>CM056052.1:296310501-296788001 GCA_029574335.1 Rana kukunoris
AAAAAAAATGTTTTTAGTCTTGTAAAAACCAAATCTGAAAAACACCAAGGTCCTTAACCACTTGAGGCCCGCGCTACCGTCGGATGACGGCAACAGCGCGGACCTCAATATCCAACATGCCGTCATTTGACGGCATGTCTTTCTGGCGTTCCCAGCGCGCGCTGTACAGCGCGCTGCGGGGAAGCCCTGTGTTGTCCGTGTCCCTTGGACACGGCCAATCACAGATCGCGGCAAACGGCCAATCAGAGCGGCCGTTTGCAATGCGATCTGTGGGCGAATGAGAGATGATCTCTCAAAGATCATCTCTCATTGCCGGCTGACACAGAGACAATGTCCTGTCTCTGGAAGGGAGGAGCCCGATCTGTGTTCCTTCCTACATAGGGACACAGATCGGTCACCCCCCCAGTCACCCCCCCTCCCCCTACAGTTAGAACACACCTAGCATACACATTTAACCCCTTCCTCACCCCCTAGTGTTAACCCCTTCAATGCCAGTCACATTTATACTGTAATTAGTGCATATTTATAGCACTGATCGCAGTATAAATGTGAATGGCGCCAAAAATGTGTCAAAAGTGTCCGATGTGTCCGCCATAAACGTCGCAGTAAGTAACATAAAAATCGCAGATCGCCGCCATTTCTAGTATAAAAAAAAATAATAAAAAATAATAATTCTCTCCCCTATTTTGTAAGCGCTATAACTTTTGCGCAAACCAGTCGCTTATTGCGATTTTTTTTTTTTTTTTACCAAAATATGTAGAAGAATACGTATCGCCCTAAACTGAGAAAAAAAAATGTGTTTTTTTTTTTTAATTGGGATATTTATTATAGCAACAAGTAAAAAATATTGTATTTTTCTTAAAAATTGTCGCTCTTTTTTGTTTATAGTGCAAAAAATAAAAATCGCACAGGCGATCAAATACCACCAAAAGAAAGCTCTACTTGTGGGGAAAAAAGGACGTAAATTTTGTTTGGGAGCCACGTCGCACGACCGCGCAATTGTCAGTTAAAGCGACGCAGTGCCGGAAGCTGAAATTTCACCTGGGCAGGAGGGGGGTGTAAGTGCACAGTAAGCAAGTGGTTAAGTGGTTAAAACTCTCTAGGTTTGCAAACCTACAAACTTAAGGGGAATCTTCCTTTAGATATAGTGTAGTATGTAAGCCCCCAGGACTGTCTGATGATTATGATAACCTGTTGATTGAAAGGATGAAATGACAATGAAGAGAGAAGACCTAATTATGTGATATGATGTGTAAATTGCATTGACTTTTAAAGTACCAGTCACCAATAAAATTACAGCAAAAAAGGGGGTGTGCCACATGACCCCTGACATCATCATGATGTCACAAACCTTGCAAAATTAAGTAAATACGGCCAGTCATAAACCTAGATCAAATGCTTAATTAATAATTTAATGAACTGGAACACAGGGTGTGAATGTATGTATATATATTGTGACAGGGTACACAATTGTATGTACACCAGTGAGAGACTGGAAAGGTCAGCGTTCCCTGCCCTGGAAGGGGTTAAGCCTGGCCAACAGGTAAAACCTCCTCTCTTCCCCTATTAATTAACACTCACCTGGTAAGGAAGTGGGAAGTGAGAGCTCAGTGTGAGAGGTATGCTGAGCTGGACGGACAGGTTGGAAACTGTCTGCAGTGAAGGAACAAGGTCTGTCATAGATTTTTTTATTTTGGACTGTTATTATGTTTGTTTTATACTGGAGGCTGGAATAGCCCCTCCAGTACAGTGTAGTGAGGGACACTACTGTCAGTTAGACTCCTAAATTGGAGTAGGCCAATTTGTTTTGTATTATTTATTTTGAGTGCAATAAAGCCGTATTTATTGCTTAAGATCAGCGACTTTGCTGCATTGCATTACCGCTATTTCTTGCGACTTTGTCACTATATATATATATATATATATATATATATATATATATATATATATATATATATATATATATATATAATATAAAGCACTGCATAAATTGATGGTGCTATATAAGTAATAATTAAATAATATAACCTGGGTTAAAGTGGATGTAAACCCACTTTCATCCTTTCTAAACTACTGCCATAGTGCTGATTTATAAGGATATACATGCCTCCTGCATGTATCCTTACCTGTCAAATGTCTCCCCTCTGTCTGTTATGAGACCCGAAAAAACTGCAGATTCTGTGGGTGGGTCTGTTGTCTGGAGCTCGCTGGGTGGAGTCGTGATGTCAGTAGACTCCCCGCCCACCGCTACACTCCCCTTGTCAACATGCATTTTCTCTTGAGTATTCCTTAAACTAAATTCTGCTATGATCCCTAACATCCAGTCAAAATCCAGAAAAGACCACATGACTTCAGAAAAGCAGAGTGGGGGTGGGAATTAAAAAATAATGCCTGTCTCCAGGCTAGTGCATGAGCTATGTAAATAACCTGATGTTGCAACTGTGATCAGGTGATCTCAGACACACACACTGAAATTTTGCCCAGCTCTCACTAGATACATCTAACCTAAATCAGATCACTTATTTGTGTATATTCTGCTTTCTGTTCTGTGTTTTCACTGCAATATACATGCTTTTCCTTGTCACACTGAACTGTGGATCACACGACCCATGATGAGAAACATCCAGTCAAAACACAGTAAATGCAGCCAATCCTGGGAGAGCTTGAAGGGAGAGGAGGGGAGAGGGGGGAGGGTAGGGGAGAGGGATATGGATTGTGAACTTTTTACACAGGATGTGCCTCTGTCTCAGGCTAGTGCATGAGATATGTAAATAACCTGTCATTTACAGCAAGGGGGTGGAACGGACTAAGGTTTTTTCTCTGTAAGTTCATTTTATTCCACTGAAAAAAGAAAAGAGGATTGCTCAGATCTGAATTAACTCTGCACATATATCTGCTTATATACTTGACGGTCGAGCTGCGGAACTGAGGCACATCCGTACACATAGGGGTAAAAGCTTCATTTGAGTACATATTGGTGCTGCTACCATCTAATATTAAATATGTATGGAAAATTGAACTGATATGATGAATAGGGAGAAGCAGCAGCAAAATCAGCTGTTTAAGGATATTCGGGATAATAATTAGGAACCAGCAGATAACATTCTTATGAGATAAATAGCTGCAGACGCACAGGATAAATATAACTAACTGGACACATATTTGCTTGACATCATCTGGAGTACCCCCCCCCCTTCCACCTCTCACATTGCATCTATATATTGCAAGCAACCACCTTTGTTTTTTTTCTAGGGCTGTGGAAACTAAAGATTGATTTCTCGATTAATCACTAATTTTTTTTTTTGATTGATCAAAATTCTTTTGATCGGTACTAGTGGTGCAATGGATCTTAAATGATCCCTGATCCAAACAGGTCACCATATGTGGATCGGCAGACCACGTGATCCGCGGAGCTCCACTGCTGCCTCGGCCATAGGAAAGGCCGCGGCTTTGGCCTAGCTCCTGGAGAGGCAGCCATCTTTGTCCACCCACTGCTCTTGTTCGGCCTGCTTCTCTGGTAAGACTAAGCAAGCACTAACCCTCCTATACAGTGGGGGAGATGTGGACCATATTACAGTGGGGCGATGTCTGTGGATTACAGTGGGGAGATGTCTGGATATTACAGTGGGGGAGATGTATGTGGATATTACAGTGGGGAGATGTCTGTGGATTTTACAGTGGGGGTGATTGTGGATATTACAGTGGGGGAGCTGTCTGTGGATATTACAGTGAGGGAGATTGTGGATATTACAGTGGGGGTGATTGTGTATAATACAGTGGGAGAGATGTCTGTGGATATTACAGTTGGGAAATGTCTGTGGATATTACAGTGGGGACTATATATGGTGGTGATCCGAAAAATGTATGTGCGTTATAATTAATCAAAATTAGTACATTAATCGATTTAAAAAAAAAAGGATTAATCGAACACGAAAATTTTAATTAGTAGCAGCCCTATTTTTTTCTTTGTTGTTCTTATTTTTTTTTCCTTTTTTGGACTACATAATCATGGCAGGATAAAACAACCTGCATAAATAATCCTACATAAGATAGACAATTCAACTGGATATTAATTTGGACAATTAAGCCAAGCACCTTACTATCTCATCCTTCTCCTCCACTTCCCCCCTCCCCCCTTTTTTTTGGGGGGGGGGGGGGGTTGTTGTGATTATTTAAATGTTGATGATGGTTTATTATATATTTTAAGTACATGTATATTTGCCTTGAACTGGTACATAGTCTGTGTGATTTATTTATTATTATTATTATTATTATTTTTGCACATTTATACACATACCTGCACAATTATCTGTAAACCAGTATAACTGCTTGCTTTTGTATTTTGTATTTTGATTTATTAATTGTGTAAGTTAGTATGTAATTTGCACATAGAGGGATATAAGTGGAGTACTATAAGACAGCATTTTAGAAATAACACCAGGGGGCTATTGTTACTTTGGTGTTTCTAAGATACTGCGTAATTTGCACATTTCCGAATATAATCTGTACAATCACTTGTACAAATTGTCTGTATGACTGTTTGCACAGCCAATCATATATTTGTACAGGTGTCTGCACTTGCACTTTGATTTACTAATTAAGGGCCCTTTCTCACGTGCGGACCGTTCGTCCGTTTTTTACGGATGAAAAACGGACCGCAATGCATCCCTATGTGCTAGCGGACGTTAGCGGATGAGCATCCGCTAACGTCCGTTTCCATGCGTCTCCGTTAAGCTCCATTTTTTTGAACAGAAGAAAACCCTATTTTTCTTCCGTCAAAAAAACGGAACGGACGAAAAACGGATGTTAGCGGACGATCCGTTTAACATCCGATCCGCTAACATCCGTTTTTTCATCAAAATATTGAAAAAAAAATGACAGAATTCAAAAAACTTTAATAATATGCATGCTATATGCATACATTACAATACCCTTTGACCCAGGAAGTGTTACTAGCACATGCTGGCTAGTGTTTGGTGAGAGGAAACTAGAGAGAAGTGGAGAGAAGACCCTCAACAATGGCAAAAGACGTGTCCCAGGAGCACCTCATTCAGCTGGTGCATGATCGGCCAGCATTGTGGGACAAGCGATGTGCAGAATACAGTGACAAAAACATCTGCAGTATAAAATGGGAGGAAGTCTATGAGGCAGTGACACCAGAATGGCTGTCACTCAGCACCAAGAGGCGCAGGATACGTGGTAAGCAGTATGTGGAATGGGGGTGGGTTGGGATGATCAAACCTGTAGTCCATCCATATGTCCGCATCCATATGCCTGTCACAAGTTGTGGACTGTCCACTGTCCACTGGCCACGTCACCTGCCACGTCACCTGCCACGTCACCTGCCACGTCACCACCTGCCACAAGTTGTGTACTGTCCACTGGCCACGCCACCTGCCACGTTACCTGCCACGTCACCTGCCAGGACACAACTGTATTCCAAATATGTGTTTCAAAAAGTATACGTATATTTTGAAGTTCTCTCAGTTCATTGTGTCTACTGTTCCTTTGCAGGAGAGCGAATCACCGCAAGATGGCGGTCTCTTCACGACCGTTTCAGGCGTGACCTGAAGCATGATGTTGCCTGTCGAAGCGGATCTGGAGCACCAAAAAAAAAGCATGGCCCTTTCTACGAAATGCTGGATTTCTTACGAAATATTATGGACGTAAGAAGGTAACTAAATAAATTGGTTATCCCATATATTAAATTAGTTGGCCTAGTAAACTCCAAATTGGAAGTAAAATTTTTGCCCAGTAAACAAACCCTACAAGACAAAGGTCTAATAAGCTAGTATGCAGAGCATACTAGGTCATTAAGAATTACTTACCCAAGATCGAAGCCCCCACAGTGGTCTTCTTTCCCCTCCTTTATCGCCGCGATCAATCCCTGTGTGACTTGGGGGTATTGCGGCTCCAGGGCTGTGATTGGCCCTAGCCATGATGATGTCATGCGTGTGGGAGTCAACAGTCACGACACAATCGCCTTCGGAAATGGCACGAGTCAGGCACCGTTGTCTACATATTTTCTGCAAATATCTCCTAAACCGTGCAGGTTTAGGAGATATTTCTTGCACCTACAGATAAGCTTTTTAATCTAGACGTAATTGTAGGTAAAAGTGCTCTGTAGGGTTTACCACAACAGTAATCTTATACATGGATCTATGTATTGTAATAACTATTCGGGAATGATCATTTATCCATCTATCAACGACTATTTTACAGTACTGCCAGTAACATCTCAGGTAGTGAAGAGGAGGAGACGGATACAGAGGATGAAAATCAGGAGCCTGAGGGGGATATGGCAGTACCAGAGACCCAGGCAAGCCTTGATGCTAACCTAGATACAGCCACCCAAAACACACCACGTGTGCCCGTAAGTATCCTATAACCAATGACTTCTGTTGAAATCTTGACTAAATAAAATGTACTAATAACTGTTCCACCCCTCAGATACGTTCTGTGCCTGCATCCAAAGGCAAACGGCACACCAAGAAGAAAACAGATATTGATGGAGCCATGATGACCTTCATGGAGGAGATGAAGACAATGCGTAGGCGTGACAGTGACAGAAAGGATCCTTTTTTAGATCCCACAAACGAGGATGCTAATTTTCTAAGAAGTAACTTTTACTACCTCCAGAAAATACCAGATGCGAGAAAAATGGAGGTGCATCTTGCTATTGGCAACTTTACTGGGGCTTGTGTTCGAGCTGCTCTGGCTGATGAACCCATGCCAGTATTTACGAGCCCTCTCCAACGGCCATACCAACCGGAGCAAGCTCCCCAACCACCACATTTTCAACCACAGTACCACCAACCCTTTATCCCACATCACCACCGTGCCCCAGCCACCACTGCCCAAAACTTATTACCCCCACCGCAAGAACCCACCCATGACTCCACTTCCCAGGCCACTTCATCCCAATCTTTTAATCCCTATCCCTATTCCACTTCCCCCAGACCTTTTTATCAGCAACTTCATTAATCTCACTTGTCCCTTTTGAATCCCCAAGTTACAGTTGGCCAGTTTTCAAATTAAATAAAATTCCCATTTCTCCTCTGCTTTTTTGATGTTCATCTTCCATTTTGTTATCTGTTTTGTGTTCTGTATGTTGCGGTCACCTTAATGACATTCAAATAAATGATATTGACTGCCTGAAAAAGTAATTTTTTTATTGTACTCTATATAAACCAAATGCAACTGATACAAAAGAATGTGATAGTCATAGGGTCAGTGATGATGACACTAGGAGAATGCAAAATCTCAGCTTTAAACTGATAGAAGTCACCAGACTGCTATACTAACGAGATAAAGTATGATTTTTTAAACGTATTGGATTATCATTTTCAGTGGGACAACAAAGATCATGCAGGTTAGCATCAAGGGGTCAAACAGGGTTCATAGCAAGGTGCACATTTTAAAGTGCCTCGTGAGTGTTTTTACACATGCTGATACTGCCACGGAACCTCTCCATCTGGGGACATAAAAAAATTTGCAAAACAATCACGCATGGTAATGGCAGAACTGTTGGGTCGCAGTCCGGAAAAGTGTACAGAAGGTAAGTCGATCTCGTCCTCTTCCTCAACAGTAATCCCTTCTTTCTCACGGATTATATTATGGAGGACACAGTATGCTTGTATTGCTAGTTGGGCATTCTCCAGGCTCAGTTGTATTGTTGTGTGAAATATGCGCCACTTGCTGGTCAAAATGCCAAAGGTGCATTCAATAAGGCGCCTTGCACGACTCAACCGGTAATTGAATTTTTTTTTGAGGGCTGTTAAATTGTGCCTGGCATACGGCCTTAGAAGATGCTGGGAAAGTCCAAATGCCTCATCAGCTACAAGCACATGTGGCATATCTGACCCTACAGTTCCTGGAAGAGGTTTATCTGATGGCAAATTAAAGTGGCCCTCAAGTAGTCTTCTCCCCATTTGCGATGCTGAAAAGACTCTTGCGTCTGCATTTGATCCATACGCCCCAATATCGACAGCTACAAACTTGTAATTACTGTCACAGATTGCCATTAGCACAAGGGAGAAGTATTTCTTGTAATTATAAAATTGAGAGCCAGAACCAGGTGGCATCTGAATTCAGATGTGTTTCCCATCCAGGGCTCCAACGCAATTAGGAAATTGAGTTTTCTTCCAGAAACATTTTGCAATTTCCTGCCACATGCATGTATCAGGAACAGGCATTGCAGTAGACCGAAGCTCCTCCCATATAGCTTCACAGGTGTCATGCACAATTCCAGAAATTGTTGAGGTTCCCAACAAAAAAAAATGGCTTAGGGACGTATAGGATACTCCAGATGCCAGAAACCTAGGAAGAGTAAAAGAAATTATGAAAGGAATCCAACATTACACTGGACTTAATCAAGCAGAAAGGCTGGCTGGCTGGCTTACCTGAGGGTAAGGAGAAGTCGCTCCTCTGGAGGCACAGAACGTCTCATATCTGTGTTTGTCCTGTCTAAACGGGGATGCAACTTTTCCAACAAAAATTGAAAGGTTGGAACAGTCATTCTTGTAAAATTAAAAATGTTTTGAGGGAAACGTCACAAATCTGCGTAGTGCAGAGCAAAAAACCCGTCAGTTGGCCTCTTGAGCAGCATGGGATGTGTCCAGTACCTGCGTCTCCTCGCAGACATCTTCCTCGTCCTGCTTTTCTGTCTCCTCATATAGTATAGCATGACAAATGATGTCACATGCTCATAATATCTCGCCAAATCCATTATAATAAGCACTACAGTACAGCAAGCTAGCAGGAAGCACAAAGCCTGCTGTTAACACAAAGCAAGATAGAAAGCACAATGCACGCTGGGGAAAAAAAGAATCATGGGTAAATTCATGAAAAGCTGAATAAATAAAGTTCTAACCAAAAAAAAAAAAAAACGGATGAAAAACGGATGAAAAAACGGACGGAAAAACGGATGAAAAACGGACGACAACTGATGAAAAACGGACGAAAAACGGATGAAAATCGGATGAAAAAACGGATCAACTGATGAAAAAAAAAGGACCTAAAAAACGGTCCGCTAGTGTGAAAGGACCCTAAGTTTCACAAGCTAGTTTGTATATAAGCGGGTTTTACCATAAGTTGGAGAGTTAATACAAGATATAATAGCTGATATAACATTAGTGGAGTTAGGATAGGGGGATGAATACCTAAATATAGTGCAATAAAATATGTAGGGCAAAGAATAAACAATATAAATAAACAGTAAAAACAACTAATAAGAGAACAAAAAATAGAGAAGTAACTAATTAAACATTAAACTACGGGAGAAAACAATAGGGAAGAAAGGACCGAAAGTTACAGAAAGTGGGTAAGGAAATTCTTTAAAGACGTATATGGTACAGGATAAGGTAGATCAAAGGGTGGAAAAGGAGGTGGAGAGGGTAGAGGAATGATCTCTTCTCCAGAGAGACAAGCCACTAGAAATCCCACTATGGAAGAAGGGAAATCAGATACGGATAACAGATAACAGATAAACAGATAACTCCCAATTACCGCCTACAAAACAGGACATGGTAGAGATGAGGGCACATTTAGAACGCATGATCAAAGGTGAACTGAATGTGACCAGAGCAGATATTCAAAATGTACTAACAAGAGTTGAAGAATCTGAAGCACAGTTAGATGCACATAAAAAAGCTATCATGGAACTGTGTGAGAGTGCGGATAGGGATTGGATAGAAATTATGAATATCCGATACAATCTTGAGGATCAAGAAAACAGAAACAGACAAAATAACTTAAGGATCCACGGGCTGCCAGAATCCGTGAAAAGTAGTGACCTAGAAATCGTGGTCCGTGAAGTATTCAATAAAATAATGAAAAAAGAAGTGCTAACTCCTGTAGCCTTTCACAGAATACATAGAGGCCCAGATTCACAAAGCACTTACGCCGACGTATAGCACATTACGCCGACGTAAGTGCAAATGTGCGCCGGCGTATGTGTGCGCCAGACCCACAAACCAACATACGCCTAAAAACTGGCCACCCTACGCCGACGTAGCTTGCACACGCCGGCGTAGCGTGGGCGCACATATGGGCTGGACGCATGTTGCTGCTCTCATTGATTAGGCATTCAAACATGCAAATGAGGGAAATACGGCGATTCACGAACGTGAGTGCGCCCGATGCATGCTACACGAGGTGTGCGTAAGTTGTACATCCGGCGTAAAGTTACTCCCCATTGATGAGGTGCAACCCGGCAACAGACATGCAAAGGTCTGCACCAGGGAACACAAGCCGGCGTATTGTGCGTTGGACATGTCTGGCTGGGCGTACTTTAAGTTTATGGCGTACGTGGTGATCCGGCGTGACTTAGGCAGTTGTGCCGGCGTGGTTGTGAGCAGGCGCATAAGGGTGCTGTGCATGCGTCCACGTCACTGCAACATCACAGCGCATGCGCAGTTTGTGATACGCCAGGCGTAAAACACTGCACCATGCTCGGACCATCATTTGCATGGGGTCACGCCCATTCCATCCACCTACGCCGGCCTGCGCCTTTGAAACCCATGCCACGATGGCGCAGCGTTGGGAGCACTGGCTTGCTGAAAGCAATGCTTGCCTCTCTGAGCTACGTTGGCGTAATGTGCGCCCATCTCTCTGTGAAACTGGGCCAGAGTGTAGAAAACGACGAAAGCCCCACATGAGATGGCAAGAGATGTTATAGTGAGATTTTTTCAATACGAAACAAAACAACAAGTTCAGCAGTTCACAAGAAATTCTGAAGTTATTGAATATGAGGGCGCTACGTTACTCATTTTTACAGACCTGTCACAGGAAACATTCTCACGCAGAAGTGCCTTGAAACCCCTGATAAACTAACTTCAAGAAAGAAAGATCTATTATAGATTTGGATTTCCAGCATGCCTGATAGCTAAAAACCAAGCAATATAAGCCACATTGCGATTTCCAGAAGAGCTGAAGGCATTCTGTAGTAAAATGGACTTGCCAAGTATCAATCTAGAAAACTGATTTTCGTGTATGAGCTCCTGCCTGAATTCCTGACTACTCTCTAGCCTGCTGATTTTATACTTCAACGCCAGTTCATGTATGACCTCTGCCTGCCTGGCTACTCTCTGGATTTAGATTCTGTACCACTTTGCCTGATCTGTTGCCATCCCTACCTGCCTGACTAAGTTTTTGCCTTAATCCCCAGCACACAAGCTCCACTTCGGAGACTACCTACAACAGGCATCTTATATGGGCTTAATGCAGTCCTCAAGCCCCCCCCCCCAACAGGTCATGTTTTCAGGATTTCCCTCAGATGAAAAGGCTGTGGGAATTACTAAGGCAGTGAAACTGATCAAATCACCTGTGCAAAATAATGGAAATCCTGAAAACCTGACCTGTTGGGGGGCCTTGAGGACTGGAGTTGAGAAACACTGGCTTAATGAGACCCACTGATCCTACTGAAGTAACATAGGACAATTATACTAGGAGTGTTGATGCCCCAATAAACATTTCCCCTGTTCGGGAGTTCTGCTGCAAACCGGACAGGGGGGTGTTTGGCCCATTCCTGGTCATAATGTGCTAGTATGCATGGCATACTAGCACATTATGTGAAACTTAATTTAGAACAAATCTGCTGTCACTGCTGAAGGCACGTCCATCGTCAACCGGTCTTCCTTCCAGGTTTGGGAGTGTGGAGCTGCCGTTTATGGCACAGGACTCTGAAGCAACGGCACAGGTATGCTCCGGTGATGTCACCGGCTGCATCTACAGTAAATATCTCCCGAACGGTGCATGTTTAGGAGATATTTACAGTGCCAATAGGTAAGCCTTATTATACTGTAGGCTTAACTATAGCTACAAATCATGCATGGGAGTTTACTCACACTTTATTGCCTTTGCCTTTTGGGGTTTTAGCACTGATTATTTTAATCACATACATTTTGAAAATAGTTTTTGGTAGAGGCTAAGGAGTTAAATATTACTGTAATATCTTGTATTTAATATAGTATGGAAACATGCAAAAGATCAAGTGAAAATTGCCTAGGAAAACTGCTATTGTAGTAGAGGGAATAGGAACTAATACAACTGAACTGAAAAATACAAAACAGAACTCATTTGTGGAGTTCTTGCTAATGGAGTCTCTGAGCATTGACATTTTTTTGTTGTATAGTTTGTATACTTTTAGCAGAAGACCACAAATCAGTTCCTCTTAAATTGTATGCAGCACTTGTTCAAGGACATTACAATGTTTCTATATTATAATAGATAATAGTTTGATAATAATGTTTTAGGTTTCATTTAGTATAACCACCAATGTATCATATCTGTGTACATTTTTACTCACATCAGCAGCGTTCCCTGCCCACATAATTATGTTTTAATAATGCAAACTGTGTTGTAGTTTAAAATTATTATAATGAGGAAAGTAGCTATTTCAAACAAGAATCACTATGAGGCACTTTATAACAGAAACACAGAAAAAAAGATAGCTAGAAACATAATAAGTTAAGAAATGCACACATTAGCCATTTTATATATAAATACAAATAAAAGATACAATAAAACATATTTGCATTACAATTTTAAACAAAGCCAAACAAAAATATCAAGGGACTTGTGTAATAAATGTTATGCTGCTTGTAATGTGATACATCCTAATCCAACTTGCAAGGAATCTATATATTTTTAAACATCACAGGTTTCTGTTTCTTTCATGTGTTTGCATTGGGATATATCATGAAAACTTCTATGAAGTCTTGGAAGCTCAGAACATTATAATTTCATCTGCAAAGTGCTCTCATGTTTCTTCATGTAAGTATCACAAACTGCAGCAAATCTATACTTCTCGAGGGCAAATTTTATTTCTAGAGAACTTTAAATTTCTCTCCAAAAACATTTAGCGCTAAATGCTTTGGTTTTTCCAACAATATAATTTAATGACTAAACCACATCCTTTACTTGCATTTGAAAGACTGGGAAAAGACATAAAAATACACTTTCATTTTACTGTATCTTATGTATACAGACATATGTTCTCGCAATACGTAAAATTATTTGTATGCATAGAAAGATGCAAGTACCAAGTAGAAAAAACAGTGCTAAATGTAGTACAGTAGTTTCTTTCTTTTTTTCAAGCCTAGTTTTATTGTTTTTTAAACAGGAGAATACACATGAAAAAAGGAAAAATGGACAAGTATCATAAAGAAAGAATATTCCAGACAATAAAGATGCCATATCCAGCAGAAATTGTCCAGCATACAGATGTTAGGATAGCTGCAAACCAATGTTTCAAAGCCATTGTTTCTTTTAACAATACATTACATTATACAGTATAATTGTAAGCAGGTACGGCCATACCATCGGTCCCACTGGGTCTGTTGGACCCATGTGGTACTTTGAGAGGAATGGCAAATTGGGGGGGGGTGTCAACTGGCTGAAAAGATGGCTGCATAGACTAATGCTGCGTACACACCATCACTTTATGTGATGGAAACAAACAACGTTTTTAAAAACGTCAATTTAAATGACCGTGTGTGGGGGAAAACGTAGTTTTATGTCTTGTGAAAAACTACAAAAAAAATTGAAGCATGCTTCAATTTTTTGTGTCGTTTTTCAAAACGTCGTTTTTTGTTTCACAAAAAAATCACTGGGTGTAGCAAAAAACGACGTTTAAAACAACGTTTTTAACCCATGCATGCCCAGAAGCTAGTTATGAAGCGAGCTTCAATGGAAAAGAGTGGTGAACGTAACCTCGCTTTGCTAGAGCATTGTGAAAAAACGATGGTGTGTAGGCAACGTCGTTTTTGAAAATTTAAGTTTCAAAAATCTTGTTTTTTACTTCACAGAAAACGTTGTTTTTTTTTCCATCGTATAAAGTGATGGTGTGTACGCGGCATTAGTATAGAAAAGAAAGAGATGCGCCCATCTAAGTGCAGTAAGCATTACATTTTATTAAGAAAAGACATGTAAACGACAGCCAAGTTGCTACTTACAAGCGTCGCAAAAGTAGTGTGCATGTAGAAAGTGGTGGCTGACCCGATGTCACTCTGGTGGTCAGCAGTCCCTGGGTCCCCGATCTGATAGCACAGGAGCCTGGGGGAGCCGCTGGAGACGGCGTGCGTATCAGCGTGGAACGCAACTGGCCACCGTTGCACCGGAAGTGACGTGGGGAGCCGTGTCAACCAATAGGATGATGCGTTTCACAGCTCCGATGTTTCATCAGATCCATAGCGTCCACAGTGCACGGATGTACTATATACAAGCTGGGGAGTAGTGATTGGACAACAGCACACAGACTTGGAAAACAAGAATAATAACAAGATAAGAGATGCAATAAATTACATACATAGTGGAACAATTATAGAAGGAACTTAGGGTAAACGTCCTTCCATTTGCTACAAAATTCTTTTTTCCCATGGGTTATATTGGAACAGGTTAGGCAAGAGGCGTTTTTACACTGAAACATCCCTACTAAGGGATGAGGGTGAGTTGTTTAAGCCTTTTTTCTCTGGTGCTACCAGACCATTTAATTTTGCTAGGAGCAATTTTACTTTTAATAGTTGGGGCCCTACGGTAGGCACATTTTGGCAGAGTGGTTATAGAAGCAGAGAGATGAGGATCCTGAATTAAGATGGGCCAGTGTTTTTTAATAATATTTTCAATTTTTTTGTGTTTAACATGATACTGGGTGATGAAACGGGTGATGGGTCCCGAAGTGGTTTTAAGAGACTGAGGTGGAGGATCTAATTTGTACATATTACGAGCTTCTTCCACAAGATTTAGAGGGTAACCTTTGGCAATGAATTTATCCTTTAGGTTGGCACTTAATGACTGATAGTCTTCAAGTCGAGTACAATTCCGTCTAAGACATTGGAATTGACTTTTAGGGACATTGCCGATCCATCTGGGATGATGGCAGCTAGAGTAATGAAGATATGAATTTACGGCTGTGGGTTTGGTGAAATTCCTAGCACAAATGATGTTCTTATCGTGAAATAGCTCTAGGTCTAGATAGCATATGGAGTCTAGATCCATAGCAGAGGTAAAATATAGACCAAGAGGGTTGTTAATACAGTAAGCCACAAATTCAATGATCGAATCGGTGGACCCATCCCAAATCAAAATAATATCATCTATGTAGCGACCATAGAAAACTACGTGCCGAAAAAGGGTTATTTTTTTCTATGAATCTGGCCTTCCACATACCCATAGTAAAGTTAGCATAACTAGGTGCAAAATTGGCACCCATCGCCGTACCCTGCTTTTGTAAATAAAAGTCACCATCAAACTGAAAATAATTATGTTCTAAGCAAAAGCTGGTAGCAAAAGCTGGTAGCCAAGAGAATAAATTCAATTTGATGAGTAATTAGATTCAGGTCCTCTTTAAGAAACTAGGATACTGTCTCAAGTCCCATGGAATTCGGTATAGATGTGTAGAGGGAACATATATCTAATGATACCCAATGATAAGTGGGTTCCAAGAGTAAGGTGACAGCAATAATAATTTGTAATATATATATATATATAATTTTTTTGTTAACCATCTCTTTAGTATCTTTGTATTACCTATCTAAGTATTATTTGTATTTGACCATCTATTATTGAATTTAAAGATTTCTATTGTACATTTAGAAGCTAGGTCCATCGTATCTATGTATGAGTTTCTATCTTCATGTTAGTACTAGTATTTCCTTTGTTATTCCCATTCTTGTTTCCGACTCCAAGTTTGTGTGCTGTTGTCCAATCACTACTCCCCAGCTTGTATATAGTACATCCGTCCACTGTGGACGCTATGGATCTGATGAAACAGCGGCCCAAGTCACTTCCAGTGCGACGGTGGCCAGTTGCGTTCCACGCTGACACGCACGCCGTCTCTAGCGGCTCACCCAGGCTTCCGGCTCTCCATGGAGGCTTGCCTAGACACTGGACCTCCGGAACAACGCCTGCACCCGTTACATCCAGCACCCCCTGTGCTAGCAGATCGGGACCCAGGGACTGCTGACCACCAGAGTGACATCGGGTCAGCCACCACTTTCTACATGCCCACTACATGCCCACTACTTTTGCGACGCTTGTGAGTAGCAACTTGGCTGTCGTTTACATGTCATTTCTTAATAAAATGTAATGCTTACTGCACTTAGATGGGCGCATCTCTTTCTTTTCTATACATATTTTTCAGAGTTTGCTTCTGCTTCTGGGTTGCTGCCGCTGGTGCTTGTATATAATTTTTGATTGCCATTTGGACCTTTTATTGGACTTTTTAAACCTTCTGTATTCTATGGACCATATACCATTGTAACCATTAACACTATATGCTCTGATAATCGTGCGCCATCTACCACAATTTCTGCATAGACTAAGAGCTCTGCTCTGTATCTGGGTTATGCCTACATGATTGGAGTCCTCAGCCATCCATTCACGCCACTACAAGGCTCTGTGACATCCTCACTGTCCTCTCCACTCATTGGTATGAGAAGGCACCTATCCAATCCTCCTCAGGTGCAGAAACTGTCTAATTTCTTCCCTATCATGTACAGAGAACTCCAACAAAATGGAAGCAGGAGGCAGTCGGCCATGCCGATCGCTGGACCTGTAGTGCCTGCATCTTCAAATCAGTTAGACACAGAGCACACAGAGTACACTGATACCAGCAAAGCTTCAGATTCTCAGGACTCTGATCAATCAGATTCTAGACTCTAATCTCCTTCAACTAGGAGCCTGATTTTTTTGTGGGGGGCAGTATTTCATTCTTGGACCCAGGCAGCACAATGTCTTGGACCAGCCCTGATTGTAAGAATACTACTGCATGGTACTAGTCTCTATTTTGTCCAAAAAAAGTGTATAGAAATCACCCCAGTAAAAAAGGAAACAGTATGAACAGTAATATCAAATAATAATCATAGTAAAGAAAAATAACAACCTAAACATTAGCATTATGTGTCAAGTTAAACATTATTGAGACCTTTTCAGGATATCCATGTATCCCACGCTGGATAAAACTGTTATGCCGTGTACACACGATCGGTTTGTCTGATGAAAACGGTCTGATGGACCGTTTTCATCAGACTAACCGATCGTGTGTGGGCCCCATCGGTTATTTATCCATCGGTTAAAAAACTAGGAACTTATTTAAAAAATATCTGATGGTTACCTAACCCAGTGTTTTTCAACCTTTTTTGTGCAAAGGCATACTTTTTTCATGAAAAAAATCACGAGGCACACCACCATTAGAAAATAGTAAACATTTTTAACTCTGTGCCTATATTGACTATATATTATATATTTACTGCACCCCCACATCACACAGGTTAGTTCCGGCCCTGGTATAGTCTCTGTGTGAAGAGTGATTAATCCTCTTTACAAACACTACGGGCCAGATTCAGGTAGATGGGCGCTTCTTTACTGTGGAGTAACGTTTCTCATTTACGTTACTCCGCCGTAACTTTAGGAGCAAGTACTGTTATTCACAAAGCACTTGCTCCTAAAGTTGCGGCGGCGTAGCGAAAATGAGCCGGCGGAATTCAAATTGGGCGGGTAGGGGGCGTGTATTATGTTAACTATGCGCAATCTCGCGGCGAACGTACTGCGCATGCGTCGACTGTCAGTGCGCATGCTCCAAACTCTGTCAGTGAACGTCAATGACGTCAATCCCCATTCACGAACGTTTTACGCAAACGACTCGAATTTTATTTATTTTTTCGACGTGATGACGACGGCCATACTTAACATAGGATACTCCACCTAGGGGGCATGTATTTCTTTACGCCGCGTATCTCTTACGGAAACGTCGGAAAGTCACTGCGTCGCGCCCGAATACGATCGTGAATTTCCGATTCCCGCTGATTAACATATTCTCGGCGTTAATCAGCTGGAACGCCCCGCGCGCCATTTTTAAAATTGAAGTTACGATACGACGGCGAAATACAATTACGCCGCTCGTATAGTAACTCCAACCCGGCGTTTCTTGTTTTCTGACTACAGAAAACAGAAACGCCGGCTCAAAGTGAGAGCTAGGCTGGAGTATCACTGATACTCCAGCCTAACTCTACCTGAATCTGGCCCTACAAGTTTTACTTCAGGCGTCATCATATCAGCTCTGTCTAAGTTGGAGCAGACATGTATGCGGAGTATTTACAGCTCCACACACTCTGCCTACCTACATCTCTTTTCTCTCACCCACAAAATTGAGATTTTGACCTAAGCAACATGGCAACTAGGTGCTAGAGAAGCTACTCGAGTACCCCACTCTGATGTTATATTGCTTTCATGCATATCGGTGTGTAAATGTTAAAACATGTTTCTGTGACTAATATGCTCAGCAGAGCAGCACATCACACCTTGCACCATGAAGTATATAGAAAGTCTTAAAAACTGTAACATGAGTTAGCTCGATATCATCAGCTAGCCATGTTGGTAAAAGCAAACAGTCCTTTTATTTTCAAAAACAGGCAAACCGAAAAAAAAAAAAAAAACATTGCTTATGTTCAGTCCATACTTTGTGGTTTTAGGGGTTCCCATTGGCTTCAGGGGTCCCAAGGAGAATGTTTTCACAGCTTAAGCACTGTGGCCCAATCCTAAACTCAGTTCACCCTGTTCACACAGGTTACCAGCTCACTTTCTCAGTGCCAGTCCCATATACAGTATGTATCACGTTTTGTCAGGCTCCACACAGGCTCACCTGCAAGACTCTCCTCCCAGACAAAGTCCACTGCACATCCGGACTGGTGCTGTCAGGGTGGAGGAGAAGATGGCGGCGGATACAGAACTTGCGCAGGCGGGACTCCTTCAGGGGCAGCCTTTGTGAATGCGCCCGCCCACGTTTATGGATTTGCCAGCCCCGCCAGCACATGACCGCATACGCCCAATCACAGGGCACCAGCTTCCGCAAAATGTTGGCTGTGCTCGCTCGGAACAGTGACACCGTATATGACTTTTTATTGATTTTACAAATGTGACACGGACGCCGGGATTTCGCCCCTTCCCAATTTGGCGCCTGGCCCCCTGGACATCAGTGTGTAGGCACGACTGATGAAAGTCAGCTTCATCGGATATCTGATGAAAAAATTCATCACACCGTTTTCATCCGATAAACCGATCGTGTGTACAGGGCATTAGAGTTTGCTTGTTTGGTAAGCTATGCATTGTCCATAACTCAATATCAAATTCAGTTGTTTCACTTTGGAGACATTGGGAATGTAAAGTGACATAAAATGTAAAAATGATTTTATTTTAAAAGTAACAAACATGTCATATTTACCTGCTCTGTGCAGCAGTTTTGCACAGAGCAGCTCTGATTCTTCTCTTCTTGGGTCCCCTGCCATTACTCCTGGTCCCTCCACCCTGTCAAGTGTCCCCAGATCAAGCAGCATGCAATGGGGGCACCAAAGCAGGCATGCTCCTGAGACGCTGCTATGCATGTCCTGCATAAGAAAATGACTTGACCCCGCCCCCTCTCTCTCCAATGATCTTGTGCACATTGCAGAATCAAGGGGGAGCTCAGGTAAGTATTAAGAGGTGCTGGGGGCGCTGCTGCACACTAAAGGCTTTTTACCACCAAATTTTCTCAGTATTAGTAATCTGGCTGCAAAAAGCAAATGCATAACCACTGTTCTATGCTCAAGAGTCATGTCACCTGCACCTGTACTAAGGAGAGCTAGAGTTAGATTCAGATTTGTTAAGCAACCAGTAGTATCAAAAATTAGAGTGTATATTCTTTTCCAATAGCATTTAACCACTTAGGGACCGCTGCATGGCGATATACATTGACAGAATGACATGGCTGGGCACAAGGGCATACATGTACATCCCCTTTAAGAACCCAGCCATGGGTCGTGAGTGCACTGCCGCCGGCGCGCTTGCGACCAGGTCTGAAGCTCAGTTCTAAAAAACAGGAGCTGAAGAACGGGGAGAGGTGAGTGTAAACAAACCTTCCCTGTTCTTCTCTGTGGCAGTGGCAGTGATCGTCTATAGGGATGAACCAAACACCCCCCTGTTCGGTTTGCACCAGAACCTGCGAACAGACCAAAAGTTTGTGTGAACTTTAGAACCCCATTAAAATCTATGGGACTCGAACGTTTGAAATCTAAAGTGCTAATTTTAAAGGCTAATATGCAAGTTATTGTCCTCAAAAGTGTTTGGGGACCCAGGTCCTGCCCCTGGGGACATATATCAATGCAACAAAAAGTTTTAAAAACTGCATTTTTTTTCGGGAGCAGTGATTTTAAATAACTTTTTATCCTTCAGAAATGACACTTTGTACAGGGACAGTTCTAAGCATGGGAAACAAGCACTGCTTTACATGCATACTTTACACACCCCCTAGGTAAGAAATTTAAAGGAATATTTCACTTTTATTGTTTCACCTGAAAGGCCCCGTACACACGACCGAGAACCTCGGCAGAATCCAGCGAGAAGCTCGCTGGGATCCATATTCTGCCAAGGTTCTCGGTCGTGTGTACGTTTTCACCGAGCGTCCCGTCGAGAAAGCCATCGAGCCAAAATAGAGAGCATGTTCTCTATTTACTCGATGGCCCATCGAGAACCATGGCTCGGCGCCTTTCCCAACGGCTTGGTCGACGATTTTGACGGCCGGGCGAGAACCTCGACGGGCGGAACGATGTGTTTGGCCCGTCGAGGTTCTCGGCCGTGTGTACGGGGCCTAAGCATTATTAAAATCACTGCTCCCAAAAAAAATGGCATTTTTTTTTATCTTTTTTTGCATTGATACATGTCCCCTGGGGCAGGACCCAGGTCCCCAAACACTTTTTATGACAATAACTTGCATATAAGCCTTTAAAATTAGCACTTTAGATTTCTCCCATAGACTTTTCCAGGGTGTTCTGCGGCTTTTCGAATTTGCCGCGAACACCCCAAATTGTTTGCTGCTCGGCGAGCAGAAAATGAGTTTGACTCGAAGCTCATCCCTAATCGTCTGTTCCCTGTCATAGGGAACGACGATCAGTGACGTCACTGTGTACAGCCATGCCCCCCTACAGTAAGAAACACACATGAGATCACACTTAACCCCTACAGCGCCCCCTAGTGGTTAACCCCTTCACTGCCATTGGCATTTTCACAATAATCAGTGCATTTTTATAGCACTTTTCACTGTGAAAATTACAATATTAACTAAATTAATTAATTTGTTAATTAAAAAAAAAAATATTAATAAATTATCTCTTTTACGCTACGCCGGCGCAGCTTGGAGAGGCAAGCATGGAATTCACAAAGCAAATGCTCCCAACTCTGCGCCAGCGTAGCGTATATTTCATAGGCGTAAGCCGGCGTAAGTGAAAGAAGTAGGTGGAAGTGGGCTGAAGGTGGGCGTGATCCATGTTAATCAAGCGTAACCCCATGCAAATGATGGGCTGTGCGCCAGACAAGTACTTAAAATGAACTGCGCATGTGTCGGGACATGGACGTATCCCCGTGCGCATGCGTACAACCACGTTGGAACAACTGCCTAAGATACACCGATCACTGTGTACGCCGTGAACGTAACCTATGCCCAGCCAGACCTACGTCGGCCCATATTCACAGACGTGCAACGTAAATGACATAGGCTTGTGTTCCCTGGTCCTTACCTTTGCATGGGTTGCGCCTCATCTATGGGGAATAACTTTATGCCAAACGTAAAAATTACGCAAACTGCTTAAATCATGCGCCGGGCGCTAGTACGTTTGTGAATCGACGTATCTCCCTCAAGTTACGTCGGTGGGATGAAGTCCGTTTTTAGGCGTATCTTGGTTTGTGGGTCCGGCGCACAGAACGGTGGCGCAAGTGCTTTGTAAATCCGGGCCTATAACTTTTGCGAAAAACCAATCAATAAACGCTTATTGCGATTTTTTTTACCAAAAATATGTAGAAGAATATGTATTGGCCTAAACTGAGGGAAAAAAATTATATATTTTTTGGGGATATTTATTATTGCAAAAAGTAAAAAATATAGATTTTTTTTAAATTGTCGCTCTATTGTTATTTAAAGTACAAAAAATAAAAACCGCAGAGGTGATCAATTACCACCAAAAGAAATTTCTATTTGTGGAAAAAAAGGACGCCAATTTTGTTTGGGAAAATAAAATGAGTGATGAGCACTTCAAATGGTGTTGCGTGAGCACTATAAAGACACACAATACATAAATATATAGGATGAAAGTCAAATCAACAATCACTAAATGGCTAAATGTGATAGCAACACTTCTGCATCCAAATGGTGCATGCAAAAAATCAATCAATCAAAATCCCTTGTGTCAAAATATAAATGAACAAAAAGGAAACAGTGAAGTCCTATATGCCAGTGAAAGCTGTGCTGGGCTGTGGACAGTTACACCGGGCAGTCTATGGCTGATGTCTGCTGATGGGTTGAATGATTGTGTGGTAAAGAGACTTCACTCTAGATGTTGATGAATACTGGACATCCCCAACTGGTATTGTAGTTCCCTTACCTTCAGGGTGCTATATGTGAGCATACAGTAGGGTCTGTCCAGGTATGGAGATCTTGCTGTCCCGGAAGGGTTCCCTCTGGTGTATGCAGGTGATGGTGCTGTTCCTGGCTCAGCAGTCCACCGAGTGATGGTAGTGATAGTGGATATAAATAGAGAAAAAAACTGTTCACTGTTTCCTTTTTGTTCATTTATATTTTGACACAAGGGATTTTGATTGATTGATTTTTTTCATGCACCATTTGGATGCAGAAGTGTTGCTATCACATTTAGCCATTTAGTGATTGTTGATTTGACTTTCATCCTATATATTTATGTATTGTGTGTCTTTATAGTGCTCACGCAACACCATTTAAAGCGCTCATCACTCATTTTATTTTCCTTATACTTATTTGTGTTTTGTGGACACTACAGATTGAGCTGCCTCAGATTTTTGGTTGCCATCCAGTTTTTTCACAATTGTGTACTCACAGTAGCGCATTTGATTTTTCTTATACAATTTTGTTTGGGAGCCACGTCGCACGACCGTGCAATTGTCAGTTAAAGCGACGCAGAGTGCCGAATCGCAAAAAGGGGCCAGGACCTTAACCTGCATAATGGTCCGGGTCTTAACCGGTTAATGTGTGGACATTCCCATAGAGTATGGAGCAAAGTTCATACTTGCACATGATGGATTTTGTGGGAGCAGTTAGGCTGGGTTCACACCTATGCAAATTGGATGTGGTTTTCCCTGCATCCAATTTCCATAGCAGGAGAATGTGACCAACTCTCTATGAAGTAGGTTCATATATCTCTGGGCGGCTACGGAGAGCATTGCATCTTTGGCTCCATATCTGGGTGCTACTGTGCGATCCGTGGCCAGTTTAGGTGTCAGCCAAGCTTAATTAATTTGTTAAATCTAGAGTTGTGTTGAATGGCCTGCACACATTGTGCATCCAAAAATGTTGTGCCAAGCTCCTCTTCCTATTTGCCAGGGAGGTGCTCTTTATAAATGTGCTCTTAGATTGTTGGAATATAAGAGCATAATTCCTTTACTGTGACTGATATCAGAGGACCAAAAAGCAAAGGAACTAAAGTTGGAACATCTAGTGTAATGGAGAAATTACTTTCACACAGTCAAATAAAATGCATAAATGATTTATTTTTCTCAGATGCCATGTATCTAATATTGCACTTTAACCTGACATTTTGTTATTTTGATTATTATTCCAGAGAGCATGCAGTGTTGAAACCTCAAAGTTTATAAAGTAGTAAATACTGAGAAAACAGCAAATTTTTAAAACCTAGATTTAATAAGGTTGCATGACTCTCCTATAGGGCGAATCTTCCCCAGGCAGCTGGGAAGCTATCAATGTACATTTAACATACATATTACATTAATGATTACAGATTTTAGGCATATACATATATCTAAGTGTACAAAAACATGCATAACATAAACTTGGTAAATTTGAGAAGTTGTGCTTTATTATTGCAATAGGTATTTTCTAATTAAATAAATATATTACTTCCACTAACAAAGTAACTAACCCACGGGTGATCTCCACTTAGACTGAGAATCTGTACATTTTTAAGCAGATTTCAAATGTCTACCTGGTATAGCATTTATATTATTATTATTATTATTATTTTTTTTTTGCTGAGATAGATGTAGAAGCAGTCATTGGTGTTGTTGATATCAAAAAGTCATAACATTCTACACATCTGTGGGGCTTTTGAACAATAGAACCAAATTAAAAATAAGGTATTTTCCAGACAATAGTTTTTTTTTGCTGATAGCACCAAGTGAAAAATAAATATCTGCAATTTAGCACGACAATCTATTAGTCAGCCAGATGTGTCGGCTGCAATGGATTTAAAAAATAATGCCAACCATCAGTTTCCTAGAAAAAAGCCTTAAAATCCAATTTCTTAATATGAATTGGGGCCTTCAAATAGCACAGCTACCATAGTACACTGCAACTTTGTGTACAGGTTTTAAACATGGTGGTATGTTCATCCCGTGAACACGTCCCAGTTGAGACGAAATGTAGGGAGGCGACGTGCTGACGTCACCGCGCATACGATCCTTACCCGGAAGATACGGGATGTGTTTGTTAGCTGGCCAGCTACATGTTTTATTGACGCCCTTACTACTAATTCATTTGTGTGAGGAGATTGTCTTCATCCAGGTGACTGCGACCGAGAGCCCTCTCAGGATCACACGTTTACCCTTGAATGCTGTTTCTTTACTCTTATCTGGTAAGAGGCTATACATATACGTGTGGTGGAGTGTACTTTTAATCATCCTCACCTGGGAGTCATCCAATATATGAACTTGGAACCTTTTGGTGGACTATGCTTATCTGTGAAACCACATAATATTGAACATTGAATCCACTTTTCTGTGATCTATGCACAGTATTTGTATATATATCTAGGACGCCCTTACCCCCATTTGTAGTTGTTTGATATACTATAATGTACATTTTTTTTAGCGCGATTTTTCTTGCTTTACATATGGTATGTAATGAACCAAACAACTTAAGCACAGCCATAACTCAAAAACACATTAAATTAGATGTGCTCAAAAAGTACTGTATATTTCTTATACAACACATCTACATTACTTTTATGAGAGGGCAATAACTGTACAGGCTGTACACTCTGCATATAATGAGGAAACAATGCTCTATAACACAGAATGAGATAGCAAGAACGTACTTTTTAAGCTCGCTAAGAGGTGATGGTGAGAGATTGAAGAAGCAGCCTTACTGGCTTGATGTGCATTCCTAAAATGGTGGCTGAGACTCACTTATTTTAGAGAATTTCCTAGAACACACTAGTTCCTAACAACATTATTAACACATTTTAAGAAATTACAATATGTAATTAAAACAAGCAGCTAAAGCCATACCATAAATGCAAAGTAGGTGGTGCCTATGCTCTGCATATAACTAGCTTGGTGTATATCAAGGAAACCAACAGGTTATTTCAAACACTTAAACATAGCAACTGAATAAAGGCCCAATGGGCAGAACACTCCCCGTCGGACATCATGTAACGTCACTAACAGAATCTTCTGCAGAAAGCAACATGTAACAGAATGGCCCGTGACACCCAGAGACGTTGCAAGGATGAGAGATACTCCTGTGCCAGCAGCAACAATAACTCTTGGGTCGAAATCCACCCTGTGCCCTTTTGGGTGTAGGGTGGCTAATAGTGAATTATAATTCCTTTACTAACAGATGGGACATTATTAATACTTCATATTTCAGGACTGAGATATCACAAGGAGTTCATGATGACATGACCAGGTCAACCAGACAGTGACTCATACCTTTGTATAATAGGCTATTGAAATATCTTAAGGTGTTGGCTATTCACTGTAAAGACATTCCGTTGAAAAGGTGTTGATTGCACCCACTCTCACAAGACTCTGCCATTGTGTGATAAAGCTGTCTAGATAACTTATTCAACTAGATGTCTGTGTTATTAGTCAAGGTTAATTGAACTCTATTGATGATGCGGTGCCATCATGTCTAGCTACCAATTAAAGAATTATCCTCAGTGAGTGAATAGGGGGGTGAGGACTGCATTGTCCTGTGATGAACTGTATTATGCTGTACTGGATATATAAGCAAGCTAAGAAAACCAATAAAGTCATTCATACATTTTGGAAACTAGAGAACGGAGCGCAGTCTCGTTTATTCTGGGAAATGAAATGGATCATGTCTGCCTGGTTGTTGGTGTGTCGGATAAGCTTGTCGTGTTGGGATGGAAGGTCGTAAGCGGTGGTGACCGTTACACAACAGAACAAGTTCAGACACTGGTTTTAAGAAATATTTTGACCTCATTCTGCTGGAAGATCCTGACTTCAACTTTACGGACATTCTTTTCCTCACTTGGCAGTATTCTGGTGACCAGACCTAAAGGCCACTCATTCCTTTGTGTCTGGCAATCGCTCATGAGCACAACATCACCAGGTTTAAGATTAGGTTTTTCAATGTGTCACTTTCTCCTTGGTTGAAGAGTAGAGATATATTGTTTCCTCCATCAACTCCAGAAGATATTGGCAAGGGTATATACTTGTCTCCACTGATGTTTGTAAAGGTCTTTTTCACAAAAAAAAACTGACCAACAAGGCCAGTGTTTTGAGTAAGTAACATAGCACGTGTGAGAATCACTTTATCCTCACTCGAAATTGATGTCAAAGGTCTGGCATTTAAGGGAAAAATTGCATAGAGAGCTTGGACTTTTTAGGCAAGACAAGATAAAATTTAGAAAATAGTATATCTTTAATATAGCAAAAACAAGGGACATGTGTAATTTAAAATTCACACTGATAGGACAGACAATGGAAAGTTATGACATAAACCCCATGCACTACAAGGAATACAATAAAAAATTCATTATACAGTGGATCCCATAGTGCGGTTATTCTACAGCATTGCAATGTAAACCTGATCTTACTCTATATGTTTTTTTTTTTATATAATCACTTCTTTATTATAACAAATCTCATTTAACAATCAAAGTAAAAAAGATACAATAAACAGAGACAGACAAATACAATGCATAAAATTTCTCCCTATAAAATCCTTTTAACATATAACCCTCGTTCCCCTTTCCCCTTGGATTGCTCTGGATCACTAACAATACGCACAACAGTAGAGACAAGCCTCAAATCTTCTGGCACAAAGTCATTTGGTGTGATGAGACCAGAATTTAGCTTTTTGGCCACAATCATAAACTCTACATTTGAAGAGGAGTCATTTGAGGATGAAAGGTATAACATTCCTACTGTGAAACACGGAGGTGGATCTCTACATTTGAAGAGGAGTCATTTGAGGATGAAAGGTATAACATTCCTACTGTGAAACACGGAGGTGGATCACTGATGTTTTGGGGATGTGTGAGCTACAAAGGCACAGGAAATGTGGTCAAAATTGATGGCAAGATGAATGCAGTATGTTACCAAAAAATACTGGAGGAACATTTGCATTTATCAGCCAGGAAGCTGCACATGTGACGTACTTGGACATTCCAACACGACAATGATCCAAAACACAAGGCCAAGTTGACCTGTCATTGGCTACAGCAGAATAAAGTGAAGGTTCTGGAGTGGCCATCTCAGTCTCCAGAGCTCAATATCATTGAGCTACTCTGGGGAGATCTCAAACGTGCAGCTGATGCAAGACAGCCCAAGAATTTACAGAAACTGGAGGCTTTTTGCCAAATGGAATGTACAGCTTTACCATCTGAGAAGATAAAGAGCCTCATCCACAAATACCACAAAAGACTTCAAGCTGTCATTGATGTTAAAGAGGGCAATACATAGTATTAAGAACTGGGGTATGTGAACTTTTGATCAGGGCATTTGGGTAGTTTCTGTTGTGATTATGATTTAAAAAGAGTAAACACAGTTGATTGATAATAAATGGTTTCAGCCAAACACTAACCATGAGTGAAAGAAAAGTTTTTGTGTTATCATTCATATTCTCTGAAAAATGGCCAAGAAATCATAAATTCTGCCTGGGTATGTAAACCTTTGAGCACAACTGTATATGAGGATGGTCCTTTCCGTGAGACAACCAAATATTACCCAATGTGTTAGCAGTAGATAAATATAGCGTTTCACAAATGTATAGTCAACAGAAAAAGTTACTGTATATCTAAAGTAGACTTACTATATGATGCTAGGTAATACAGCTTAAAACAAAACAGCATGGCGGTTGCTGAGGAGTCACATAATCCCATCAGAATGTATAATTGATATAAAGTGAATCTATAAAAGATTATAACAAGATCGAACAAAAACTTGTAAAATAGCTATTGGAAATCATTCAGGCAATCTGTTTAAGCCCAACAGGTGACAAACGTACCAAGTTACAAAGTGCAAAACAGATATGCAAGAGGAGAGATAGGTAATATGGAGCCCCAGTAATAGTTTCTAATAGTAAGAGAAATCACTCCCACAATCTTCACATTCAAGTGATTACAGCCACCATTTCGTCGGGACACCGTGATGCAGTCACCCTAAAGGTGGGTGCCGCACTCGAAGAAGAACCCAGACCAATGGCATCTGTCTCATAAATACCCTCACCCAGCATGCACAGCAAGGAGAAACCCCCCTGACAGGCTGACGGGGAAAAGCACCCAAACCTCGACTCCACTGCTGCCACCTATTGTGCTGCGGTGGGAACAGCACACCAGGAACAACAGAGTAAGCCCACAGCACAGCCAAGCTGAACAGATTAACTGGATCAGAGCTACTTAACTTTCTGATCCCCCTCTAAAATTAACAAAGCACCGATACTTGGAAGTTACCAGGCGCTACATAGTGATTTTCCCCAGATGGTAACAGGTGCTGCAAAACCCATAGGATCATACATGCTGTTTATGGTAGACAGGGCACCTCTACAAATCACTGCCTTTTCTTCTGCATTTACTTGCAAAGCAAACCAAGGCGGCGTTGCATTAGAAGTGAGTCTGTTCCCAAATCTAAATCTTTTAACTCGCTAGAATGATCTTGGGCATTTTTATAACTTCCCTACTGTTGGAAGAAATCTTATGGAGTCTTAAGTTGGAGCAAACAAGCATTGCCTGAGCTCTTTTTAGAAAACAGATTGCAGCTTCAACACTGATTTCAAGCAGTCATCTACATAAAAGTACTTGTCCACAAATTGTCTGACATCTGACCCATACTCTGACTCTCCAACTCTAGCAGAGTGTCTGAGACCATAATTAGTGACTGCAGGGGAAGGACTGTTGCCAAACATCTGCACCTTATAACATGCGGTATTCTGTGATGTATCCAGAGGGGTCGTTGTCCCTGAACCAAAGGAACCTCAAAAAGTGTTTGTGTTCTTCTTTAACAAGAAAGCAATGCAACATTTGTTGTATGTCTGCCATAAATGCAACTGAATCTTTGCAGAAGCGGAGGAGTACTCCCGTGTAACAAAATAATTGTGCAAACCCAAACTAATAAATGTATTGCAATAAAGTGCAATGTGCCAATGAAAAAATATGTAGCACAGACTATGAAGTATAATGTGCAAAAAAGTGCAATGTCCCAGTGCAAAAGATTATACAGTAGATAAATGTAGTCCATACATATAAAGTGGATCTATAAATATAAATAAATACAGGTATATATAAAGATTAGTTCATAAAACCAGATGGAGGGGGTCACCCAGTCGGGACCAAGATATCCACAGATCTCCTTTCCCAGTTAATTACTTCTATGGGGAAACACATCAGTATGTTTGAAATAAAGCCTTTAAACTGAGTACTGAACCATGAAATCTCTTGTGAATCAGCTTTTGGAGTGATCCTAAACCCACCATAATACATTCAGAACGCTGCAGCAGAAGAACCCTAAGAGGAGAGTTCTCGATATCGGAGGAATCTGTGGATACCTTGGTCCCAGCTGGGTGACCCCCTCCATACGTGCCTGTAAGATCTCTTTAACCACCTAACTACCGCAGCATGACGATATACATCGGCAGAATGGCACGGCTGGGCACATGGACGTATATATACGTCCCCTTTATGAGCCCAGCCATGGTTCGCAAACGCGCCGGTCCAAAGCTCCGTGACCATGCCAGCGGGACCCGTGGACCCCATTGCCATGGGTGTCCCACGATCGGGTCACAGGAGCTGAAGAAGTGGGAGAGGTGAGTGTAAACAAACCTTCCCCGTTCTTCTCTGTGGCAATGTCAGTGATTGTCTGTTCCCTGATATAGGGAACGAAGATCACTAACGTCACACATCTAGCCCCGCCCCTACAGTTAGAAACACATATGAGGTCACACTTAACCCCTACAGCTCCCCCTAGCGGTTATTCCATTCACTGCAATTGTCATTTTCACAGTAACCAATGCATTTTATAGCACTTTTCTCGGTGAAAAGGACAATGGTCCCCAAAATGTGTCAAAAGTGTTTGATGTGCCCGCCGTAATGTCACAGTTACAAAAAAAATCGCTGATCGCCACCATTAGTAGTAGAAAAAAAAATATTAATAAAAATGCCATAAAACTATCTCCTATTTTGTAAACGCTATAAATTTGGCGCAAACCAAACGATAAACACGTTTTGCCAAAAATAGGTAGAAGAATACGTATTGGCCTAAACTGAGGAAAAAAAACGTTTTTTTTTATATCTTTTTTGGGGATACTTATTATAGCAAAAAGTAAACAATATTGCATTTTTATTAAAATGTTCACTCTATTTTTGTTATATTATTATAATTATTATTATTATTATTATTATATTATTATTATTATTATTATTATATATCATAGCGCAAAAAAAAAAAAACTGCAGAGGTGATCAAATACCACCAAAAGAAAGCTCTATTTGGGGTAAAAAAGCGACGCAGTGCCAAATCGCATAAAGGGGCAAGGTCCTTAACCTGCATATTGGTCCAGGTCTTAAGTGGTTAAATCTGGTAAGCAGCGCTGTTTGCCTTATTTTATTTTGTCTGCTGTCTCTAAGGCCTCGTACACACGACCAGTTTCCTTAGCAGAATCCATCAAGAAACTCGGTGGGAGAGCTTTTTTGCTGAGGAAACCGGTCATGTGTACGTTTTTCATCGAGGAAACTGTCGAGGAACTCGACGAGCAAAAAAGAGAGCAAGTTCTCTTTTTCCTCGATGGGAGTCAAATTGGCTCGTCGTGTTCCTCGTCGGGCTGCTTTTCGACGAGAAACTCGAGCGTGTGTATGCTAAGAAACCCATGCACCTTCGGTAAAAGTATCGTTTGTAATGGAAATAGCACATTTGTCACGCTGTAACAAACTGAAAAATGAAAATGTCTCTTACCAAACTTTAACCTAACACGCAGTAACATGAGACTAGCAAAAGCAGCCCCAAGGGTTGTGCCAATGGAATCGAATTTCATCTGCCGTTGTATGTGTTGAAGTCACCGCATTTGAGAACAAGGAAATTTGGTCTTTAACGTGTGTACGCAAAGCAAGCTTGTCAAGTTCCTCGACAAGCCTAACAAGGAACTCAACGAGGAAAACAATGTGTTTTGCCCGACGAGTTCCTCGGTCGTGTGCAGGGGCGGCCTGACCATTGAGTCACTCAGGTACTGCCCGAGGGCCCCATGCCACTAGGGGGCCCCATCAGGGTTGCCAGGCTCAGTAAAACCAGGGACAGTTTGTAAAAATGTTTTTTTTTTTACATTCTGTTACTGATATGTCTGAAACCGACATGCTTTTGATGTGAAAATCCCAAGATTTTAGCTGCCCTGCCTCAGCACTGCCTCCTGGTGTGGTGCCATCTGTAAGCCCAGGGGCCCCATAATCTTCTATTGCCCTGGGGCCCAATGAGTTGTCAGTCCACCCCTGGTCGTGTGTACAAGGCCTAATAATTTGGGTACGTGATCTTCTGACAAGCCGTTCTCTTTTTCTCTATGCTATTGGTCTGCAATCAATTTATGGACTAATCTTTATATATTTGTTTATATTTTATATATCCACTTTATATGTATGGACTACATTTATCTATTATCTTTTGCACTGGCACATTGCACTTTACTGCACTATATACTTCATAGTCTGTGCTACATATTTTTTCATTGGCACTTTTCACTTTATTGCAATACATTTCTAAATTTGGGTTTGCGCAATTATTTTGTTACAATATATATGAACTGAGTATTTAAGTTTTTTAATTGCAGCACCTATTTCTTTATTTTTTTCAGAATTATATTATTGTTTTTACACTTATATATACACACATATTAGTTTCCTAGGAGATATTCCATCCTGCCTAGGAGGAGTACTCCCTCCCTGGAGTGCCCCCCTTCCATGGATGGGCGAGTGGAGGGAGAATGGTCCTCCTCCTCTAAACCAGACCCCAAGGGGACAATCCAACCTAAAGAGAAAAAATCTAGAGGTGTCAGAGGTGGCAGAAGAGCCCAAAAGGCCAAGGTCGTAATAGGTACTGGAATTTTTAACCTTAGTGGAGTTCCTCTGACTGATGATGAGACAAGCGTGTTAGATAGGGGTCTAAAATTCGCCGTAATTTGAATACATTTCAGACTTTTGTCAATATCCAGAAATATACAAGGAGTTTGAATATGAAAAACAATTTTTTGTCTAATCCAATCGAGAGGAATTCCTCTAAGATTACTCCTGGTCATTCCAATTTGAGGAACAGATCCACTTTTAACCCACAATATACTGATACTAGACATCTTGATGTATTCCGTAACATGGTGTGTAAGGATCTGGAAAGCCTTCACATTAAAAAAGTTAAGGATTCTCAATGTATCCGGCGAGGGATTTTATTTACTAGAGCAACTGAATGATATAGTGATTCGTCCTGCTGACAGGGGGGGGGGGGCTTGTAGTGCTTAGCAAGGCCTATTATCATGAGGAGATGAACAGACTCCTTAGTGACCGCAATATCTATTCGGTGCTGCGGGGTGACCCTATGGTCAAGTAGAAAAATGAATTGCATTCTTTGGTAGAGGATGGTAAAGGTAAGGGATTTCTGAATAGTAAGGAGGCGGTCTATTTGGATCCTTTTTATTGTCGGACTCCCATTATTTATTTTTTGCCAAAGTTACATAAAAATGCTGAACGGCCTATGGGTCGCCCCATTGTGAATGGAATAGATTCCGTAACATCTCGGCTTGGACAGTATCTGGATGTGTTTCTGCAGCCCTTGGTATGCAAATTGCCAGCATACCTTAGGGATACTAAGCAGATCCAGATATTGGATACCATCCCCTGTACTCCCAACACTATTTTGGTGACTGCTGATGTTGGGTCGCTTTATACTATCATTGACCACGAGGCAGCTCTGACTTCGGTTCGCTGGGCATTGGAGTCTACTGACCTTAGTTATGACGATGTGCAGTTCTTGCTGGACAGTCTCAAATTTTGTTTGTTAAAAAATTATTTTTGGTATAACAGGGAATTCTTTTTACAACAATGCGGAGTTGCCATGGGAGCCCGTTTCACTCCTAGTGTGGCCAATCTGTTTATGGCCCACTGGGAGCGTGACATGGTATTCCAAGATAGGCCATCTCAGCTGCTGTGTTACCGTAGGTATATTGATGACCTTATCATGATTTGGGAGGGTGATCTCCCTTCATTACAGCAATTCATGGATAAACTTAATTCTAATACCAAGAATATAGTTTTAACTTGGACAGTCTCCCATGAAAAGATTAATTTCCTTGACCTGGAGATTTTCAAGTCAGATAACATGCTTCTTACAGGAATTACTTCAAAACAGTGGACCGTAATGGATACATCCCCCTAACCAGTTGCCATCATCGTTTATGGTTATGCAATATCCTGCAAGGACAGTTTGTGAGGCTTTGCAGGAATTGCACTTTGGAGTCAGATTATCTTATCCAGTTACAAGAATTATCCACTCGTTTTGTATCTAAAGGCTATTCAAGCCCCTTAATTATGCAAGAGATAGAGAAAGTTAGGGCCCTAGAGAGGAGCGCCATTTGTAGCAGACAAACCTCCTAATGTAGATAAGGAACAAGCTAATTTCAAAATGGTGCTGGATTATAACATCCAGCATAAGAATTTTGAAAAAATAGTGGCAAAGCATTGGCCTATTTTAAAAGGTGATGGCGTTCTGGGTCCGGCTCTCCTGGATCGCCCTCAGTTCATCTACAGAAGGCTCCCTCTTTAAGGGATAGCCTTGCTCCGGGTGTTATTAACCTACCAGTTGTGACACAACCTAAGCTTTTTGATTTCTTATCTGGTTTCTATGCCTGCTCTAATGTGACCCATGTGGAATATCCCATCAAACAGTTGATTACGTGTGATACTATCGGTGTAGTGTATATGCTTGAATGTAGTATTGCAGTATGTTGGACGCACTTCAAGGGCATTACATGTGAGATTTGGGCAACACATTAGTAATATAAAAAGGGGTATTAGAAATCACAGTGTGTCCAAACACTTTAGGCAGTGTCACCAGAGAGACCCTAAAGGGTTAAAATTCTGGGGCATTGAGAAAGTGTCGAAACATTGGCGAGGGGGACATTACATCCGCCAATTAAGTCGGCGTGAGTCCTATTGGATATATGAAACTAAGGTATCCTCGCCAGCCGGCTTAAATGTGGAGTTTGACCTAAATTGTTTTATTTCTAATAGATAATTTTTTCCCTCTGTATTTTTATTGTATTTTTAATATTATTGATGTTTTAATAATATTTTCGTATGTCTAGTATCTATTTGAGACATTTTTCTCATTTCTGGGTTAATATATAAGGAGTCACACAGCAGTTGCTGCTGTGTATGGAGGATGGATGTGAGGGCCTGAGCTTAGTAGGCGTTTTTCTGCTGTCATGGCAGTTGCAGGCTATTTATAGACCTGCACTGATGAAGTCCCGCCCATAGGGACGTAACGACGTACAAGGGGGAGGGGCCACGTGTTACACCACCACGTCCCATCCATGCTGGTCTTTTTTTTTTTCCCAAAGTGTATTTTGTGCGTGTAGAGAGGAGCCGGACTTGGGAGTAGGCAGACCTCCCCCAGAGGCAATCTGCCATCTTTCTCCATGTCCCTGTGTGGCAATGGCGGGTGCGGGGGATGTGAGGGGTCCTCCCACATAGCCCGCCCTACCTGCTCCGGTTTGAAGCCCACCGGGGCAGAGGGACTCCCTATAAGTGAGTAAGAGGATCTAGCCCGCTCAGCCAGCCCCGTTAGTCCTTCGCCTCTCTTTTTTTAGAGACCGCGTGGCCAAAGTGCGTGCATGTTAACCTAATTTTGAGTGTGTGTAAGTGTGGTGTTTTTTTTTTTGTGGGAGGGCGTAATAAGCGCAGGCTTACCTTGCATAGCACACCCACCGGGAGCCGGGCTGAGACCACCAAACTCAATTCACATGCAGCCGAAACCGGGATCCGAACCCTTTGCTGCAGAGGTGAACGGCTTGTCAGCGCAGTGCCAATCGCGTTGAGCCACCGCAGCTCCCTAAAATGTCTGTCCTGCCTAATTTGTTATATTTGTTTCAAACACTACCCGTAGCGGTCCCAATGACGCAGCTTAAAACCCTTCAAAGGAGAAGTCTTCGCTTTATCTTTATAATTCCTCCCATAGGCTGGCAAGGACGGTGGTCCTAGCCCGGAAGAGTAGGGGGGGATTAATAGGCCCGGATTTCATGAAATATTATTTTGCCTCAATCTGAGAGCTCTCACCTTCTGGACCTCTTGAAAAGCCCCGAATAGGTGGGCAGAGATAGAAATGAGTGTCACAGCTCCAGTCCACCCTTGTTATATGCTCTGGCCTTCTGCTTCCCATCATCTGCCCCAATTGCAGAAAATTTGTTTAGCCCCCATGTTGTTCACGATATCTATTTTGAGGCGCTGTTCTGAGCGCTACTCCTTGTCCTCTTCGAGCCCACCACTCTTGAATGTTCTATTCAACCCGGACATCCCAGATAGCCTTTCCTATGACCGTACGCTACCTTGGACTCAGGCACGACTTTTCCAACTACAACATTTTGTTAATCCAGTGACCCGACATTTTGTTGCAGCATCAGATTCCCAAAAAGCTTTTCCATTCATATCTACAGATTAGACACTTTTTCTCTACTCTGTACCCTTCTTTGACTTTGGACAGGCCAACCGACTTTGAAGTCCTATGCACTAGAGGCCCTCTACCATCTACAAAATATTGCATGAGGCAGTTCCTATGGTGGCGAATGGTCACCTCTACATTAGAAAATGGTCCCAGATCTTACGCAAAATCTCCTTGTTAGATTGGAAGAGCGTGTGGAGGCACACTTCCAGGATTTCTCGATGTGTAGCCCATAAGGAATCTGCATACAAAGTCCTGATGCACTGGTATAGGACCCCAGACATATTACATGCCCGCAACCGAACGGTCTCAAAACAATGCTGGAGGTGTAATAGTGCTGTGGGCTCTCATTTCCACATCTTCTGGAGTGTCTTAAGTCCAGAAACTGTTAGAGGATTTGGTGGAGATTCCTGTCACTCTGACACCCATGTACTGTTTAGTGGGTCTCCCGTTCCCTGGTGTCTCTAAGGCCTTGCACCAATTGATATCTTTTATACTGCTGGCTGCTAAGAGGGTCATCCCCAGACTGTGGTTGTCCACCTCCCCCCCAACAATCCCGCAGCTACTTGCTATTGTAGCCGACATCCGCAAAATGGAGCAACTGGCAGCTATAGTGGAGGGTATGGAGGATACATTTTCTGAGACGTGGTCAGTGTTGGATGACTTTATGGGTCTGAAGGAGGCAACCCAAATTAGTTAGCTTCACTTACCTAAGCTTTCCACTAGTGTGTTTAGCACTTTTATATACAGAGTTTTTTTTCTGTACAGTTTTACAGTATGTTTATAGAGTGATTATGTTGCCTCCATGGCCCTTGGACAGATGTTTTTTGCAATTATATTTTGATATTTTCCTTATTTTTTATTTATTTATTTTTATTTTCTTTTTTTTTTATTTATCTTTTCTATCTTATTGTGATGGACTCCCTTACTCCCACTCAAGACAATTGTTTTTCCACATCCCCATTCCTATACTTATACTATGTATACTGTGCTCCACCCAGGCAAATATCACTTATCACTTATCACTTATAATGACAAACCCATTGATCTGCTTTATTGCTTTGTGGGCTTGCAAGGTATCTCTCGCTAGGAGCAAGATTATCTGAGCCTAATCATCTATTTCTGGTATGATATGTACTATGTGATTCAGGTTTATCACGCTACATCTGGTGTGGGGATCTCATATCAGTTGTCTGGGATCTGGTTGCACTCTATTACGGTCGGTAAGGAGAAAAGTCTTACCATCCATGGATTCTATTTGTAGGCCATCAACACTTCTCCCCGCCATCTCCACTGTACCTGCACAGGTCCTAAGGGGGTAAGGACTGCTGGGGCCCTTAACCACTTGCTTTCTGGGCACCTAAACCCCAGACCAATTTTAAGCTTTCAGCTCTCTCACTCTTTGAATGACAATTGCACATACAACACTGTACCCACATTTTTTATTTATTTTTTTACCCATAAATAGAGCTTTCTTTTGGTGGTATTATATCACCTCTACGGTTTTTATTTTTTGTTAAAAAAAATAAAAGACCAAAAAAAAAACATAACCTGATGGCCTGCACTGATGGGCACCGATGGGCAGCACTGGTGGAAACTGATAGCTGGCACTGAGAGGTGGCACTAATGGGATTTGGTAGGTGGCACTGGTGGGCACTGAGAAGTGACAGTGAGAGGTGGCACTGATGGGTGGCACTGAAGGGCATTGATAGGTGGCACTGGTGGGCACTTATAGGTGGCACTGATAGCTGGAAGGGATGGGCACTTATGGGTGGCAATGATGGGCACTGATCAGCACTGGTAGGTGACACTGATAGGCAGCACTGCTAGGTGACACTGATGAGGCACTGATTGGCACCGCTGGTGGGCATTGATAGGTGACACTCGTGGGCATTGATAGGTGGCACTTTTTTGCACTGGTGGTCACTGTGGGCACTGGCAGGTGGCACTGGGAGGGGGTACTGGTGGGCACAGATGAGGCGCCCGTGCCTTTTCCTCTTTGGGACTGATGTCCCTTGTACAAGAGCTGGTGATCGGCTTTTTTTTCTTCTCATGATGTCAGCGTGAGTAGAAAAATGATTACTGAGCTTTTGTTTACATCACATGTCACGCTGTCAGCTGATCACATGGTAAGGGGCCGGGATCGGCCCCTTACTCAGTTCTGTGATCACCCATGTCTCAGTGACTTTGTGATCACAGCGCATGTCCTGCAGGGGGAACGAGGGAGCGTGCGAAGGGGAGAACATCTATTGATGGCCTCCTGGCAAAGCAGGTACGCTCTGTAGCTGTCATTCGGCTATAGAGCGGACGCAAAGTGGTTAATTTTTAGAATGTCATAGAAACACATATCTAGCTAGTGACTTATTACTCTGATCGTCCAAAATGGCATATAACTTGACTGCTTTGTGTCTGTACTAAAGTCCTTGGCCTCCCCGCCATGCTCATTGTCACAATGGGCAGGTGGGGAGGTTCTGGCCCTGGGAGCAAAGCTGTGTTGTGATCTGTGCTGCCATACTGACCTTACAGTACGTGGCAAAGTGTGTTGATTTAGAGCAGCACTTATAACAGTTGTTGTTCTCTTTAGGGAAAGCCTTGCAGTCCTGCATGGTCTTTGCTCTAAAAGTTCTGCATTTTAGAAGAGGATGTGGCATCTTATGCAGAAGGAAGAACTTAGCAGGGTCCCTGTCTTTATCCTCTGGCTGAGACTCTGCAGATCTGTGGGAAGAGATGTTAGGTTTGTGCACTTCTACTGGAGCCCTGTGTTGCTTAGGGCCAGAAGAAGTGACACTGGAAAAATGAAGCTGGCATCATATTTCATTCCTGCATTGTATGTCTACAAAGTCCACAAACTCTTTAAATGATGGAAAAGATACATTGTGTTTTAGTTTTGTGCAACTCATAAGAACATTTTTGTGCTAAGGAGTTAATACCTCTAGCTGAGTCAAGAAAAGAAAGGCCAGGTAAGTCTCTTTCTGCTTTAGCAACTTGTAACTCCATACACAGGTCACTTAATTCTCTGAGGCCGCATACACACGACTGAGAAACTCGTTGGGCGAAACACATCGATTTCCTCGTCGAGTTCCTTGTTAGGCTTGTCGAGGAACTAGACAAGCTTGCTTTGCGTACACACGTTAAAGACCAAGTCTCGTCATTCTCAAACGCGGTGACTTTAACACATAGGACGGCAAGGGAAGTTCAATTCCACTGGCACAACTCTTGGGGCTGGTTTTGCTAATCTCCTTGTCAAAGTATCTTTATTGAAGTGATAAAGAAGTGTACAATTCAACAAAATAAAATAAGTTAATTACAGATATGAAATAACTTCTTAGTTTATATAAGTGGTAAGTTCACAACAGGTGAATCTGATGACTTCAATGGACTTATTAATAGTACAGTTAAGGTTATGACTAAGATATAATTTTCTGAAGTTTGTATTAAGATGCCTCATTTCTTCCATCTAGCCCAGATGGTTTTAGGGCTGCGGTATGTGCGAGAGTCCTGTTGCGCCAACGTAAGTGTTTCAACCAAATTCAACCTTGTAACAACGCTAAGAACAGGTATAATATTGAAGCTCATGGTTAAGGCTCAAAGCGGGGGGGAGGAGGGTGGGAGGGAAAGCGGGGAGAGGTAAAGGGGGTGTCTGCAGGAGTGGTCCGGGTTTAGCTGTCAATATTAAGATATAAGTTAAGCGGGAGATTGCTAAACAGGCTGGGCTACCATGGTAGTATTACAACGTCATTGACAACATTGGGTACTGAATATTCAAACCAAGGTCTCCAGGTTCTTTCAAATCCGGCGGTCGCGTCCATGTCGATTGCCATCATTTTGGCATGAGTCATAGCTAAGTTCATTCTGTTCGTTACTTCGTTAATTGGTAAGTTAGGGGTTTTCCATGCTTTTGCCAATGTTTGTTTCGCAGCTGTAAAGAGCTGTATGATTAATTTAAATTGTTTATGTGAAACTTTTTCGGGTTTCAGGTTTAAAAATGCAATTTTGGGGTCCATTGGAATCTCCTTACCCGTGAGTTGACTGATTATTGTAAACATTTCTGACCAGAATGACTGCGCTTTAGGGCACGACCACCAGATATGGAAGAATGTTCCTGGAGATGAGCAGCCCCTGAAACAATGGTCAGGGTAGTTTGGCACAAATTTTGCAATCCTAGTAGGAACTAGGGTACCATCTAGTAAGTACTTTGTAATTAGTTTCACTAGTTAATACATTTATTGAAGCAGTTTTTAGTGTTGATCCATATTTGATTCCAGTCTTCTGGATCCAGTTCAATGTCTAGGTCTAGTTCCCACTGGTTTACGTAGGGGAGTTTCCCTGTTATAGAGTTAGTCAACAACTGGGAGTATATTGTTAAAATCAAACCTCTGGAGGGAGGGGTGCTTTTGCAGAGCTTTTCAAAGGCAGATAGTCGGGAGGGGCTGGGAGTCTGCATAGGGTTTGAAGAAGTTTTTTATTTGGAGATATTTAAATATTTCGGATCGTGGTATGTTATAGATTTCGCAGATATCCGGAAAGGACCTAAATGTAGAGGAATCCAAGAAATTTCTCACCCATTCTTTGAAAGTGTTGGGGTAAATCCAGGCTGGGTAGAACGATGGATTTTTATAGAATGATATGAGTGGAACATGGGAGGATAGAAGGGAATTCTTTATCTTCAGTTTGTCCCATAAGGAAAGAGAGTAATTAATGATGGGGTTTTGGATGTGTTTGCGTGATTTGGGTGGGATCCACATGATGTTGGAGATCGGGATAGGATCGCATTCCACCGCTTCAATCGAAACCCAGAAGGGAGGTTCATTTGTAGTGTGGTACTTTACTAAAGTGGCTAATTGCGCTGCTCTAAATTGGTTAAAAAAATTGGGTAGCCCCAGTCCTCCTTTAACTGTGGGGAGATGCAAGATTTGATGTTTTAACCTTGGTTTGGAGGATCCCCATACAAAGTTGGAGACTCTTTTTTGTACAATCCTTAGGTAGTATGACGGAATTGGGGCTGGGAGAACCCTAAAGAGGTAAAGGAGTTTAGGCAGAATTGACATTTTGATTGTATTGATTCTTCCAAGCCATGATAAAGGTAAGTGAGTCCAGGATTTTAGAAGATTCGATATCTCTTTTAGAAGGGTGGGGTAGTTGGCTGTAAATACCTCTGTGAAAGAAGCAGTGAGGCGGATTCCTAGGTATGGAATGCTTTTGTCTGACCATTGAAAGGGTAGACCAGATTTAGCTGCATTGAGGTCTGTATCTGAAAGTGATATATTAAGAGCCACGCTCTTTTTAGGGTTTATAACTAGTCCTGAGAATGACGCATAGTGTTTTAGCAGGGACATTAGGTTTGGGCCTGTTACCTGAGGGGTCGCGAGGAAAAGAAGGATGTCATCGGCAAACATGCATAGTTTATGTTTATGGCCACCTACTTCTATACCTAAGATCTTGGGGTCCGACCTAATCTTATGCGCGAGTGGTTCTATGAGGAGGGCGAACAAAAGAGGGGAAAGCGGGCATCCCTGTCTTGTGCCTCTGCCGATGGAAAAGGGGTCCGACTTGTAACCTGCGTATTTGACGCATGCCTTTGGATTGTTATACAATTCCATAATTCATGTCATGAAGTTGGGTCCGAAGCCCCATTTTTGTAGTGCATATTTTAGGTAAGACCAGGTTATAAAGTCGAAAGCTTGTTTTATGTCCAGTGACAGAAAGCACACTGGGATGCCCCTTTTCTTAGCAATATGAGCTAGTAAGTACGCCCTCCTAATGGTATCACCTGCCTGCCGATTCGGTATAAAGCCAACCTGATCACAATGGACCAGGGAGCCTATTATTCTATTCAGGCGTGCCGCCAAGATCTTACCAAGAAGTTTAATGTCCGTATTCAGCATTGAAATGGGACGAAAGTTTTCGCACAATGTGTTATCGGTTTGTGGTTTCGGTATCATACAGATTGTGGCCATAAGTGATTCCTGTCGGAAGGATTTTTGGTTTAGTAAGTCATTAAAAGCCTCAGCTAGCCTAGGTGAGAGGAGTTCAGAGAATGTCTTGTAATATTTAGCTGTGAATCCGTCGGGACCAGGTCTTTTATTTAGTTTAAGGTCTTTTATCGCGTCGTTTACTTCTTTATGTGATACAGATGATTCTAATTGCAATCTTTGGGAGTCCGACATTTGGGGCAGATGGAGTTGCGAATAAAAGGAGTCAGCCTCCTTTTCGTTGAATGCGTTTGTATCTGAATACAGTTTTTTCAAGTGGGAGCTAAATTTTTGTACAATTTTAAGGGGGTTGCTGGAAATAATGTTGTTTGCCAATTTCAATTTTATGGGGGTGTAGGATTTCCTAACAGAATTTAATGCTCTTGCTAAGTAAGCCCCCGGTTTGTTGGCTAATTTGTAAAAGGTGTGCTTGGACCTGTTCAAACTTTTGTTGGCTGATTCTGTAAGGAATAGGTTGTACTGTAGACGAGCTTTATCTAGACGGTCCTTAGTTCTGGGAGAATAGTTGTCTTGGAAATCAAAAAATGCTAAATTAAATTCAGTTTCCAATTTAAACGCCATTTGTTTCCTTTGTTTTTTGAGGATCCCTAATTGTCTCTGAAAAGTCCCTCTTAGGACCGGTTTGTGGGCTTCCCAGAGTGTGAGGGCGGATACTTCAGGGCTCTCATTGTGAGTTAGGTAGTGTTGCAAATAATATGAATGTATGAATTCTGACCATCCTCTGATTCCAGTCAAACAATCCAGGATACCTGCCCCCCCCCCCCCCCCCCGCAGGAAGGCAATCTCCTACACTCCTTACACTAGACTTCAATGGGTCCAGGAAACAAAACCAGCTGTTAGGCACTCTCCACAGACAAAGGACTTTGATTAGGTTAACATGCTTACAGGGATCAAAAGGAAATAGGAGCAACATTGTGGGCTATTCCATAGGAAGCCTATGATGAACTGTATTGGAAGATGATATAGACAGAGGCTAGATACGGCATGACAGCCACAAACAAGGATGTGAGTCATGGGAGTGCAATGATTGGTCGATCAGATGGGCAGGCAGAATGGGAGGTGTTGCGAATGAGTAATGAATGAGTGTTGTAAAAGGAGTTTGAAAGAGAACTTTCTCTGTTCCCCTTGGGAGCAAGCTGGAGTGAGCTGTTATCTGAAGGCCTATGCTGAGACCACATGGTCTAGGCCGCATGGAAGCCTGGCCGGTATTTTGGCCTTAGCCATGTGGTCAAGGCCAAGGCCTAAGCTCGCCCTTTTCCATCAGGACCCAGCCAGGAAGGACCGAGCTTGAGTATCTTTCTATCTTATTTGCCCTCATTGTAATAGGCCATAGGCAATTTGTTAGTGATTGTATATTGTGCAATAGGAATTCTATGCTACAGCTTTGTTTACTATACAATGGACACTTTTTGTTAGAATAAATATAACTGTTTAATTTCAAAGGTGTCTGTCTCATTGACTAACGATTAGCCTCAGGCCTAGAGCACACTTTGGCCTCATATACAGTAGCAGATACAGGACCCATGCATGGTAATACAGATGCAATAGCTTATATATAGGTATTACAAGTTACAGTAAAGGATAGATACTTATAGTTGGTTGTTGCATGGTTTTTATTTACTTCAGGTAGTCTCTTAGGGATTGTTCTATTTCTAAACAGTGAGTGGGGTGGTTAAGTAATATCTCGGGCATATACCAGGATCGGTCATGTTTTTTTGGGATGGTTGAGGCTATAGTTGTAAGAACTGCGTTGTGGTCTGACCACGGAATGGGGACTATCTCGGAGTGGAGGACTTCAGGTAGCATTCCGATTGTTAGGAATATGTGATCTATTCTACTAAATGATTGGTGCGGGTTTGAAAAATAGGTGAAGTTGCGTTTTGTTGGGTTCATTTCCCTCCATGAGTCCACCAGGTTGTATTTTGAGAGGAGATTGGGAAGATTCCATTTAGGATGGTGTTTGTGTTGTGTATAGGGGACTTGTCTGGGAAAGGGAGAAGAACCTGGTTTGAGTCTCCGCAAATCAGAAGGGAGCCAAGTTTATGAGCATTTATGGTTTGAAGAAGGTGAGACATGAAGGGCATTGGGTTGAGGTTAGGGGCATAGTATGAGACAATCGTAATTTCCGTGTCTAAAATATAGCCCGTTAAGATCAGGTATCTCCCCTCTGGATCTCTAATTTCTGTGTTCAGTGTGAAAGGGGTCGAGCGGTGGATGGCTATAAGGGTGCCTCTTTTCTTTACTGTGGCGGATGCCGTGTAGATTTGTGGATAAGTTGCGTGAAAGTGCTTAGGGGTTGTGCTTGGGGTGAAATGGGTTTCCTGAAGGCAGACTATGTGAGCCTTTTTTGACTGGAAGAGCCTAAAAGCTTTTGATCGCTTCTGTGGTACATTCAAGCCTTGAACATTGAGTGACAATAAGTTCAGTGGTGCCATGGTAGCCAAACTGACATTCCAATCTTACCGTACTTCCGCGTGTAGCTGTTACCCAGACCACTCCATGCAGACTGGATGGGGAATAGGATAGGGAAGGATCTTTGGAAGGCGGATTCAAGGGAAAAATAAAAGACAACAAAGATTAGTGCAACAACAGTATAAAAATCGTAACAAACGTATTTGACAAGTGTCCGTGGTTGGGGAAAAAGATCCCCACCAGGGAAAAGGGGGTCTCCGTCAGATCCCCACATATTAAGTTGGGGGTCTGAGTTAGACCAAATGGGGCACATGCTTTTCCATGGGTCAGAGTGCCGCATTCTGAAGTGTACCAAAAGGGGAGAGAGGAGCAAATGTATGAGATGAGGGGTTACTCTCGGTTATGTGTAATAATCTAATATTAGCTGAGCATAGGAGGGGGAACCCTGTGATCATTGAGATGATTGGTACTGCCTAATGGGGTAAAGGGGGTCTTGGGACAGGTGGGAGTGCCCAGGAGATATAACGGGAGGGTAGCTTTGGAGTTGTAGTAAAGTGAAGTCTGGATTATTGGGGAAAGATTGGAACAATAAAATTGATTCTATGTAGTTATCACCTATTGTAATAGCCAGATTAACTTAAAGGGAGGGGGGTGTTATAGGCATCCATTTGCTTAATGAGAATGGATAGGATTTAATTTAAACCATTAAAGGAGGGTGGTCCTGATAAAATGGTAAGGTGGTGGTTTTTAATACTGTGACCTAGTATATGGATTTGGGGACATCACCAGAAGGAGGGGGGTCACCCTAAGGGTGATACAAACAGCTCAGATGCAAGTGACCAGAGGTCCAACCTAGAGTGAGAGTGAAAAAATGGTTAGTAGTGAAAGATGGTCAGTCCATTGAGTCTTCTCGTTCGGGAGGTTGTGACATGAATCTGCCTCGCTTGCTTGACTGACGGATGTCTTCATTTTGGTTCTGCTGCGTGGCATGGTTGTTGGCAGAGGATGATGCCGATCTTCTGCGTGTGGATGATGTAGAAGAGGGTTGCTCTATTAATTTGAAGTCCACGAGGGCTTGGTGTAACTGGTCAGGCGACCTGCAGACTATCTTTGTCCCTTGCAATGTAAAACGGAGGGAAAAAGGGAAACGCCATTGGTATTTAATGTTACGTTGCTGTAACTCTATCAGGAGGGGTTTCATGGCTCTCCTCTTGTTGATTGTCAGTTGTGAGATGTCCGCAAAAATTTGGTAATTGTAGTTTTGGAAGGTCAAGTTGCTTTTCTCTCTTGCTGCCTGCAGTATTTGCTCTTTGGACCTATAGTAATGGAATTTGGTTATTATGTCCCTGGGGGGACCGTCAGCCTTTTTAGGGGTGAGAGCCCTGTGAATCCTGTCCATTTCTAGGCACTCTACAGGAATGCCTGGGAGCAATTCCTGGCATAGGGCAAGAATGGTGGATTGAAGGTCTACTACAGACTCTGGTATGCCCCTAAATCTAAGGTTTGACCTCTTTGCCCGATTCTCAAAGTCCTCCAGTCTATTTTGCAAAATTAGGTTTTCTTCCTTGAGGGAATCTATGTCAGACATGCATTCCTGTGTGAAGACTTCTATTTCATCTACCTTGGTTTCCAGGGCATCTGTGCGGTTCCCCACCTCTCTTATTTCTCTTGTGAGGCTTGAGGTGATTTGTTCAGACGTCTGTTTAAGCGCTCTGTGGAGCATCTTTTCAAATTGTTTGAGCAGCCCTGAGGGAATTTCTCTGTCACCCTTTTCCAGCTGTGGTGACAGGTTTGAGTCCTCTCCCTCACTAATCTGAAATAATATTGGACAGGGAGGCCATAGGGTTACTTGATTTGGCAGCTTTAGCTGCCGTTTGCTTTCTCTGCTTCCCTGAGGGGAGCTGTTCTGAGGCGGGCGGTGTCTTCTTTGTGGTGCCTTTGTTCAGCTGAGCGCTGCTTGGGGGATTCGATTTTGCTTTGTTTCTGGCACCTCCCAGCACCATTCTTTCTCCCTAATGTTCCCCTCACCTTCCTACTGCTTGCGGTCTGTTTTGGAAATAGTTTTACCGGCTCGAACACTGGGTTATCTGCGGCTTTCTTCCCCGAGTAGCGGAGCTCTAGGCAGGCATGTCTGCTCCGCTAGAGCCCGCGCATGCGTCCCCCTTTTTTGCTAATCTCATGTGTTTGCGTGTTAAGTAAAAGTTTGGTAAAAGACTATTTGCACTTTTCAGTCTGTTACAGCTTGAAAAAATGTGTTATCTCCATTACAAATGCTACTTTTACTCCCGTCTTGTACTTTTATTTGAGCATGCGCGGGTTTCTTAGCATACACACGCTCGAGTTTCTCGTCGGAAACCAGCCCGACAAGAAACTCGATGAGCCAAATTCGACTGCCGTCGAGAAAATAGAGAACCTGCTCTCTTTTTGGCTCGACGAGTTCCTCGACGGTTTTCTCGGAGAAAAGTGTACACACGACCGGTTTCCTCAGCAGAATACGTCTCCCATCATGAATTCCATGGATTCTGCCGAGGAAACCAGTCGTGTGTACGCGGCCTTAGTAACTCCCCCTAGGTATTTTTGGGGAATCCTCTATCCTTTTAAATAGTGTACTCTCTATAGCCTCTGGTGAGCCATAACACATATCCAGCCTGTTCCAGATGTTTGCAAGGCCTATTTCAGTGTGGTTTATATTAATGTCTCTGATTCTCTTGACATGCTCAACAGAATCATTACCAAGTCATTTTACAAGGAGATCTATCTGATCCCTGCAGGATAGATCTAGACCTTTGACGGTACTCTGGAAAGAAGATCACCATGCTGTGTAATGTTTGGGGCGATTACTGAATTTGACAAGTCCTTTGGTAACTAACTTATATTTTGTAAGGAACCAAGCAAGGAATACAGTGGCCTGCTAATGCCGCGTACACACGATCACTTTTTGTTATGAAAAAAAAAGACTTTTTCAAAAACGTCATTTAAAATGATCGTGTGTGGGCAAAACGACGTTTTATGTCTTCAAAAAAACGACCCAAAAAAAATTCGAACATGCTTGAATTTTTTGTGTCGTTTTTAAAAAAAAAATTTTTGTGTCATAAAAAGTGATCGTGTGTGGGCAAAACAACCTTTAAAACAACGTTTTTAAACCTGCGCATGCTCAGAAGCAAGTTATGAGATGGAGCTTCAATGGAACAGAGTGCCGTCGATCATGGTGTACGTCACCACGCTTTGCTAGAGCATTTTGGAAAAACTATGGTGTGTATGCAACGTTGTTTTGGAAAATAAAGTTTGAAAAACGTTGTTTTGTTTTGTCACATAAAACGTTGTTTTTTTTCATCACAAAAAGTGATCGTGTGTACGCGGCATTAGCTTTGAGAGGCTGCTGGAGTATTGTGGTGTGATGTATAAGCATAGCTGGTAGAAGTCTCTTCTTTAGGCGGGCTGGGGTCATACTTGCGTAAGGTTGGCGGTAGGGATGAGCTTCGAGTTCGAGTAGAACTCATGTTCGACTCGAACATTGCCTGTTCGCCGAACAGCGAACTATTTGGGGTGTTCGCGGTAAGTTTGTGTGAACTTTAAAACCCTGTTAAAGTCTATGGGACTCGAACGTTTGAAATCTAAATTTTAATTTTAAAGGCTAATATGCAAGTTATTGTAATAAAAAGTGTTTGGGGACCTGGATCCTGCCCCAGGGGACATGCATCAATGCAAAAAAAAAGTTTTAATAACTGCAGTTTTTTTGGCAGCAGTGATTTTAATAATTCCTTTAAGTGAAACAATAAAAGTGAAATATTCCTTTACATTTCGTACCAGGGGGGGGGGTGTATAGTATGCCTGTAAAGTAGTGCTTGTCTGCCATGCTTAGAACTGTCCCTGCACAAAGTGTCATTTCTGAAGGAAATTTAAAATCACTCGCGGCTATAATTGTTGGCTCCCGGCAATACAGAGAAAAGTCATTCATTAAAAAAAAATGTGTGGGGGTCCACGGCATTTTTTTTTTTTAAATTTGGGGTGGAGTTCCCCTTAAAATCCATACCAGACCTGAAGGGTCTGGAATGGATATTTGGGGGGAACCCCCACATCATTTTTTTTTATTTGACGCAGGGTTCCCCTTAATATCAATACCAGAGCCTAAGGTGTGTGATTTTAAATGACTTTCCTTCAGAAATTTCATTTTGTGCAGGGACAGTTCTAAGCACAGGAAACAAGCTCTACTTTACAGGCATAATATACACCCCCTAGGTACGAAATTTAAAGAATAATATTTCAATTTTATTGTTTCACTTTAAGCATTATTAAAATCACCACTCCTGAAAAAACGGTCGTTTTTTAAAACTTTTTTTGCATTGATACATGTCCCCTGGGGCAGGACCCGGGTCCCCAAACACTTTTTAGGACAATAACTTGCATATTAGCCTTTAAAATTTGTACTTTAGATTTCAAACGTTCGAGTCCCATAGACTTTAACAGGGTTCTAAAGTTCACACAAACTTTTGGTCTGTTCGCAGGTTCTGGTGCGAACCGAACCCAGGGGTGTTCGGCTCATCCCTAGTTGGCGGCTTGTACCAGCTTGTTTCATATTTCCTTGAAGTGAAAGCATTTGTTTGATGCTTGTATGAAGGCTGAGTACCTTGCTAAGTAGGTTTGGTTGGAGCTGGATAACCTGGATCTTGGTCAGTTTTTCTTGCTTGTAGCACTGGGTTTCAAGGTCGGCCTCCTGATGCTTTGCTTGATGTGACTCACTGACATCATATTTGATTTGTTGCTCTGGCGTACTGCTTGGGTTAGTTTTGTGATATACATAATCTGAAGTGCACTGCATGGGATCTTGGTGGTCCTTCTCTGGACCCAGTATGCTGCTACGTGTTCTTAAAAAAAAATAGATGTAAAATGCCTGAATCCGTCTGGGATAGATAGCAAGTGTGCTGTTGAGTTGATTCGGCCTAAATAGAGTTGAGCGGACACCTGGATGTTTGGGTTCGGCGGGTTCGACCAAACTTCGGAAAAAAGTCTGGGTTCGAGACCCGAACCCGAACCCCATTGAAGTCGATGGGGACCCACATTTTCGACTACTAAAATGTCTCTAAAAAACGAAGGGAAAGGGCTAGAGGGCTGCAAAGGGCAGCAAAATGTTGGTAATAGCATGGCAAGTACTCTGCAATCAAATGTGAATAGGGAAATAACTTAAAATAACATAAAATACATAAAACAAATCCCCAATGATGGGACACTATTCCTCCCACTGATACCAATGATGGGGCACTATTTCTCCCACTGACACAAATGATGGGGCACTATTCCTCCCAATGATACCAACGATGGGGCACTATTTCTCCCACTGACACACATGATGGGACACTATTCCTTCCAATGATACCAATGATGGGACACTATTCCTCCCAATGGTACCAGTGATGGGGCACTATTTCTCCCACTGACACAATCATGGGACACTATTCCTCCCAATGATACCAATGACGGGGCACTATTTCTCCCACTGACACAAATGATGGGGCACTATTCCTCCCACTGATACCAATGATGGGACACTATTCCTCCCACTAATACCAATGATGGGGCACAATTTCTCCCACTGACAAACATGATGGGACACTATTCCTGCCAATGATACCAATGATAGGACACTATTCTGGTGCAATTAGTGCAAGTAGGACTGACTCCTAACTAATTATCTCCCTATAAGCACAATCAGGAACCTTTCCCTACAGTAGCTAATGCAGAGTATGTTACAGGAACATATGCAGTGCTGGTGAAATATGCAGAGTATCTGACAGGAACATATGCAGTGCTGGTGCAATATGCAGAGTATCTGACAGGAACATATGCAATGCTGCTGCAATATGCAGAGTATGTCACATATACAATGCTGCTGCAATATGCAGAGTTTGTCACATATGCAATGCTGCTGCAATATGCAGAGTATGTCACATATGCAATGCTGCTGCAATATGCAGAGCATGTCAGAGGAACATATGCAATGCTGCTGCAAGATGCAGAGTATGTCACATATGCAATGCTGCTGAAATATGCAGAGTATGTCACATATACAATGCTGCTGCAATATGCAGAGTATGTCAGAGGAACATATGCAATGCTGCTGCAATAGGCAGAGTATGTCACATATGCAATGCTGCTGCAATATGCAGAGTATGTCAGAGGAACATATGCAATGCTGGTGCAATATGCAGAGTATGTGGGAAAGGATAGGTAAATAAGTTGGTAATGGACTGTATACATATACACAGCGCTGTGAAATGTGTACAAATCACTAAATCTCTAAAAAAATATATATATATGTGAAAATAAGCTGCCAACATAAATTAATAATATTGGAAGTGAATTAAAACAATAAACCCGTGCACATAGAGAGTGAAAAAAGTATATAGAAGAAAATGTCCATATGTTTGGAAATAAATGTCCATATGTTTAGAAAAAAGTTTTTTAAAAATAGTTTTTTAAAAATAAATCTTCAAACAATTCTTCCACCACACCTCCAGTGTTCAGTGCTTCCGTCACCCATCATAGTGGGCAGTATATTTTTGATTTTCCTATAACAGTAATATGCAGAGTATGTCAGAGGAACATATGCAATGCAGCTGCAATTAGGTTTGTGAAGTAGGACTGACTCCTATCTAATTCTCTCCCTGTAAGAACATCAGGAACCTTTCTCTACAGTACATAATGCTATGTAGATCGCTGAGTATTGTAATTCGATTTCTTTTTTTTCTTCTTCAATAGTTTTTATTGAAAATGTTTCAAATGTAAACAAGGAGAAATACAAGCAGTCCCAGAAATATATAATAAATAAATAAAATAAAAAGTCGTACAACATGTGCGCTCATATCAATACAAGTGATCAAAAAGAGAGAAATAAAATAAACAATAATAATAAAAAATAATAATAAAAAAAAAAAAAACATTGACAAGGTCAGGAACCACTCCACGTCACTCGTTGTCGTCCCATATTTTCATCGGAACTACCTTTCTCATGGTGTTGCATGCCTTTTATTCTCATCACAAATGTGAGTAACCTGCACGTTTTAAACGTAATAAATTGACCTGGTTTTACGGAAGCTCTTAGATTTAGTTTTTTCTTTGCATATCATCGGTTACATACTTGTTCGTTGGTGCCACTGAGGATACTTACATATCTCCGGGTCCTACGGCTGAATAGTATACACCCCTGAGCCATCCGGATTTCCACCATTGATCTAAGCTTATTAGACCTTTGGTAAAACAAAGGTCTTTCTGTGAGGTGAGAGTACCCATCTTTACTGGTGAAGGGATCACATTCTGAATTGGTTTTCCAGTCACGTGGTGAAGATACTCTTATTATCTGGTCGCAGGATTTATTTCTCATGTTGTTTGCATATTGCAATTTTGGACTATTTTTCCTTTCTTGGTTTTCACTTTCACTTTTATGAGTATATTTATTACCATTTCAATTTAGGTTTGCGCTGCACTGCTTTCTTTATTTTAAGTCTATGTACAGTTCAATGAGGTGCCATGTTTAGAACGTACTGAGTCTGCCATCAGCACTTGACAGAGCTACACAGGAACAATAAACAAGTATACTGGGAGGGTGAAGTGGGGAGGGGGGGAGTGGAGAAGGATAAAGGATTGGAGGAGAAGGGGAGGGAAAGGGGGATAAGGAGAAAGGATGGATAACCGCATTATCATCTTAAACACAAACCTACTAGGGAGTTTTGCTCAAAACACATCACCACGAAACAGATGCAAATGAGGACAAGTCGCCTTTACTGTAGAGGGAAACATTCCAGCCAGGGCTTCCACTGCTTATCAAATTTGTCTCTCCTGCCCTCCCTACTCGCCAGCAGGGCCTCAAAGGCGCAGTTGGCTCTAGTTATCTCTAGGACCTCTGTAACATTGGGAACCTTATTAGATTTCCAATTCCTGGCCAGGAGCAACCTAGCAGCTAGTAGAAGATGAGTGACAACTACCCGAAACTCTGGGGGGAATCCCTCCATTCCCAAATTCAGTAGCGCAAGTTCAGGAGTAGGGGGCGTAAGTATACCCGTAATACGCGAGATGCTTTTGAACACACTTCTCCAGAAGCTCGTGAGGTTCTTGCAAAGCCAAAAAACATGGATAATGTTACCAACGGCCCCACAGTCTCTCCAGCAGAGCGGAGAGGCTAAAGGGCAGAACCTAGAGATACGATAAGGGGTAAGGTACCATCTCTGGGCTATTTTCTGAGAGAGCTCCCAGTGATTAACGCATCTGGAAGCTTTGTACACAATTTTGAATGAGTACTGACACTGACACAGTGTAAATGTTTTACCCAAATCTACTTCCCATCTGCGGAAAGGGGGCGACAATGTGAAATGTAGTTTGTCCTGGAAGAGGTTGTAGAATAGGGAAATTCCTTTAGGTGGCAGGGTCACTGCAGTATAGAATTGTCATGCGTCAGCTTGAATCATTACATGGCGGGAACTCAAACCTCGGAGGAAGTGGGAGGCCTGGGCATGTTTAAAGTAATCTGTATGCGGGAGGTCATATTCAGCTGCCAGCGTATCAAATGGTTTGAGCACATTATAGCAGTATAAGTCTTCAATCCAGGTGATACCCCTGGCCGCCCAGTCAGAGAAATAGGTGTGTAAAATGGCGCATGCCAGGGCCTCAATAGGAACCGGGATAGGAACAGTGTTGGGAGATGTGGAAGTCAAAGTGCACAATTCCCGCCACACTAATAAGGATGCTTGAAGCGGCAGCGCGAGTTGATGCAGGGGAAGAGGTTGCCAGGTGTCAAGGAGCAGGAGACTGCGAAGATCCGCAGTCGGACTAAGAGCCTGTTCTATGCCACACCACAACACATCGGGTGTAGGGGATATCCAGTGCCTAAGTTGAGCCAGTATAGTTGCTCGGTGGTAGTCTCTGATATCAACTAAGCCCATTCCCCCTACGGATCTGTGCTTAACCAACAGGGGTCTAGCACATCTAGGACGCTTGGAGCCCCAAATGTAGCGATGTAAAATAGAGTTTAGAGCCTGGAGGTGACCACGCTTCAGCGGGATGGGTAGGGCACGGAAAACATATAGAATTTGGGGGAGAAGTAGCATTTTAAAAGAACCAAACGCCCCGACCAGGTCAGTTCGACCTTGGCTAAGCGAACAGCTTCCTGAGAAATTGCATCTATCAAAGGTAGAAAATTAGCGTCAGCCAGCTTAGATAAGTCTGCTGTAATTTGGAGACCTAGATACGGTATACTAGATGTGGCCCAGGAGTAGGGGAAGGAGACCTGCAGGTGGGACTGGAGTATAGGGGGGAGATTGAGACCTAGTATAAGGGATTTTGTGTAGTTGATTTTGTAGTAGGAAATGCGGCTAAACTCTAAGAGAATATCGTGAGCTCGGGGCAGGGACGAGTGTGGGGAAGTCAGAAAGAGAATGACATCATCTGCAAACAAGCTTATGTTGTGAGACCTACCCGACAACAAAAAGCCAGGGGTTCCACTATGGGATCTAATTTTTTCTGCCAGGGGCTCAATGAGAAGGTTGAAGATGGAAGGGGACAGAGGACACCCCTGTCTGGTACCATTTGTTATACTAAAAGCGGAGGAAGCATATTGGAAGTGTAAACCTGCGCACACGGGGAGGAGTACAGCGCCAAAATCGCCGATAGGATGGGGCCAGTGAACCCAAATTTCTCAAGGACCCGGACCATGTAACCCCAGTGTATCCTGTCGAACGCCTTCTCCGCATCCAAAGAGAGGAGCAGAGAAGGCGTCCGACAGGCCCCAGCGTGATGTACCAGCCCGATGACCCTCCTAGTCGCGTCAGAAGACTGTCTTCCGGAGGTAAACCTTGTCTGGTCCGGATTAATTAGGGATGGTAGGATTGGAAGCAATCTGTGTGCAAGAATTTTGGCATATAATTTTACATCCGTATTCAACAGGGAGATTGGTCGGAAATTGGGAGGTGTAGTGGGAGACTTCCCCGGCTTTGGAATAGTCACAATAAAGGCTTTAAGCATTTCATCCGGGAAGGAGGCAGAGAGCATTGCTTCTGAAAACACTTTATCTAACATAGGAGTCAAGAGGGAGTCAAAGGTTCTGTAATAACTATTGGGAAGTCCGTCCGGTCCGGGTGATTTTCCACTAGGGAGAGTTTTAATGACCCTCAGGATCTCGGACTCGGCAACAGGCTGATTCAGGGAGTCCAGCTGGGAGGAGGTCAATGTAGGTAGTGCTAGATCAGCCAGGAAGGATCGTATAACGTCCTCTGTAGGTTGAGGGGTGGAGGGGTCTTCCCTGAGATTATACAGGGAGGAGTAGAACTCAGCAAAAGAGTTGGCTATGTCCTGGTTTCTCACAAGGAAGGGGATAGTGGTTTTCACTTTGCGATTTTTCAATCGCTGAGCCAGAAATTTACCTGCGCGGTTGCCGGATGCGTAGTGAGTCATTCTAAGGGACTGTACGTGTTTGTCATAGCGCTCAAGCAGCAGTCTCCTGAGGTCCGAGCGCAGTCCTAATAGTTTAGAAGCTATCGAGGCATCAGGGGTCTGCTTATTCCGCTCTTCTAGAGAACGAATGTCAGACAGGATAGAATCCAGTTTCTGTGCTCTCTGCCTCCTTACCCGCGCACCCAGTTGAATCAGAATACCTCTGACATAGGCCTTATGGGCACACCACACTGAAAACGGATTGGCAACAGACCCAGCATTTACTGAAAAAAATTCCTTCAAGTGATTAGAAATGTAAGCTACCTGGGAAGGTATCACGGGTACACTTACCAAGGCCGAGATGCTGAGGGCGGCTCACCTTTGCGACCTGGCGCGATCCTCCCCCTGGGATTGGGACAGGGGGAAGGACGCACCGGGAGGCACCGGTACCAGCGGGAAGATGCAGATCCGGCAGGTCAAGCAGGGACAGGCGGAAGATCAACCGGGATGGTTCGGAGCTGCAGCAGACGGGAAGACTGAAGCGAGGTTCCGGTAGACAAGGACAAGGCAGGAGAACAGTCTAGGAGACAAGCCGTGGTCAGGGGTTTTAAAGAAGCAGACAGTCCAGTGTTCAAGCTGGGGTACAAAGGGCAGGAGAAAGCCAGGAGTCCAGGTTCAAGCCAAGGTCAAGGGATTGGAGAAAGCAGAGGTCCGGGAACGTAAGCCAAAGGTCAATCAGGTGAAGAATCCAATAACAGGTAACAAGTCAGGTACTCAAACGCTGTTTACAAACCAGCAACCAGAGGACTGTGGGAAGCTGATTTAAATAAGCCGCTCAGGCTTCTGATTGGCCGGGGGCGGAACGAGATTGTGTGCTCCCGCGCGCCGTCACGCGCGCGCTCCCGCGCACCGTCACGCGCGCACACGGCGCGCCGCCACGCCGCGCATGCGCGCGCGCGCAGCCCAGGCGAGCACACCCGAGCTGACCTGTCACGGAGCTGGGGCTGGATGAAGCTGGTCCCTTGACAGTGCCCCCCCCCAAGGGGCGGACTCCGGACGCCCAAACTGTCCATCAACTCCGGACGTTCACGGTGGAAGGTTCGTATCAGGCGGGGTGCGTGCATATTTCTGGAAGGCTCCCAGGAGTTATCTTCAGGGGGGTATCCCTTCCATTTGATTAGATATTGGAGCTGCCTTCCCCTTTTCCTGCAGCCCATAATGGTCTCCACCTCGAACTCCCTCTCTCCCTCAATTTCCACTGGCGGAGGTGGGAGCTCTTCTCTCCCAGGGAACGGGTTTACCGTGACTGGTTTGAGCAAAGAGGCATGAAAGACCGGATGGATCCGGTAAGTTTCAGGTAGTGCTAGTTCAAAATTGGATTGATTTTCTGTTTGATCCGGAATGGGCCGATGAACCTAGGGCCCAGTTTCTGTGAAGGGATTGGTAATTTGAGGTTAGTAGAGGAGAGCCAGACCTCGTGCCCTACTTCAAAAGCAGGGCACTCTTTCTTCCCCTTGTCGTAGAATTTTTTGAAGTTTTCTTGTGCCTGCTGCATGACCTCCCGGAGCTTTTGGAAGTTTTGTTGGATGTGAGTTAGGTGTTCCTGGACCGCTGGAACGGGTGTTTCAGGGATGGAGTCCGGAAGGGAGGAAGGATGATAGCCGAAATTAGCCCAAAAAGGAGTTTGGTTAGTGGAGGCATGCACTGAATTATTATATGCAAACTCTGTCGATGGTAATAAAGACACCCAATCGTTCTGTGATACGGAGCAAAAGCAGCGGAGGTACTGTCCTAACGTTTGGTTGGTTCTTTCCGTTTGACCGTTGGATTGCGGGTGATAGGCAGACGAGAGACAGACTTTGATTTCCAGTGTTCTGCAGAGTTCCCTCCAGAATTTGGACGTAAACTGCACCCCTCTGTCGGACACAATGCTTTTGGGCACCCCATGCAGTCTCACAATTTCCCTGAAAAAGATTTTTGCCGTGTCAGCCGCAGAGGGTGTGCCAATCATGGGTAGGAAATGGGCCAGTTTGGACAGGCGGTCGATCACGACCAGAATTGTTGTGAAGCCTTCCGAGGGAGGTAAATCCACTATAAAGTCCATGGACAACTCGTTGCCTTAGTACCGCAGGTACAAAAGTCTTACCCCGTGACCACAGCAAGTTGTCCCGTCTCTCTAGGGCAGATGCGGCTTGGTCGGTACATTCTTTGGATGCCTCCTTTAGGGAGTTTAGCAAGTCTGTTTGGGAGACTAAAAAAAAGTTCTGGGCGGCCAAAACGGTACTAGGTTCCGGTGGGATGGAGGTATCTGAGAACATCCTAGAAAGGGCATCCGCCTTCCCGTTCTTTGAGCCGGGCCTGTAGGTGATGTGGAAATTGAAGCGAGTGAAAAAGAGGGCCCAGCGGGCTTGCCTAGGTCTTAAGCGTTTGGCCGTTCGCAGGTATTCCAAATTCTTGTGGTCCGTAAAGATTAGGATAGGATGGAGAGCCCCTTCCAAGAGATATCTCCACTCTTCAAGTGCGAACTTAATCGCCAACAGTTCCCGGTCCCCCACATCATAGTTCCTTTCTGGGAGGTCAATTTCCGGGATGCGTAGGCCACCGGGTGGAGGAGAGCTTTGGGTCCCTGTCTCTGTGATAAGATGGCGCCAGTAGCTATTTCAGAGGCGTCGACTTCCAAGACGAAGGGCAGAGCTGGGTCAGGGTGCCGTAGGACGGGTGCAGAGGAGAACATCACTTTAAGTTGAGTAAATGCTTCTTGTGCTTTCTGGGACCAGAGGAAGGACACCCCTGACGTGTTAACTCAGTGATGGGGGCTACAATAGATGAGAAGCCAATGATGAACCTCCGGTAAAAATTGGCGAAGCCAATGAATCGTTGTATGGCCTTCTTGTCGCCTGGGGCTGGCCAGTCTTGGACCGCCTTGACCTTTTGCGGGTCCATAGCAATCCCCCTAGTAGAAATGATGAACCCCAGGAATTGGATTGTTGTCTTTTCGAATTCACATTTCTCGGCCTTGAGGTATAATTTGTGCTCCCTAAGAATGGCTAGGACCTTCTTAACGTGGGAACGATGTTGCTCGAGAGAGACCGAGAAGATGAGGATATCGTCTAAATAGACAACTAGGAAGTCATCTAGGTGTTGGCGAAAAATGTCATTGACTAGGTGCTGGAACGTGGCAGGGGCGTTGCAGAGGCCGAACGGCATCACCAGGTACTCAAAGTGCCCGAACCTGGATCTGAAGGCCGTCTTCCACTCGTCCCCGTCTCTGATCCGGACAAGATTGTAGGCCCCTCGGAGATCTAGTTTGGAGAAGAACTGGGCTTCCCGAAACCACTGGAATAGTTCTGGGATGAGAGGTAGCGGATACCTATTTTTGATGGTAATTTTGTTTAGCTCCCTGTAGTCAATACAGGGTCTGAGGGACCCATCCTTCTTCTCGACAAAGAAGATCCCCGCCCCAGCAGGAGAAGAGGAAGGGCGGATGAACTTCTTTTTTAAGTTTTCATCAATATATGCCTTGAGGGCGACTAGTTCCGTCTCGGACAAGGGGAAGATATGGCCAAAAGGGATCTTGGATCCGGGTAAGAGATCGATAGGGCAATCATATGGCCTATGCGGAGGAAGGTGATCAGCTTGTCGTTTGTCGAATACGTCCTTAAACTCGGCATAAGCAGAAGGGATGTGAAGGGAATTGTCCGACATAGTAGCTAGGGTGGAACAGGAGGTCTGGGCGGGCAGGAGGCAGTTATGTGAACAGTAGGCGGATGAAAACTCGATCTCCTTCTTGTGCCAATCTATGCAGGGTTGGTGGACCTGCAACCATGGGAGTCCCAAGATAATGGGGAACAGTGGAGAAGGTATCAAATCCAGGCAAAGAAATTCTTGATGTCCTGTGTCAGAAATGGCAAGGATTGGCTGGGTTTCCTGAGTGACAAGTCCGGACCGGGGAAGAGAGCCGTCCGCTAGGTGGATTTGCAGATGAAAGTCCTTAGGGCGGCAGGGAACATGCAGCTTCAGGGCCAGGGCAGAGTCCAAGAAGCAGCTGCATGCCCCGGAATCAATTATGGCTGGCAGTCGGGTTGCCCCCTCCGGGAGCTGTAAAGAAAGAAAGAGGACAACATAAGTCTGTGGTAGGTTAGTAACGTGGCAATTGAAGGCGGGTGGCGGTTTACACTTACTAGTTCTCACCGGGTAGGAACGAAGGAAGTGGCCAGCCCCGCCACAGTACAGACACAAGTTGGACTGGCGTCTTCGCTGCCTTTCTTCGGGGGTGAGAGGAGGCCGGATAACCCCGAGCTGCATGGGTTCGGGGTCTGGAAGGGAGGAGACCAGTGGGACCGGGAGCGACGGAGGAGCGGGAGAGAATCTTGGTGGAATCCAACTGGGACGGTTTGTTTGGAAACGCTCCGCCCGCCGTTCCCGAAGGCGTCGGTCCAGCTGGGTAGCCGACTGAATCAACCCCTCCAGTGAGACGGGGGGATCGACTCGAGCCAACTCGTCCTTGAGGGACTCAGATAGTCCTTGGCGGAATTGGTATTTCAGGGCCGCCTCATTCCATCCAGTGTCGGCGGACCATTTCCTGAACTCCGCAATATAGTCTTCGACGGGCCTCCTGCCCTGATTCAAGTTGTGGAGGGTAGCCTCGGCCGTGGCAGAACGCAGAGGGTCGTCATATAATTTGGACATGTGTTCAAAGAAGGAGTCCAACGTGTCCAATATCGGATTTCTTTGCTCCTTCAGACTGTGGGCCCAGGCTTGAGGTTCATCAGAAAGGAGCGAGATTACAAAGCCCACTTTTACGGCCTCAGAGCAGAAAGTCCTGGGTTGCAAGGCCAGATACAGAGAACAAGCGTTTTTAAAGGCCCTGAACTTTTTGCGGTCGCCTGCAAAGCGCTCTGGTGTAGGCACCCGGGGTTCCGGGTGAGACACGACTACTGCTGGAGTTGAAGCAGGCTGAAAGGTGGACGCCCCTGATCCTGGGGTCACCAAAGGGGCTGCGGGTCCAGGTGTAGGGTTTAGTTGTTGAAGACGGCCATCCATCTGTAGGTACCCTTCTTGTAATTTTTGCACCGCCTCAGTTAGTGCCGAGACTTGTTGGCATAGAGTCTCGAAGGGTGAGCGCGCCCTGTCGGCCTCAGACATCTGGCTGGTTTGTACTATCACGGGTACACTTACCAAGGTCGAGATGCTGAGGGCGGCTCACCTTTTCGACCTGGCACGATCCTCCCCCTGGGATTGGGACAGGGGGAAGGACGCACCGGGAGGCACCGGTACCAGCGGGAAGATGCAGATCCGGCAGGTCAAGCAGGGACAGGCGGAAGATCAACCGGGATGGTTCGGAGCTGCAGCAGACGGGAAGACTAAAGCGAGGTTCCGGTAGACAAGGACAAGGCAGGAGAACAGTCTAGGAGACAAACCGTGGTCAGGGGTTTTAAAGAAGCAGACAGTCCAGTGTTCAAGCCGGGGTACAAAGGGCAGGAGAAAGCCAGGAGTCCAGGTTCAAGCCAAGGTCAAGGGATTGGAGAAAGCAGAGGTCCGGGAATGTAAGCCAAAGGTCAATCAGGTGAAGAATCCAATAACAGGTAACAAGTCAGGTACTCAAACGCTGTTTACAAACCAGCAACCAGAGGACTGTGGGAAGCTGATTTAAATAAGCCGCTCAGGCTTCTGATTGGCCGGGGGCGGAACGAGATTGTGTGCGCTCCCGCGCGCCGTCACGCGCGCGCTCGCACGCACCGTCACGCGCGCGTGCCCGCGCACACGGCGCGCCGTGCATGCGCGCGCGCAGCCCAGGCGAGCGCACCCAAGCTGACCTGTCACGGAGCTGGGGCTGGATGGAGCTGGTCCCTTGACAGAAGGTTGCTGGAGCAAGTAAGAGTCAGCCCTCCAAACATAGGAGGAGGAGACTGGGGCTCCCCCGTCCACCACCACAGACACCGGTGCATGGTCAGACCACGTGATGTCATGAATGGTGGACGAGGAGACCCTTTGCAACAGGGCCCTATCTACTAGAATCAAGTCTATGCGCGAGTAAGAGTTATGCCTGGAGGAATGGAAAGAATAGTCTCTCTCACTGGAATGTAGGCATCTCCAAACATCAAATACATTTTCAGCATGCAACAGGGGTTGTAGAACAGGCTGAGGCCGCTTGGACCTGGATCTGGACGTAGTGTCAATCTGGAAATCAACGTTCAAGTTGTAGTCCCCACACATGATCAAGGCTCCTCTCTTAATCTTATTGATTCTGCAGAAGAGTTTCCTCAAAAAGCGAAGCTGGTAGGAGTTGGGTGCGTAGAGATTGACCAACGTGTATAGCTTGTTGTTAAAGAGTCCAACTAGGACCAGGAACCTGCCCTCGGGGTCCACTAGCGACTCCTGGAGGAAGAAGCTAACTGAGTCCTTGATGGCAATAAGGACTCCTTTTTGTTTCTTAGGAGCGGAGGCCTGAAAGGGGAAGTTGTTATGGCGGAAGGAAGGCGCACCAAGCGCCTGCAGGTGGGTTTCCTGCAGGCAAAGGATGTCCGAGCGCAGTTTCAGAGCTTCCTTCCACACAGAGGCCCGCTTAACTGGGTGGTTTAGTCCTCTGACATTAAATGTAGTTATTGTGAGAGCCATGGGTGATAGCAGAAAAAAAAAAGATAACAGTACCTCGCAACACTGCAAACGGTCCCCTGGAGTCAGTGGAGCCCAGGCGGTGAATATAGGTGGCAGGCAGGATGTCCTCAGTAGAAACAGTACAGTATCCATCACAGACGGAGTGAAAAAAGAAAAAAAAACATTATAAGAATTGAAAATAATAGAGTCAAAACACAAACAGAAAACGGTGGGGATAAAAAGGTGGATTCCTCTCGGAAACCGGATGCAGAGCAACTGCGCATCTTCCAGGGGGGTAGAACGTGGGGAGAGAGCTCCAGAGAAGTCGGGGGACTTATGTAGTAAAATATTGTGATCTTGAGGCACAGGGGCATTATACCTTCTTTTTGTTGGTACGTTTGTGCGACACCAAGGTCCAGTCATCCTGAGTCTGAACTTTGGAGGAAGAGGAAAAAGGGAGAGTTGCCCCCACAGGGGATTGTTCAGGCAGAATATCCCATTTGCGCAAAAGGGCAAGTCCTTCCTCCAAGTTTGTGACAACACAGGTAGCACCATTTTTGGTTATAGTGAGCTTAGCTGGTTGGCCCCATTTGTAGATGATGTTGTGGTTGTGGAGCGCTTTCGTGACAGGCAAGAGGGACCTGCGTTTCTGCATAGTGTATTGCGAAAGGTCAGCGAACACCTGTAGGTTAGAGAAGCGATCAGATGGCTGGGAATTCTTGCAGAAGGCTAGCATGAACTGATCTTTCACGTGGTAAAAATGTACCCGCATCAGGACGTCCCTGGGCACGTTGTCTGGAAGGTGCGCAGGTTTGGGCAAACGATGGATCCTGTCAACCACTAGCTCTGACTCTGGCGTGGAGGGCAGAAATGATCCCATGAGATCTCGGGCATATTGATGGAGCTGGGCCGGCAGGACAGTTTCAGGGACGCCATGCAATTTGACGTTGTTCCTGCGAGACCTGTCTTCGAGGTCTGCGACCTGAGCCATGCGACCTCATCTGACTGATCATTATGGGAGTCCACCAGGGAGTTATAGGAGGAAGCATATTCCCTGCCACCCAGCTCCCCCATCTCCATCCTAAAGCTCCTCATACACTCCATCAGATCAGAATGTAGGGAGCTGCGCAGGGAGACCAACATGTACTTCAGTGTAGTGTCAGACACAGGCAGGTTGGAAGTGGGGAATGTGTTAATGGGAGCAGCAAGCTCACGTGTGTCCTCCAGAGACCCCTGCATTGCACTAACCTTGGAGCCGTTTGAGTCAGCAGACAAGCGGGGCTTTGATTTCACCGGGCTGCAGGAGAGGGGAGTAGAAGCCACAGGAGAGTGGCGATGTGATCCCCCTTGCGATCCAGGGCTCTGTGTACAGGGAGACGATCCACCCGTTGAGGCCGGAGATCCGCCGCCGGCGCCATCTTGGGATACGCCACTAGGCCTTGTTTGAGAAAAAGTCCTCTAGTTTCGCCGGGTGAGCGGCGGATTTGCGCTTCTTTGTCATCCCCGGGTGTCGAGCGGGGTGTCAGCTGTTCGCTGGTGCCATTAGGAGCAGCCCTCAGTGCCTCAATCCGGTGATTTCCCCGACGCTGGAGGGGAGCTCTGATCTCAGGCCGCTATTCAGTTGCGCGGTAGCCACGCCCCCCTGTAATTCGATTTCTGAAGCAGCACAATCCTATCTAAATCTGTCCCTGAGAGCAGCATGCAGCCTTTCCCTACCCTAGCTAAAGCAGAGTGATGAGCTGTGCTGTGTGCCTCTAGCTTATATAGAGGCTGGGTCACATGCTTGGTCACATGCTGCATTGGCCAATAACAGCCATGCCATTAGTAGGCATGGTTGTGATGGCTTCCAGGTCACATAAGTAAAACAAATGGCGATTGGCTGCCGTGCAGCGCGCCGTTACATAGCCGAACTCCGAACCCAAACTTTCAGCAAATTATTCGGGTTCGGGTAAAAAAAAAAATGAAGTTCGGTACGAACCCAAACTTTACAGTTCGGGTTCGCTCAACCCTATTCCTAAATCAGACGGGATCCTCCTATTAAACAATATGACTCATAGAATACATAGGGTGCAGCAATTGGGACTAAAGATCCCAACAGAAAATTTGTAGGTGAATCAGCCACAACTAACAACCATCAGCTATATGCAAAATGACTTGATTGGTGAATGTAAAAAAAGTATCAACAAAAACTCATCCGGAGTGGTGTAACCATGATGACTCACCTTAGGCGGCTTCTTCTAATGCTTCTGCTTCTGCAATGGCAGCAGCAGTCTGACGGTCCACTGACAGCCTCTCCATGTTAGCTTCTGGGATAGCCTGCTGCATTTTCAGAGATGCCTCTTGTTGAGCTAGTTTAGCCTCCAGGCATACTTTTTGTCGTTCTCTCTCTTGTTCCATGAGTATTCTCTCTTGCTCTCTCTCTTGCTCCATGCATACTTTCTCCTGCTCTCTCTCTTGATCCTGGCTCACCTTTTCTTTTCTCATCTGCAACTCTTGGTCTATGAATGCGGCCCTGGCCCTTGCTGTTTCATTGTTACTGCATCTGTGACAGATGATTTGGATGAGCTTGCTCATGATCGTGTTTTGTAAGAAGACGCTTGACTGTGAGACATGGCTATGATGGAGAAGCTTTTCTGCTGTGTAGATTTTTTCATCAGATATTTGATGAAGCTGACTGATGATCAGTCGTGCCTACACAACATCAGTTAAAAATCCAAACATTTGTCCAAGGGGCTGACGTAAAACACAACGACGTGCTGAAAAAAATGAGGTTCAAGGATTCTAAGCATGCGTGGATTTTTAACAGATGGACGTACCCACAGACAATCGTTTTTTTCTATAGGTGTTTTATTCATCAGATAATTTTAAAACAAGTTCCTAGTTTTTTGACTGACGGATAAAAAACAGATGGGGCCCACATACGATAGGTTAGTCTGATGAAAACGGTCCATCAGACCGTTTTCATCAGACAACCTGATCGTGTGTACGCAGCATAACTGTCTTGTTGTGCATTCCTAAAATGGTGGCTGACTCACTTCCTCTAGACTAGAGAATCTCCCAGAATACACTAGTTTCTAACAACTTTATTACCACATTTTAAGAAAGTACCACATGTAACTAAAACAAGCAGCTTAAGCTATACCAGAAAGGGACAGTAGAGACTAGCTTGGTGTACAGCAAGGAAACCAACATGTTATTTCCTTGTCAACATATTTTATTTTGTAATCATCATAACAATTGTTCAGATAGAATAAAACAAAAGTGCTACAAATAAAGGGTTACAGATAAAGAGAAACTCCTTCGCTTAATGTTTGTCCTTATTTCTTTCTAATTGTGAGAATACTATAACGATACAGAATAAGTTCATAGTGATTTGGTGAGGATAGCTCAAGGAATGACGGATTCTTTGCTTGTTCTTTTGTCGTCTTGGCATCTTGTGGTTATATATATAAATTTCCTCTTAAAGTGTTTGCGCCTCAAAGTATCTGAAGGAATTTCCTTGAAACATTAACATCTTAACGGTTCCTAGACAAAGTGTATACCATAACATCGTAAACAGAAAGTAAAGGGGGGGGAAGAAAGGGGGGGAAGGTTGGGGGTGGGGGGTCTGCAGGACTGGGCCGGGTCTCCTGGACGTTAGGCTAGGAGTATGGCAGCCTTTTCGATGGCTGGGCTACCACGGCATCATCACATCATTGTTGAATTCACTGTGTATTGTGTGTGTTACCCAAGGCTTCCATGTTTAAAATGTGAGTAGATGAGTTTGCAGTGATTGCAGGTGTTTTTAAATTTGACATTATCCCATAGGGATAGTGAGTGTTTGGTGATGGGGTTGCTTATATTTGTACGCAAATTTGGAGTGATCCACAGTACGTTAGAAATTGGGATGGGGTCACATTCTATCGCTTCAAGCGATACCCAAAGGGGTGGTTCTTGTTTTGCGTGGTATTTTGCTATTGTTGCTAGTTGGGCCACTTGGTAGTAATGTATAAAGCTAGGATAACCCAGGCCCCCGCTGTCTTTGGGAAGGTGCAGAACTTGAGGTTTACTTCTAGGTCTAGAAGAACCCCAGACAAAGGAAGAGACTTTCTTTTGGATTACTCTAAAGTAATAAGCCGGTATTGGGATGGGGAGTACTCTGAAGCGATAGAGAAGTTTGGGTAGTATTGTCATCTTTACGGCATTAATTTTCCCGAACCACGAAAGAGGGAGTTGTGTCCATGATTTTAATAGGCTAGATATTTGTTTTAATATTATAGGGTAGTTGTGTGAGAATAAATCCGATATGTCTGCCGTTAGGTGTATTCCTAGGTAAGGAATGCTTTTCCCTGGCCATTCAAAGGGGAGGCCAGATTTAGTGGCTCTTAGCTCTGTGTTGGAAAGAGAGATGTTTAGGGCCAGACATTTTTTTGATGATTGCTAAGCCTGATATGGATGCAAATTGATTCAGAATCGGGATTAGATTAGGGCCTGAAACTTGGGGGGAAGAGAGGAATAGCAGGATGTCGTCTGCGTATAGACATAGCTTGTGTTTGAAACCTCCCAATTCTATGCCTAGAATCTTAGGGTCTGATCTGATCTTTTGTGCAAGGGGTTCTATGAGGAGGGCAAATAATAGTGGGGATAAGGGGCAACCTTGCCTCGTACCTCTCTGTATTGTGAACATATCTGATCTATACCCTGCGTACTTAACATATGCTTTCGGGTTGCTGTATAGTTCCAGGACCCATTTTATATAATTGGGACCAAAGCCCCATTTCCGCAAGGTGTATTCCAAGTATGTCCACGAAACTGAGTCGAAGGCTTGCTTGATATCCAATGATATAAAGCAGGGGTCTCCAAACTGCGGCCCGAGGGCCAGATGTGGCCCTTTTCTGGTCTTTATGCGGCCCTTGGGGCACTATTTCTCCAACTGATATGAGTCACTATTCCTTCCACTGACACCAATAAGGGGGCACTATTTCTTCTATTGATATCAAGGATGGGATACAATTCCTCCTCCTACTGACCACCAACCCTGAGGCCACATTTACTCTCACTGGTGCTGGGCCCGGGACATTTTCCACCCCCGCTGGCCACAATCCGACCCTCCTAAGGTCTGAAGGACAATAAAATGGCCCTTTGTTTGAAAAGTTTGGAGACCCCTGATATAAAGCATGCTGGAATTTTCCTCTTCTTTCGCGAAGTACGCTAGTAGGCTTGCCCTCCGAATATTATCTCCCGCTTGTCTTGTGGGCATGAATCCCACTTGATCTCGATGGATGAGTGATCCGATAATCTTGTTTAAACAGTTTGCTAATACTTTCCCAAGTAGTTTAACGTCCGTGTTCAGCATGGATATTGGGCGATAGTTTTCGCTAAGGGTGGGCTCAGTATTTGGTTTAGGTATCATACAAATCGTGGCCAATAGCGACTCTTGCCTGAAGGATTTTTGGTTTAACAGATCATTGAAGGCGTCTGCCATCGTGGGGGAGATTAGTTCTGCAAAGGTTTTGTAATATCGGGCTGAGAACCCATCAGGTCCTGGTCTCTTATTTAGTTTTAGTTCTTTTGTGGCTGCCTTGACCTCTTCTGGTGTGATTGGCTTATCTAATTGTGTTTTTTGGGCTTCTTTCATTTGTGGAATTTGCAACTGCGTGAAAAAGGAGTCCGCTTCCGATGTGTTGAATGTGTTCGTTTCTGTGTATAGTTTTTTTAGGTGCTCGCTGAATTTTTTCACTATTTTGGTTGGGTTGCTGGTGAGAATATTGTGCCCTACCTTCAATTTTATAGGTTTGTATGTTCTCTTAATTGAGTTAAGAGATTTAGCTAGGAGTGTCCCTGGTTTGTTGGCATTTTTGTAGAAGAAATGTTTGGATCTACTTAGTGTTTTGTTTGCGGAGTCTGTGAGGAATAGATCGTATTCTACTCTCGCTTTGTCAAGGCGTGCTTTAGTTTTGGGAGAATGTTTTTTTTGGAAAGCCAGGAACGCAAGATTGTGTTCTGTTTCTAATTTCTTTGCTAGTTGCTTGCGTTTTTTCTTAAGAATCCCGAGTTGTCTTTGCATTGTCCCTCTCAACACCGGTTTATGGGCTTCCCAGAGTGTAAGGGGAGAGGTTTCTGGATTCGTGTTAATGTCCAGGTATTCTTTTAGATTCTGCTCAATCACTGAGCAGTGCGTTGGGTGTTTGATTAGTATTTCAGGGAGGTACCAGGTTGGGTCCTGATTTTTAGGGAGTGCAGATGCAACTGTGGTGAGCACTGCGCCAACATGTTATTTCAAACACATAAACACAGTAACTGAATAAAGTCCAAATGGGCAGAACAGCTACGTCCTCAACCATTTATCCGTTACACTGTACCTTTTTGAAAAGTGCACAATAACCCCCCCCCCCCAAAAAAAAAGTACTGTATATTTATTTAAATTCTTTGAATTCTGCTTTTGTCATGCTGAACTGAAAAATGGCCTTAGGAAATGGTCAGTTAAAATGAATACATTCAACTAACTTTGCAACCTGAAAAAATGGGGGGTGATTGTGCAAAGTGTATATGACCAAAAAAATGGATTACAGAAAAAAAATAACAACACAAAATGATTGCAAATAGTGCAAAAAACTGAGAACTATGTGCTATATACATAGAAATCAATGTGCCCAATAGCAAACAATCTCAATGTGTGCAGAAAGAGTCCATAATAGTAGCAGATTTGATAGTAGAAGTCCACTATTCCTGAGAGAGATGTGCACTTCACCACACACAAAGTCTGGTCTCCCAGAACTCTCACCTTAAAGCAGCAAAAAACAGGCCTTAATACTGAATCCTCTGCTAGGTGTCTCCCTTCAACGTACTGATATCCACCAAAGTGGATCTGGATGACCTGAAGTCTCAACAGTGGGACATGGAGAGAAGAAGAACCTCCAATAGTGCATTACCACAAATAAAACTTTTAATGAATGAAATTGCACTTACAGCAAGATGAATAAAACGGGTATAACAGCAGTGACTAGTAGCACTGGTTTCACGGCACTCCCGGTGTACGTATTTTCCCAATTAGCCCTTGCAACCTACCAACTAACAACAATTCAAGAGCACAACATTGCCCCCCCCCCCCGCCACTATAAATTTGGATACAATATTGTTTGTTTGTACGTTTGAAATCAGTCCAATACACCTTATTGTGGCTTGGGGATTGGTCATCTGGGTAATAAGTGCTGAATTGCTTGAGGTAGGGATGAAAGTGTTATCCAGAAGTACTGTTTGTTTTTTTGTTTTGTTTTTTGAGACTCCAAAGGAGGTAAGATAAAGGTGACAGGAACTTTAGGGTTCCCATTGCAAATTGTAAAAGTCATGCCACGTACACACGATCGGTCAAACCGATGAGAATGGTCTGATGGACCATTTTCATCGGTCAAAACCAATCGTGTGTGGGCCCCATAGGTTATTTAACCTCTGGTTTAAAAAAAGCCAATTTGCTTTAAAATTAACCTATGGATTCCTAACCGATAGGTCAAAACCGATCGTTAGTAGCCACGACATCGTTAAAAATCCACGCATGCTCAGAATCAAGTCGACGCATGCTTGGAAGCATTGAACTTAATTTTTTTGCGTTTTACGTCACCGCGTTCTGACACGATCGTTTTTCTAACCGATGGTGTGTAGGCATGACTGACCATCAGTCAGCTTCATTGGTTAACCGATGAAAACGGTCCATCAGACCGTTCTCATCGGATGGACCGATCGTGTGTATGCGGCATCAGTATGCAAAACCCCTAGTAAGTATGAGTTTACTTTAATGTCTAAAATGATAACTAGTGTTGAGCAGAATATGCCATATTCGATTTTGCGATATATCTCAAATATATAGTCGAATATTCGAGATATATTCGCTAAATACGAATATTCGTGATATTTTTTGGAAATGAAATGATTGCGAATTTTCGCTATTGCGAATTTTCGCTATTGCGAATGCGAATGCGAAATTTCGAGAAATGCGGAATGGAGCACTCTGATTGGCTCAGAATATTCGTGATATTTTATAATACCAAATAATTGCGAAATTTCGAGAAATGCGGAATGGAGCACTCTGATTGGCTCAGAATATTCGTGATATATTACAATACAAAATAATTGCGAATATTCAGCAAATGCGGAAGGAGCACTCTGATTGGCTCAGAATATTCTTGATATATTACAATACAAAATAATTGCGAATATTCGGCAAATGCGGAAGGAGCACTCTGATTGGCTCAGAATATTCGTGATATATTACAATACAAAATAATTGCGAATATTCGGCAAATGCGGAAGGAGCACTCTGATTGGCTCAGAATATTCTTGATATTTTATCGTAATTTCGCAAAAATGCGAATGAGAAATTGATTGCGGAATTTCGACAGTAACACTCTGAAATCGAATATATGTGTTATTTTAGCTAAAAACAATATTGCGAATTTCTCGAAAATAATCGCGCGATATCACTATTGCCGAATAATCGCATTGCGATTTTTCGGCAATATAAAATGATCGCTGCAGCTACTCGGCCCAAGGTCTCTAATCATACCAGCAATGCTTTTACACGTCAATGGGGATCTCTAGGATGTGATCTGTTCTAAAAAAAAAATGAAAAAATATGAATATTCGAAATAGCGAATATTCACCGCGAAATTCGGAATATATCGCGAATACTCGAATATGCCATATTCGAGCCGAATATTCGCAATACGAATATTCGTGAGCAACACTAATGATAACAATCAAAACAGAATGCCATGGTGGATATTGCAATAACAGGCAGTACAAAATAACAGAATTTTTCTATTTGCAGACAACTGCCCAGGAAAAATCTATAGTTTATACTGACTTTTCATTTAATTTAAGTCATGAATATCTTGCTCACATGTCTGTAAGAGCCTAATTTAGGCTGTATACAGGAATTCCACATTTAAAAAGTGAATTAATATTAAAGATGACACTTATGAATAACTGAATATTTTCTGTTTTCACTGAGCCAAGATTTAAGTAAAATTTTCAATCACATATGTTATGAGGCTGTCACTGTAAATTGAATTTGGGTTTGAATGTTCATTATTTTGGGCATATTACCACTACACTTTCTTGTTACATATATTTTCTTAATGAATTGTCACAATAAGATTTTTTTTATTAATGTTTAAGAATTATGTGACTGGCAATGAGATTTATGTTCTTAGTGTGGATTTAAAATGTTTTTCTATTGTTATGAATAAATGTCAAAATGATTAAATTGTGTTATATTAGAATAAAGTGCTTTTAATATCATGGCAGTAACGTCACCTTGTCAGCTTAAAAAAATGCTTTTGCAGGTGTAACAATATATTTCTTTCGAATTTTCTTCTAATTGGTTTCATTGAGAGTTTAAAAGTGGCATTGCAGTAATAAATGTACCGAATTTATCGGCGTATACCGCACACTTTTTTCCCCTTAAAATAAGGGGAAAATCGTGGGGGCACGATATACACCGATACCCGCTTCTCGTGCTCAGTTTGAACTGAGCCGCCGACATATTCCGAGTGCAGTACACTCGGGTACGTTCGGCCAGGCTCGGCTTCGCTTGTGCTTACGCATAAACATCACAGAGCGTGAGCACGAGCGAAGCCGAGCCTAGCCGAATGTACCCGAGTGTACTGCACTCGGTATATGTCGGCAGAGGCATTCAAACTGAGTGCAGGAAGCGGGGATTCGACTCGAGACAGCGCTGGAGAAGCGGGGAGGACACCAAAGATGGACGCCGGACCGGGCAAGGCCGCCGATGGATGCCACGCAAGACACCAATACTGTAAGTACTAAAAGTACTTAAATTATTTTTTACAGGTCCACATTAGGGGTACGCGCTATATGCCGGATTTTTTAAAGAAGAGTATGGTAGAAAGGCTGTTATATTGCAACAAAAAGGTATATAGAAACAAGGAATAATATAGAATGCATATGGCCAAGGCAAGTATAATCAATAATAAGCATTTTGAGAATGGACACAATGATCATTAATAGGTAGTCCCACATGGTAAATATCTGTATGAGGCAGAGCGGTCACATGTATCATGAATATTGTGTGCATTCAAAGGGAGCATGTTGAAATATACTGTTGTGGACTGTTATGGTCATTTAGGAGTTAAAAGACGTACAGTTGTACTGTACCTGTCGCCGACAATGTGTTTCCAGCGCGACGGCATTGCGCTGATTCTCGGCGACATGGTGCCGACATCTCACACTCGCTGGAATTGGAAAAGCATATTCCAGCGAGCGCGTCATAGAAGCGCTGGGAATCCGACTTGGATTCCCGCCAATTCTAGCCACGGTGTTTGGTATAAATCGTGAGGGGGAACTCCACTCCAAATTTTAAATAAAAAACGGCATGGGTTCCCCCCAGGGGCATACCAGGTCCTTAGGTCTGGTATGGATTGTAAGGAGAACCCCTACGCTGAAGAAACGGCGTGGGGGTTCCCCCACAATCCATACCAGACCCGTATCCAAGCACACCGCCCGGCCGGTCAGGAAAGGAGTGGGACGAGCGATTGCCCCCCCTCCTGAACCGTACCGGGCCGCATGCCCTCAACATGGGGGGGTGGGTTTGGTATGGATTGTGGGGGAACCCCCACACCATTTTTTTAGCGTAGGGGTTCTCCTTACAATCCATACCAGACCTAAGGGTTTGGTATGCCCCTGAGGGGGAACCCAATGCCGTTTTTTATTTAAAACTTGGTGTGGAGTTCCCCCTCATAATTCATACCAAACGTTGTGGCTAGAATTGGCAGGAATCCAAGTCGGATCACTGTCGCTTCTATGGCGGCTTTTTCTCATCACGGCGAGCCGGCTTGGCACTGGCTCCCGCGACGGGGCTCGTAGGTGGTCAATCTCGCCGAAAAAGGGAGCGAGATTGACACAATATTGCGGTCACCTACTGTAAGGCCTCGTACACACGATCAAATCTGTCTGCTGGAAACGGTCGGCCCGACCGTCCCAGCAAACAGATTCGACCGTGTGTACGGGCAAGCCGACGGATTTGGCCACCCGACAGATTTCAAAGCATGCTTTGAAATCTGTCGCCTGGGAACCCGTCCGCCCGACATGTCTGCTGGTTAGTATGCTAACCAGCAGACATGTCTTCTCGCACACGCGCCGAATGATTTTGACGCATGCGCGGAAGTGTTTTACTTCCTGGTGCGGTGACGTGGCGGCGTCAACGTCACTGCCACGTCACCTACACATCAGCACGCTGTCTGCTGGCGGGGATTTTGGTTTGCTCGTGTGTACACGCGAGCAAACCAAAATGCCAGCAGACAGATTTGTTCAAATCGGTCGGACAGACCGTTTTGAACAAATCGATTGCCTCGTGTGTACGAGGCCTAAGTGCTTGTACATATTTACTGCATTATGGTTGTTTTTTAATTGAATTGTTGCTAATCTGAGTTCCTGTTGGAATGCTAATACTATTGGTCTAGACAGGCTGGGCAGTGTTGTCCTCCAGACCTCTTCCAATATATATGCTAGTATGGCCTGAGAAGGGAGCATGCATGCTCCGTAACGTGTAGTCACGCCACACCGATTAACATCCAGGCTGACATCCCATTTGCTTCCACGGTGTACCTACAAGTCTCCAGTTTTTACCATTGAGTGAACCCAACAGGATCCCTATGCACCTCCATCCACTGAACAAAAATCTGTGACCGGATGGTGCATACTGGATTTGCACTCAGATGAGCATGGTTCTTGATTCTCTTATGTGAGTTGCTTTTTATGTGTCAATACTGTAAAAAATGTCTCTACATTACTACACTCAGATAGGGTTTGTTTTTCCTTTTTTGTGTTTTATCTCATGCTGTAGAGAATGCTTCTGGCTCTTAAGAACAGCCTGGAGAGTGTACTGGATTACATTACTATTATTAGTGGACTATTATCATGGACTAATTGTTCCCTTGGATTAACTATGAAACTGGTGAAGATGTTGCATAAAGGATGAGGGAGAGAAAAAGGATCAGGCATAAGTAGGAAAGGTAATGTAAATAAAATTGAAGGAAGTGTTGGGGGAGAGGAATGTTTGAAGGTAGAGGGTTGGCAGGGTAGTCAGTGAATGACAAACCCTGTGCAGAAGTGAATATGTTGAAATTAATTAATGAAGAAGAATCAATCAAAGATAATTCTAGATCATGTCAGTGGGTCCACACTTTCAGGAATTTAGCATAGGCTGCCTTGTGAATGCTAGCAGGTTTCTTGTTAATCACAAAACTGTGTTTTATATCCAGGGAAAACCCGATTGCCTCTCGGGGGATCAGAAAGGAATTGTTTCTCCCCTGCTGTAGCAAATTGGCGCTTGCTCTGCTGTTTTTTTTTGCCTTCCTCTGGATCAACTGTGGGTATTGAATTGGGCATATGGGACTGTACGATATATATATATATATATATATATATTTTTTTTTTAATAGTTGTGTCTTTTTTCAACCTGACTAAAGGGGTTGTAAAGGTAAAAAAAAAATTCTAAATAGCTTTCTATACCCTAGTGCAGTCCTCCTTCACTTACCTCATCCTTCGATTTCGCTTTTAAATGTCCTTATTTCTTCTGAGAAATCCTCACTTCCTGTTCTTCTGTCTGTAACTCCATACAGTAATGCAAGGCTTTCTCCCTGGTGTGGAGTGTCGCGCTCGCCCCCTCCCTTGGACTACAAGAGAGTCAGGATTCTCTCTATGTTGCAGATAGAGAAAGGAACTGTGTGTTAGTGGGCATCCTGACTCTCCTGTAGTCCAAGGGAGGGGGCGAGCACGTTACTCCACACCAGGGAGAAAGCCTTGCATTACTGTGTGGAGTTAGTACCCAAAGAGAAAAATATGGGATGCCCACCTAGTTTTGAAAAACTTAGTACTCACCGATATTATTGGGGGGTGCAATCCAAATACAATGTAACACAACAATAAAAAACAAAAAACAAAATAGACTGCTGCACACCCTTAAGAGTTAACTACAAAAATGTATTAGGATAAATATTGAAAAAGAACACATGTATATCAGGTATAAAAACTCAGGTCCACTATGATATGGTAGACCAACCCAGGGATGGTCCCTCTGGATGTCCACTCAAAAACGGCTTATACCAGTAACTAATGCTCGATCATTCCAAAGGGAGATCAGAGTCTACAAAAAATAGCGCCCCCACCCTCCACACACAGAAGTCCCCCCCCGGGGGTGTGGCCTAGCGAGCGAACGAGATGGAAGCACACTAGCGGAGCTCCATGAAAGACAAGGCCGCCAGCAAACCTCACCAGCTCTCCTGGCTCTGGAAATGGGCAAGCTGTCCCGCCAGACCCCACACACCAGATCTCGCCGAGGCTCGGCCGCATCCGCAAGCAGGAGCATCCCCGATCTCTCTGGCTTCAAGGCCCCGGAGCGGAGCAACGTGGCCGCACACAAGATGGCGCGGTCCCAGGCGGAGGAAGAGGACTTCAGCGAAGACTCGCAGTCAGCGATGGAGGACTCAGGTAGGATCCGGGCTCGCTCAAACAAGCCGCTCACATACGCAGATATGTCAGGCTTTGCAGCCGACATAAAAGCTACGTTCTCTGCAGCAGTTACGGACCTGAAATCCAGCCTGCTGGTCCTCTCGGACAAGATGGAGGAGGTGGAGGTCCGCGGGAAGCAAAGAGACAGAGCACTGCATAGGTTAGAGAAGGTAGCGGACATGCACACCTCGCACTTAATTGAGGTAAACCGCTATTTGGAGGACCTTGATAACAGGGGGAGAAGGAAGAACATACGGGTGAGGGGGATCCCAGAGTCCGTAGAAGTGGAGCAGATTATTCCCGCTCTCCAGAGGGTGTTCAACAGCCTGTTGGAACGCCAAGAGGACTCGGCCATTGAGTTTGTTAGAGCTCACAGGGCTCTCAGGTCCAAGGGTCCGGACACTGCACCCCCGAGGGATGTCATCTGCTGCCTACAGAGTTACCCCCTTAAAGAGGAAATTATGAGAAAAGCGAGACGAAATTACCAAATTGTGTTTAATGGTGCGCAAATCATGCTCTACCAGGACCTGTCCCAGATCACGCTGAAGAACAGGCGGGCCCTACGGCCTTTACTGGACAAGCTTAGGGAGAGAGACATTAGGTACAAGTGGCGCTCCCCATTTGCCTTAGTAGTCACGACTGCTGGTAAACAACATGTTCTACGTTTCCCCTCTGAGCTACCTGCTTTCTGCGATGCTCTGAACTTAGACTTGATTGCCCTCCCTGAATGGTATCAGGAATTCATCCTGCCGCCCCCGGTTCGGAGCCCACCCGGCTCCCCGTTCTCCACGCCAGACAAGCAGGTGTACAAAAAAATGCACCATGGCGGCGGTTCACAGGCCGGGACCCCTGCTCCACGCGCTACCCCCTCCAAATCTCGCAATGCTGACTAATGTTCCCCTCTCTACCAGGTTTTGCTGTTTTACGCGACCGTTTATTTGATAAAGTCCAGCCAACCTCCCGGGTTATCATGGGGGGTTCCCTTCCTACCCATGCTATGAGACCAACGGCTGAAGACGAAAGTCTGCGGACCTATTCCTGTCCTGGCACTACATGCTCTGCAGAATGGAGGACCCCTCGTTTCTCTTGTTTTTGCTGTTTTTTGTTTTTTGTTTTTTTCCTCACCTGTGGACATCTACACCAGTTTGTGTCGGAGGTGAGACGATCGGATGTGAAAGACAGGTCTGAACATAGTGTGCACTTTGAGACTGACACTGGGTATCTATGAAGCGTGCCAGAGCGGGGATAGACCCGAACCAACCTCAGACTTTATCCCGCCAAAGCGACAGGATCAAGGACCTAAGCATGGGGGTTTTTTTTTTTTTTTTTTTCCTTACGTTTGTTTTTTCCCTCCTTCCCTCTTGCCTCTCCCCCCTTTTCCTTCCCGGTGCCCCTTCTACCTCCCCCTCTGACCCTCTTATCCACCCCTTCCCTGTCACACCTTCCCCGCCCCCTCACTGTCGTTGCTCTTGAAGCTGAGACGTGGAACTCCGCCATACCCGTCCAAAGCTCAACTTAATTTACCCCAGGTACTGCTAGGTAATCCATGATATGCCTTGGTGATACTACCTTGCTCTTTATATCTACATTATGTTTGCCCAATATGGGCCAGTTGATTATTCAGCTTCTAGAGGCTGTGTCTCACGATCCTCTATTTGTTATTTTATATATTGTAATATTCACGGAATACTCGATAGTTCTTTGTTGTTTCTTTTGGTTCACTAGTTGCTTGCTTCCCACGCCACCACACAGTGTACCGGTTTGGGAATTTTCCGTCTCCGGTACACTACTTCCTCTGTTGGCGGACATTGATTTTGCCAGCAGTGTGACGTGATTTACTCTCACTATAGTTGGTTTTAACTAATTGAATTCTCTGCTTCCTGTTCCTCCCTTTTCTATATTCTTTTCTTTACTTTCCTTGTTTGATCTATAACATTCCACTGTCCCTCCCTCTCCATAACCCCCATCCCCCCTCCTGCACATATTCTGTAGGGGTCACCCCTTTGAGTTTTGACGTATAACAGCTCACAGTAGATCTATTACAGGTTTTACCAATACCATCTGACACAAGGGTCGCACAAATGGCTTACCCATGGTGGTCTCACACAACCTGAAAGGTCTAAATGTCCCTGAAAAGAGGTCAACATTACTCAGGAAACTTAAGAAGGGTAAGCCGCACTTTGTTTTCCTACAGGAAACCCATTTCAAGACAGGCCACATACAGAAACTCACTGACCCATTTTTCACATCTGCATACCATTCCACGAATGACCTGGCAAAGACTAAAGGGGTCTCGACTCTGATCAGCAGACGAGCCCCCTTTACGCTTTCAGACTGCCTGACGGACCCTGAAGGTCGCTATGTCTTTCTGAAAGGCTCTTACTACGGCAAGACTGTGACACTAGCTAACGTGTATTTCCCCAACAATTCACAAGTGACTTTCTGTCAGAAAATGGTTAGGGAATTGAAGGGTTTTGCTACAGGAATATTGATCTTAGGAGGCAACTTCAACTTAACTCTTGACCCCACAGTTGATTCCTCTTCAGGGAAATCCTGTATTACTTACAGAGCACTTAGAAAGATTAAATCGCTACTGAGCTCTTTACAACTGATAGACACCTGGAGATTTAAACATCCGGACTCCAGGGACTTTACATTCCACTCAATCCCGCATAACCGCTATTCCAGGTTGGACTATCTATTTGTCACCCAAAGAGATCTACAGATCGTAAAGGGCGCACATATAGGCATACAGTCGCTCTCGGACCATGCTCCGGTGTCTCTGGTAGCCGACCTGAGAGCTCAACCGCCTAGACCAGACACATGGAGACTGAACGCCTCACTACTGACAGACCCTGACTTGCTCCCCCAGGTGACCACTAAACTGACAGATTATTTCACACTAAATAACACACCAGGCATGGACCCGATGATGGTGTGGCAAGCACACAAATGTTGTATCAGAGGGGAGTTAATCAGGTTAGGGGCTCAGAGGAAGAAAAGACAGGAGCGAGAAGTTAGGAGACTGGCGGACAAAATCCGCAGTCTGGAAAGCCTCCATAAAAAATCTCTCTCGGTGCAGTCTGCGAAAGAACTGCTCGAGTCTCGCAAGCTGCTACAACAAATATTTGAGGACAAAGCCAAACGACTGCTGTTTTTCAGGAAAAAACTATTTTATGAGGCAGGTGACAAGACAGGCAGGATCTTGGCCAGGGCTCTGAAGGAAGTCAGCACTACTAACCATATAACAGGGATTAGATCTCAGGAGGGGATTTTGGACGTCACGACAGACTCCATTTCCACTCACTTTCACCAGTATTACACAAAACTTTACAACTTGCCAAAACAACACAGGCCCCAAGGAGTAGGTCCTGATAGACACCAAGCCATTTAGGAATATTTACTAGAAAGTGGCCTGCCAAAACTAAGTACCGAGGATTTAGCCCCCCTAGAAGACAAAATCTCGGAATCCGAGATTAGACTGGCAATCAAGGGCCTCAAAGCGGGAAAGAGTCCAGACCCTGACGGCTTTACGTCTCTCTACTACAAGACATTTAGCGACATTTTGTCCTCGCCCCTCTTGACGGCATTGAACTCCCTGTCCTCCCCCAGACCAGTGCCTCCTGACTTCCTCTCTGCCCACATCACCGTTATACCGAAACCGGGTAAAGACCCAAATGCATGCTCCAACTATAGGCCCATTTCTTTACTGAACCTGGACTTTAGGATACTAGCGAAAGTGATGGCCAACAGGCTACGTCCTCTTCTTCCAATCCTGATCGACCCAGAACAGGTGGGTTTCATGCCGGGCAGGGAGGCCAGAGACAACGTGATTAAGGCACTACTCTTATGAGGGGTGCGGTCGAGGCTCTGGAGGTCTTCTCCTATCTACGGATGCGGAGAAGGCCTTCGATAGGGTCGCCTGGGACTACATGCTGGCCGTATGCCGACACGTGGGACTGGGGCCATGCATTATGTCTTGGGTCGCTGCCTTATATGATAACCCAACCTTTAGACTGAAAATTAACGGCATTTTGTCCGAGGAGGTCAGGATCAGGAACGGGACCCGACAGGGATGCCCACTGTCCCCATTGCTATTCATCCTGATGCTGGAACCATTCATTAGAATGGTGAACAAGGACAGGGCAGTTTCAGGATTTGAAATAGCAGGGTCTGAATACAAGGTCGCGGCTTATGCCGACGACCTTTTGTTCTTTTTGACACACTCCCAGACTACGGTTCCCAATTTGATGCGACATTTTACAGTATACGGCTATCTGTCAAACCTCAAGATAAACTTTGAAAAATCAGAGGCGATGAACATCTCCCTGGGTGCAGACCCACTACATGGAGCAGCAGCTGATTGCCCTTTCAGGTGGGTCGCTACCGAGCTTAAGTACCTAGGTACGTGGCTGACGCCAAAGCTGACGTCCATTTTTGAACGTAATTTCCCCAAACTACTTTAGGAAATTAGGAGAGACTTGCAGAGTTGGCAGCCTAAATTATTTTCGTGGTTCGGAAGGGCAGCGATCATAAAGATGGTCATCCTTCTGAGGTTACTGTATCTGTTTAGAGCGCTCCCGATTAAGATTCCTCAGAAATTCTTTAGCACCCTACAGTCTGTCCTCCTGCAATTTCTATGGAAACAGAAAAAAACAGAATCAAATTTTCCCTACTCACCAGGCCGAAAGAATGCGGAGGGATGGGGTTGCCCAATTTCCATAATTATTACTTAGCCTCACACCTGACTAGGGTCATCGATTAGCACTGCCACGGTGACTCCAAGGACTGGGTGTCTCTCGAGAACGCCCTGACTCAGTACCACCTGAAATTCTCCCCATGGACGTCCTGGCAGAACCAGAGGACGCTCCTTAAAAACCACCCGCTGACAGGTACCACTCTAAGGCCCCATACACACGAGCAGACAGATTTGTTCAAATCGGTCGGGCCGACCGATTTGAACAAATCTGTCTGCTGGGGACATATTGGTTTGATCGTGTACACACGATCAAACCAAAATCCCCGCCGCCAGACGGCGCGGTGACGTGGCGGTGACGTTGACCATTCGGCGTGTGTGCGAGAAGACATGTCTGCTGGTTAGCGTACTAACCAGCAGACATGTCGGGCGGACGGGTTCCCAGCCGACAGATTGGTAAGCATGCTTTCCAATCTGTCGGGTGGCCAAATCCGTCGGCTCGCCCATAAACACGATCGAATCTGTCTGCTGAAACGGTCTAGCAGACCGTTTCCAGCAGACAGATTTGATCGTGTGTACGAGGCCTTAGTCTGTTTAGGACAATAGCTGACAAAACTGACTTGACTTCGACTCTTAGCCCACTATCCCTTCTGACAGATAATCCAGACTTTCCACCTGGCGCTGATAGCACCACCTTTCTATCTGGGGACGGTAGGAGGCAGCTCAAGATGGGGGACTGTTTCAGAGGAGGACAATTCAAAAGCCACATATCACTTAGAGAGGACAACAATCTCCTGAAACTTCACTGGTGGACTTACTTGCAAATCCGCAGCTATGCTAACAATGCCTCGAGAGCACCTGACTTCTCCAGGACACTGACTACTTTGGAGGACACTTGTGCCAAGGGGACTCGATGTGACAGGGCGACCTCACTTGCTTACACCTGGTTGCAGACTTCCCACACAGACTCTGCGGACAGATTCCGCAGGTTGTGGGCCAGCGCTCTTCACATTGACATTACTGACAGGCAGTGGACGACGGTTTGCATCCTTTCACACAAGTGCTCCATCAGCACCAGGACACACGAAACCTCATATAAGCTCCTCACACAGTGGTACGCCACACCAGACAAGCTTAGGAAATGGTACCCCTGTACCACAGATCTGTGTTGGAGATGTGGTAAAGAAACAGGAACCTTCATTCATATCTGGTGGGAGTGTGAAATCCTGAGCCCCTTCTGGGACAAGGTTAAGGAGGTGATAAGGCAGATCACCGAGACCACACTGAACCTCTCCACAGCCTGCTGCCTACTCCATATCTCTGACTCACCACTCAGGCGTTATAAGCATTCCCTGACCAAACACCTGCTGAACGCTGCCAAGTCCCTGATACCTCTCCACTGGAAGAGTACTTCTCCCCCCTCCATACCGGAATGGCTGAGGAGGGTGTCGGAGACTTGCTATATGGAGGACACTCTTGCCCAGGCCACTGACGGAGCTGAAAGATATCATGACACGTGGTCCCCGTGGTTTGCCTTTACATTTTCACGCCAGTATGAAACACTGCTGGCTCTGTAAAATGAGAAAAATGGACAGTGAACTCTAAACCTGAGACTACTGGAATGAGCTCTTGAGGTCAGTAGTCTCTACCTGATAACCCTTGGTCATACCTTATGGGGTTGTACCCCTTAGATCCCTTCCCTCCCCCCCCCCTCTCTACTCCCCACCTTATTTTCTCTCTTTTTCCTGTTCATTTCTGTTCTTTTTGCTTTCTACTGATAGAAATCGATATTATCGATCGTTTGCCTACCACTTACCTATGGATAGCTATGGTTGATGGACAAATGTTGTAACACTAATCTTTTACGGCCACATAGCCAAAGTCGACATCCCTACTGTACATGTAATTGTTATCATTTAAGGGGCCTTGTGTTATCCCATAGTTGCTTGGGTCATAACTTTTTGCCCTGTTGTGAAAATGACATGTTAATACTGATTGTAATGTAACATGCTATTTATACGGTGCATACGCTGTGATTTGTACTGCTTAATTACTTTTATAATAAACTTTTGATGTTTAAAGAAGTCCCCCCCCCACACACACTAGATAGCACACAGGATCCCCAACTATTGGCAATATTTCCTAATGGTTCCCACAAATTGCAGTGATTCCCTGTAATTCAGGTGAAAAGATCACTGGCTAGATGGTGAAATACCACATTATAAATACCTAAAAAAGGGGACATGAAGAAATCCACTGACTAGTGGTAATAGTAGCACTGATCCAATAGAAACTGATAATGGACAAAAAATCAATGTAACAAAAAGAAGGATATTGAGCTTAATAGCTCACTGAAAAAAAGTTTTCCCGTTGAACTCGCCGTGTCAGGCTTAGTATTATTTCCTTATAAGTATAATTACATTGGTAGATAGATGTAAAGGAGATATTCAAGCAGAGACACTGTAATGTTAATCTTCACGATAGAATTCACCTGAAACACAATGATATTGCCATAGATAGTGGGCAAGTTCCCATAGCATATGGGTAACGTCCATTCAAAGCTTCAAAGCAAATATATCCATATAGGGCCAGATTCAGGTAGATGAGAGTATCTTTCCTCTGGAGTAACGCTTCTCATTTACGTTACTCTGAAGACCCTTTCAGCGCAAGTCCTGTAATTCACATAGCAGTTGCGCGTAAACTTGCGCCAGAGTAACGATAATGCGCTGGCGTAACCCGACGCAAGTGGAACTGGGTGTGATCATATGTAAATGATGGGCGGAGCCCAGCGCAGAGGCTTACGTTCAGCGCATCATCCACGGAGCATGCGCAGTGAGTGCGGCTCCACTCGCCCCCTTGTGCGCATGCTCACAACTTCCGTCGGCACCACTTCCTGGGAAACGTCAGCGCAATGCGTTCCGCTGGTCGCTTAAAAGCGCTGGCGGAAACGCCATTCCGGCGCAAAAGTAGTTCCATTTCCCCCCACCCCAGGGAAGATACTTTTGCCCTGTAATGGCTGCTCCCGCTGCCCCCAGAGAGAGGAGGAACCTAAATTATAATGCCCAGGAGGTCACAGTGATAATATCGGCTATGGAGGCATTTAATGATTTTCTCCATGGTAAAAAAAGCAGGAAGACCAGCCGGGAGAGAAAGCAGGCCATCCTGGACACCATAGCTGCCAGGGTCAATGTGCTGGGGTACTCCACCCGGAGTGCTTCAGACATTGGTAAAAAAATCAATGACCTGCGGCGCAAGGTGAGGGGCAAGGTGTCCACCATTAGGAGCCATGAGAGGGGCACAGGTGGTGGTCCCCCATGTCCTGTCACCCTGACCGCGGAGGAGGAGGTGGTCGCCCGCTGCCTGGACAGGGAGCAGTTGGAGGGGGTCCCAGGCTATGATTCCGTAGAGGAAGGCTCCAGGACAGGTAAGTGATTTTTACCCCCTTTTTGGTGTGTTGCATGTGGGGCGGGGGTGGGTAAATGTGCCAAGTGTGTGGGACCACCAACATGTGTCTGCTTTGTGTCATCCACAGATGACGGTGCTGGGCCATCTCGTGCCGGCCAGTCCACCCCAACCCCCCAACGGGATGCTGAAGACGAGGCCCTGGGTGCTGGAGACACCGAGGTGGAGGAGGAGAGTGCCCACACCACTTCAGCAGAGGTGGTTGTGGAGGAGCCTGTCCCTGAACAGGAGTTCATTTTAATGTTGGAGGAGTCCTCCTCCTCTGCAGGGCCCTCTGTGATCCCCTCCCCCATCCTAGGTAGCCCCTCAAGGGCGACTCCATCCCCACGGGGACAACCTTCCTCTGCCCCCAGGAAGGCCACCCGGAAGACCAGGGGGGTGTGTGATTTGGTCGAAGACCAGGTGCTTTTGGACCACGCGAAACAGACCCAGCAAATGGGGGAGATGGCTGGCCACCTAGACAGGGTCGCAGACAGCCTGGGCTCTATGTCACAGCTGCCCAGTCGCGTGCAGGGCGTTGTGACCAGCCTGGGGGAGGTGCAGGCTGATATCCGGCACTTGACAGCAGCTGTTCGAGACAACACTGCTGCCATTCGGGAAGAGGGGAGGCAGCGGCAACGTGACCAGCGGCATCAGATCACCCGCCAGCTGAGGATGCAGGCCCAAACAAATTTGTATCTGAGCCGTATCGCTGTGGCATTGGAGGGCATGCAGCCAACAGCTCCCAGGAGTGGCCCACCCGGGGATCAGCCTCCTCCTGATGCCCCACCACCCACTCCCTCCAGGCAGATGAGGAGCCCGAGAGTGCCCCCAAGGAGGAGCCCCCGTCATCCCAGATGAGGGTTTTTTGTTTTTTTGGTTGTTATATATTTTTGTTTATACTCAGGACATGAGTTTATTTATTTTATTTATTATTATTGTTTATACTCAGGACATGAGTTTTTGTTAATTTTTTTGGTTCTCAGGTTATGAGATTTTATTTTTATTTTTTGATACTGCACACGTTGCAGTGTGAATGGTGTGTGAATGTGAGAGGGTGGCACTCCTGAAAGTAAGGGGTGTCACCCTCGGCCGTGGTGGTGAAGTTAACCCCACGGCTGAATGAATGACGTGTGAAAGGTGTGTGAATGGACAGTGACATCATTGGGGCCTTGACGCGGCGTTACTGCTCCCAACTCCTACATGCTGGACTTGGGCTAATCCAATGCGATGTGCATGTGATGTGTGTGATCTAGGGACATCAGTGGTGTACACGCGTGCATTGTCTGTGTGATTAATGTTTTGGGTTAGTGTCCAAAGATGCCTACGGCGAGGACCCTCCTGACTGCTCTTCCATCAGCAGACTGGGTGTCCTCTGCCAGGTGGGGACTGTGTGGGTCGGGGGTCAGGTCATCACGTATGTCAATCTCTAGCCCTTTTTTCATAGCAAAGTTATGTAGTATGCAACATGCAGCGATGATCTGACACACAAAGGTAGGGGAATACAATAGGGTCCCCCCGGACTTATCCAGGCAGCGGAAACGGGACTTCAGGAGCCCAAATGTTTGCTCCACCACTGCACGGGTTTTGATGTGTGCTTCATTGTATTTTCTCTCTCCTCTGGTTTGGGGGTTCCGGAAAGGAGTCATTAGATGGGGTCCCAGTGCATATGCAGAGTCACCTGTAAGGTAAAAGACAGGAGAATGTTAGTCATGCATGTGCGATTTCTGTTGTGCATGACGGGAGGGGATAGTCATGCCTGACTCCCATGTCACTCACCAACCAGCCAGCTGTCCCCATACATGTTCTGTTCGAATTCTGCTGGGATGGGACTCTGACGGTATATGAAGCTGTCATGGCTGGACCCGGGGTGTTTGGCACGGACGTGCCATATGAGGCGTTGGGCATCGGCTATCACCTGTACGTTGATGGAATGCCAATGCTTCCGATTGCGGTATATGTGCTCTGTGGCACTGGGGGGCTGGAGGGCCACATGTGTGCAATCAATGGCCCCGATGGTGCGTGGGAATCTGGCAATGTTGTAGAAATCTGTCATTGCCTTCAGCCGCAGCTCCTCAGTGGTGGGTCTGATGAACTGGTTGGACATGCGTCTGAGGATTGCAGGGACAACCTGGTGCACACATCTGCTTATGGAGGACTGTGACATCCCAGCCACCACTCCACTTGTACGCTGGAATGATCCACTGGCAAGGAAATGAAGTGTTGCCAGGACCTTCACCAGTGGCTGCACTGCTTGTGATCGGTGTGTCTTGCTGGTGATGTCACCCTGCAGGGTTGTGGTTAGTTCAAGTATTGCATCTGGGCTGAATCTGAAGAGGCGATACACCTCCTCATCCCCCATGCCAAAGAGGTTCATACGAGTGCGGTATATCCTCTCACGTGCCCGCCTCCTCCGTAGCGAGGGACCCAGTACTAGTCTTAGGACCACGAGTGCCCCTGGCATGTTGGCACACAGAGGTGTTGTCCTTGCTAGTGTTGTTGTTCAGCTTGCTAGTTTCGTTGGTAACGCTGCTGTAGCTGCTCTCCTGCTGACCTGTGACCGTCTGGAGTAAAGATAAAGCAGCCTTTTGTAGAAATAACTTTGCGCCGGACGGACCAGATACGCGCGGCGCATGTAGCCAGCGTATGGTGCTAATCCGATTGTGAATTGGGAAAAATACCTCATTTGCATATTTGCATGGGAAATCAATAGGCGCGACTGATGCGCCCAGCGAAAATAAGCGCTGACGATACTCTGGCGTCGGAACGTTCCGCCGGTCGCAAATGACCCGTTATTGGGCGCATCTAGTTTGGTGGGTACGGGCACATAGAAAAGACGGCGCATCATCACAGTTACGCGGCGCATATCCAAATACTCCAGCGCAAGTGTTCGTGAATCTGGCCCATAGTGCTTATTAATCCTATTAGGCAGCTCACATTCCATGAGATTTATATCAGCTATTATGGATGGATGATAGGTGATTGGGCATATAATATGCTACAGTAGTTGGTAGATGACAGCGTTATAGTAATATTCCTCAGCAGTGTTAGTGCAGGGTTTACTCACGGTTTTGTTGTCATTCATAGCTCTAAGTAGTAGCCATTTTCTCCAATTACGCACTGCTCAAAGGGATTGCAGCCAAACCATCCATTTATGCATTTAGAAAAAGCTTGAATCGATACTCCCAAAGGCAGCAATATCAGGTGACTCGGTCAAAGTTGTATTTAGGTTTTGTGCTGCCCTAGGCCTGACTAAACTTGTGCACCCCCTAATTTAAATATGACCCACCCCTTCCTGTCAAAGCCACATCCCTGTCATATTCATGGGAAGAGGACAGAGGGATGCTGTGGGTGAAGGACAGAGGGACACCCTGGGAGAAGGACAGAGGGTTGCCGTGGGTGACAGACAGAGGGACGCCATGGGAAGAGGAGAGAGGGATGCCGTGGGAAGAGGACAGAGGGACGCCCCCCACAAAGTGCCGCCCTAGGCCTGGGCCTTGTTGGCCTAGGCCAGAATACATCCCTGGACTCGGTATGATAGTATCCAAGGTAGGACAGTAGTAGTACAGCGTCTCTGATAATGAGTTGTTGGTTAAAATGTCCAGAATGAAAGTAAAATTATTCAATCTCCAAAGGCAATGGCTGGAAGCCAAGTGTTGTAATTGACCTCAGGGTGTGCTTTTCATGTCTCCATAAGGCCTCCTTTAATTGATGGTATATCTGCTCAAGGTACAATGTTACCGAGCTAATGAAGGAAAAAACGTGAGGCTGAAGTGTGCATAGGGTGGTCCCTGTTCCCCAAGAGTTTACATGTTTCGTTCCGTGGGTATCGGAACTTCGTCAGAACTGGGGAGCTATGGATCAGTGCTTCCTAGAAAAGGGAGCCAGAGCTATCTGTAATCAACCAAAGTGTCATTCAGGTGTATCCACCCTATTATATGGTTAACCGTTTCATGAAATACCTGATGCTCTACAAATTCAATTAAAGACTCACATTTAAAAACCCATAACTAAAAAAACAGTGTCAGTGTGCGCTGCCCAGCATAATGTATAAACATTTTCACCCAGTAAGGGTGCATTCATATCGTGCATTCATATATCTATATAGCTGCAACATCCAATTGTAACTGATATTGCCCACTAGATAGGGCACTATCATAGAGTACTATGAATTCAAATGAATTCAAATGAAAGTAGGTTTATATAACAGATAAAACAGATAAACCCATGGTATCTATAAAACAGATAAACCCATGGTATCTATGCAGTCAAGGTGACACCTCGCACGATAGATATACTTTTCAATGCAAGTATGGTTAAATGGAGTTTTTTACTCATAGGCATGTACTAATGGCACATACATAATCAAGTTATATATCTATATGTGATCTATCATATCAATAGGCAATGCACATATATATACACAACTTTTATCTTACAAAAAGCACTGCAAGCATGAATCACTGTTTAACCCCTTAGGGGTCATACAATCTAAAAGGAATATCCATTTGGCTTCCTTTTGCTGTAGGATTTTATCCCAGTCGCCTCTTCTATTAGATAATTCTAGTTTGTAAATAACCATGCATTGCATTCCAGTAGCCACTGATTTGTGATGGTCTAAAAAATGCATAGCCACAGGTGATGTATCATCTTTATTGACTATGCTTTATATGTGCTGGCCCATTCTCTTCCTGAATTCCCTAATGGTTTTGCCTAGGGAATAATGGTAGAAAAAAGAAAAGGAGAAGGAGAAATAGAAAGAATAGATATACATACAACTCAGGAACAGAACTCATCCAAGACAGGCAACTCTATTTTACAGGGGAACAGGGTAACCACACGACTACAGAAGACACAGATATGAATATTATCAATCTTACTGAGCATACATTAAATCAGGACCAAGTATCTGTGTTAAGTAAAGGTCTGGGCTTTTCACCATGTAACAAAGGAAATCCCTTTGAGATATATAAAGATATATGTCTATTTTTACGAGTTAATTTTAAACTCATGTTTTTTGGTAAAACCAAGGAACCAACAGGTGAGATAGAAATGTTAGAAATGGAGGAATCCCAGTTAGTGGATTTCTTGGAGGGAAATACATGGATAAGCTCAGAAATCTTGGACCCCCCACCACCATCAGGCTTGGCAAATAAATCCCAAAGATTCCCTAACTTTTCAAATAATAAATATCTTCAAATGTTTCTGGAAGCAATTACGGAGGACATCAGGTCCATAAATTGGGATAAAATAGAACCAAAGGTAGATAATCTATCGCAGAGAGAGAGAAAAGCACTTCAGGAATTAAAGGAACTACCCAATTGTAATATCAAACCTAGTGACAAGGGTGGAAACGTAGTTCTATGGCCAGAAAATGAATATCTGGAGGAAATCTGTAGACAATTAAATGACAATAAATGTTATGAAAAATGGCCAGAGAACCCATTTCCTAACCTTGTCACAGAAATCAACTATCGTCTCACTAAAGCCTTGGAAGTAGGGTTATTAACTCAAAGATAATTTATATTTCTTAAAGTAGTAAATTTCAATACACCTACATTCTATATTACACCTAAGGTACATAAAAACCGGGGCGTGACCGGATGGAGGAGTGAGTGAGTGTGAGTGAGAGCAGCTGTGCGTGTCTCCACTCCTCTCCGCTCCATGCTGATTTCCTAGGGTGATACTGCTGTCTACACGCTGCCTTGCTGAAGGAGGAGAGTGGACGGGTGATACAGTCATTTACTCTCCGCCGCGGCTGTTTCCAGTGCTACCCGAACTGGTACATGGGGTGCCTAGTCCTCTGAGCCTAGCCTCGCTCTGCTCTCTCTCAAAACCACCGCAAAGGAATGCACGGAGCCTGCAGCTGTCAGCTGTCCACAATCTGTGAGGAGAAGGAGGAGAGATAGGACAGCGCAGTGTAAGGGAGATAAGAAGCTGCCGAGTAGAGAGCAGATGGAGCTTCTGGGAAGCAAGCACTGAGACACGGACTACTGGAAAGCTGCTGGGAGCGGTGATATTGCAGTGAACAGAAGGCACACAGACTACATGGGACACGTGAGTAGCAGCCCTTAACAGACTGAGATAGGCTGCTGAGCAGGAGTTTTGTTTTGTTTTGGATTGACATCATCACTGAACTGCTCTGTCCTTATGCTGTGATTCACTGAAGGGTTTTTTTTTTTTTTTTTGTTTTCATAAATTATAATGAGATCTGTGGAATTCTATACCCTCTTCAAGGCTAAATGCCTCAGTTGACCCTTTTTGTTTGCGGAAAGGAAAAAGTGTAAACCTGTGCTGAGATTTATGCACTATCAAGGACTATTTGGCTGCTGGCGGATGGGCCCCTCATATATGCTTGCCTGATTGCCTTATTGACCCTATAGTACCACAGCTGACGTCTGTTATTTGAGAGCTGACAATTGCTATGTGTTGCTGTATTGGATCATTTATGGAATGCTAACACCGTTTAAACTCTGCACACTTTTATCCCTCTTGAGTACTGTATATCCGCATATGACCCATCCTCTAAAGTCATAAGTTCATATATGGGCTATAGGCAGTAATAGACTGATAATAAGGCGCTGCTGATGAATGCTACTGATTACTATTGCCGCCTCTAGCTGGTGAATATGATTACTACCAGTAAGCCATCACATACAAATCATTGCTAGCTGGCTTCCCGTATGCATATGCTTGGGCGCAGCATTGCACGCACGGTAAGAAGGTAACGCTGACCCCTGACCCCTAGATAAAAGCCAGTGGACTCTCTTTCTTTTGCTGGCTTGCTTGCTTGCTACTGTGGGTGCTTGAGCATAATTTTGTACGCACCCCCCTATGAAGGAGAATGTCTGATATTAAGGACTGCTTATGAGACTAACAATTATAAAACTGATTGTCTGATCTATCACGGACTGTAAGGCTGCTGGTTTCTGTTACATTTGTTCAATAAGCTATGCTTGATACGTAAAGCTAAAGTGCTGTTAATATTTGTCGTATGCCCAGACCCAGGAGGGACAACAGACAATAAGTGCTAAATATACAGGGCACCGAGAGGCCCTGTGCTCTTCGCAACACGTCTTTTTTTTTTTTTTTTTTTATTTTTTTTTTGGGGCATTTGAGCCCCCTATGCGAGAGCGCAGCAATGCAGCAGCTTCGATCCGCTAAAGAGAAGAATATGCAACAGACAGCAGCAGCAAAACTTGAACAATATGCCCACCCCTCTGCACAGTCGCCAACATCAACCAAAAGGGGAACGCAGTTTAAAGCACAGCAGGGAGCTGCAGCAGATAGAAAGAGCCTGGGGCAACCCTCAAGTACAATCCTGCAGGGTACAGCAAGCTCTTCAACTACTAAAGCTTCAAGTAATAAAACCCCAGGACCTATAGAACAAAACCCTGCGTCAACGACCGACCCGTGCCTACTGTCAGAAATGGAACCAACAATAAAAGACGTGTTCACAGTGGTGAACGCATGTAAAGATACATTAACAGAGCTGTGCGCCCAGATGAAGGAGGTAAAGGAGGACCTAGCAGCGGTTCGATCAGAGCTACAAAAAACGGCAGAAAGAACAACTGCCCTGGAGACACGGACTAGCCAATTGGAAGATGACGTATACCCATTAATAAATGAGATGAAACTCCTGAAGGAACAGATGGACAGATATGCATCAAAAATGGATGAGATGGAGAATAGGCTTAGAAGAGACAATGTCAGGCTGATTGGAATGCCGGAAAAAAGCGAGGGCGCCAACCCAGTGGACTTCTTGGAAAAATGGCTCATTGAGTCTTTTGGAAGAGAAACATTCTCAGCATCATTTTCAATTGAAAGAGCACATAGAGTACCATTTAGGGCCCCCCCTACAGGGGGACACCCCAGGCCGCTCCTATTGAAATTCCTTAATTACAGGGACAAAGTGACACTTCTGAGGATAGCTAGAGAGGCGGGGAAGATTATGTTCAAAGAGGTTAAAATTTCGGTTTACTCTGACTTCTCGCCGGATCTGCAGAGGCGTAGAGCAGAGTTTACGGCTGTTAAGCGTATACTGCAGAAACATAGGCTGACATATGCTCTGTTATACCCGGCACGATTAAGGATAGTGGCGCTGGGAGGATCCCAGATCTTTGACACCCCAGCAAGTGTAGAAAGGTGGCTGGAAGAAAATAAAGATAAGTGGTAGATGGGGGTGGAGAAGAGGAAAAAGGGACATAGACGGAGTGGCTGAGTGAGGAGGAAGAAGGATATCCAGGGTTCTCTCTTTTCTTTGCCCTTTCCTCTTCCCCCCCCCCCCCCCTTTTTTTTTTTTTTTTTTTGTTTTTTATTTTATCTTTATCTTTATTTATTTATTTTTTTCCCGAGAGGGGACAGAGAGGTGTATAAATGTTGGAGTGGAGAGAGGGGTGGGACACGCACAGTTGTTGAATGGGTATGTGGGAGTGAAGGATGTGTGGTGTGGATAGTGGTCACTATAGGCCCCGTAGAGATACACCAGGATGGTGGAGGGAGGGTGGGAGAGGGCTGGGGGGTAGGGTATGGGAGCGGGAGGGACACCAGGAAGGGGGTGGGGGGGGTGGGTGGGGAGGTATGGGCTTCGAGGGAGGAGGGGACAGGGGGGGCGGGAGGGGAAGGGAATGGGAAATCAAAGGTCAGACAGGGGAGAATTGTTCATTAAGATATGGAAAAAACGATTTAAAGGAGAGTTTGGAAGTTAATGGTGTTGCTCAAATAACGAAAAATAATGGAAGGAGGTATGGTAATGCACAATGTGAAGGAGAAAGTTACACAAAAATAGAGTTTGAAATTTGTATAGAAATATTAATTTTCCTTTTTTTTTATGATATGGAGAACACGAAAATCATTGTTACTGCACGAATATCTAAATACACTGTAAGATGGCAAGGTAATACACAATGGGAAGAAGAGTGCTACACAAAAATAGAGATTGAAATTTGCACAGAAATAATTTTTGATGATATATACACCTATATGTACATTCGAGTCACAATGATTGAGCGACATGATTAATGAAAAGTAGGTTTAGGATCACTGGCTACGATAATGAAATAGGGATAGCAAAGAGTTATGTATTTGAGCTTGCTATTTTTATTTATTTATTTATTTATTTATTTTTGTTGTTTTTTTGTTGGTTACTTTTTTGGGAGTCCCCATGGGTGAAGTGGACGAGATTCTTATCAATATCCTATATTCCTCGCTGCTGAATGCAGAATAGGATAATAAAGATAGGTTCATGGAATGTTAGGGGACTGGGAACAGTAGCCAAAAGAGCAGCAGTACTCTCCACTATGGAAAAGTATGGGGCGGACCTGATCTGCCTGCAGGAAACACACTTAACAAAGGATACAATCCAACAGTTCTATAGTAGAAAATTCCCCACTCAGTTTCACTCATTCCACTCTTCCTATTCGAGAGGGGTGGGTGTAATGGTTAGAGCAGGGGTGGCATTTTCTTGCAGGCAGATCAGCACAGATGAGAATGGTCGATATGTTTTTTTGTACTGTACAATTCATAGTAGAACTTATGTAATAGCGAATGTTTATATTCCTCCGCCTTTTAAAATGGATATAATGTTAAGATTAAATGAATTTATACAAGGGAAGGAAAATATACCGGTAGTAGTAGTAGGAGACTTCAATGAGGTCTTAGATCCAGGGGCCGATAGGTTTCCGGTACCGTCATATTCAGACCCCATAGGGAAAAGCCGGCTGAGCCAACTTATGGAAGAAGTTGGACTAGTAGATATGTGGAGAGTGAGGAACCCAGGCATCCAGCAATACTCCTGTTACTCAAGCACGCATGCCACACTCTCCAGGATAGATATGGCCCTGGGGAACGAGAGAGCACTAAGGAGCATAGGAAAAATAGAGTATTTGCCACGAGGAGTCTCGGACCACTCCCCAATGATCCTAATAATAAATCTAGAAGGACAAAAAATTAGGAAAGAATGGCGAATTAACCCCTACTGGTTAGAGATAATAAAAGAAACAGATGGGATAGTGCCCAAACTGAGGGAATTTGTGGAACTAAATGAAGGCTCCGCAGGGACGGGAATAATATGGGATACCCTGAAGGCATACCTGAGGGGTATCCTGATCCAACAGGTGGCTAAAATTAATAAACAGGCGAGAAAAGGTGAACAGAACACCCGTAGAGAAGTACTGGTGGCAGAAAATAACTATGTTACTGACCCAACGCCAGAGAAAAAAGCAATATGGCTAGATAAACAAATAGTGTATAGGACGGTAATTATGAGAGAGGTGGAGACTAGACGAATCTTTGTGCGACAATCATCCTTTGTAGAGGGTGAGAGTGTTGGAAGGATGCTCGCGCAACTGGTGAAATCAAACTCTCCACCCTCTGATATTCGGGCCATTAGAACTGCAGGAGGAATAATAACAACAGATACAGCAGAGATAGTGCGGACATTTCAGGGATATTACGAAAAGCTGTATACTACACAGAAGGTGGGGATGGAGGCAGAGATGGAGGAGTTCCTGGGGAGGTTAGAGATCCCAGCTATTACCCAAGTAGAAAGAGACGAGTTGGAACACCCGATATCATTAACAGAAATACAGCAAGCAGTATCTGATATGGCAAATCAAAAGTCACCTGGCCCAGATGGACTCCCGACAGAAATTTATAAGTACTATGGAGAAATATTACTTCCTGAGCTGTTAAAAGCATTGAATGGAGCAGACATTGAGGGGAGACTTCCAGTGTCAATGATGGAGGCAACCATAATACTTATATTAAAAGAAGGCAAGGACCCCTTAGACCCAGCGTCATACAGACCAATTTCCCTCTTGTGCTCGGACGCCAAAATAGTAGCTAAGGTCTTGGCTGCGAGACTTAATAGATTGATTTCAAAACTGATCCATCCAGATCAAACGGGATTCATAGCCAATAGATCCACCAGCACAAATATAAGAAGGACCTTTTTAAATTTGCAAACCCCGACAGATTTAGAGGGAACGAGAGCTGTAGTGTCACTAGATGTGACAAAAGCATTTGACAGTGTAGAATGGGGATATATCTGGAGGGTGCTGGGAAAGTTCGGATTTGGTCCGAAATTTACTGGCTGGATAAAAATGCTTTATAATGACCCTAGTGCCAAAATTAAAATTAATAATGAATTTTCAAAAAAGATTCTCCTAGAGAGGGGAACGAGACAGGGGTGTCCCTTGTCACCCCTTCTCTTTGCCCTAGCGATGGAGCCACTGGCGATTGCCATAAGGTCAAGTACTGAGTTACTTGGATTCCAAAGAAAGATGGGGGACGAAAGAATTGCGCTCTATGCCGATGATATCCTTCTCTATCTGGGCGACACGGAAAATTCCCTGGTACGAGCCATGAGTATAGTGGAGGAATTCGGTAGCTTCACGGGATTGGAAATAAATTGGGGAAAATCAGAGCTATTACCGGTAGATCCAATTAGAGAAGCTGGGATAGTGGGAATACCACAAGTGAAGGTAGTGGATACATTGAAATATCTAGGGATACGAGTAACGAAAGACCCCAAACAATACATAGATAAAAACCTAACCCCACTACTGGTTAAATTTAAACAAAAAATTGGTATCTGGAAACGGCTCCCGTTATCAGTGGCTGGCAGATGTAGCTTAATTAAGATGATCTGGCAGCCACAGCTGCTGTATATAATGCATAATAGCCCGGTCTGGATTGGTAGAAAATGGTTCAACAAAATCGAAACCCTTTTTAGGGAACTAATATGGAAAGGGGGACAACCCAGGATTCGATTACGTACACTGCAGCTTCCAGTAGTGGAAGGGGGACTGGCTGTCCCCCACCCTGAGGCTTATTATCTATCAGCACAATTGCAACAACTAATGGGATGTAATACCCAGGGAGGGGAGACCTCTAGTGGGAGAGTAATGCTGAGTGGGGCCCCACATGACTCGGTCATTGAATTACTCGAAGCAAACTCCTTTAGATATAGGATACCAACAGTTAAAATGATAATAAAAATCTGGGAAAAAGTTAAGAGGCTAATGGGCTACACTGGATTTAATGAGTATACTCCCCTGTGGAACAATGTTAAGCTACAAGAAATACTACGGTTAGGAAAGGTGGGGGAATGGGAAAAATGCGGTATAAAAAGGTTGATACACCTGTATGAGGGCGATACCTATAAAAAATTTCAGGATCTGAGATTAGAATTTAATATCCCGCAACACTCATTCTTTACCTATTTACAAGTAGGCCACGCCCTTGAAGCCCAGTTTAGGACACAAAAATTAGTGTGGTCCAAAATGTTCCTGTTTCAAAAATTAGCTAAAGGGGGACCAACTAAGGGCCTCATATCTGAAATATACATGCAGATAATCAAAAAGATCAATACAGGGGCACATCTGCTCAAAGTAAGAGAAAGATGGGAGGAAGATATAGGGGAAATAACACAAGAACAGTGGAAGAGAATATTAGAGATGGGATCAAAGGTGTCACTTTCACCCCCCCAGAAAATCTCCCACCTGATGTTGATAAATAGAGCTTACTATACGCCAAAGAGACTTTTTAAATTCGGCAAAAGACCAGATGATAAATGCCCTAGATGCCCGGGGCAGGGAGACCTAGTACACATGGTGTGGCGCTGTCCAAAGCTGGTCCGGTACTGGAAGGGTGTGTTGGACATCTTGAGAGATATATTTACAATCTCACTAGAAATGGAGGCCACACTGTGTGTACTGGGCTATAGGCAGGAACGGAAGGAGAAAAGAAATACCACAGTCGTAATATTAAGATGTTTATTCCAAGCTAGAAAACTAATAGCCATGAGGTGGCAGGCAACTTCACCACCGGCAGTAAGTGACTGGATTGTAGCAGTCAATGAGTCCCTCTGTAAAGAAAGAGCAGTCTATATAAAAAGGGGAAAACTTAGAGACTTTGAGGACATGTGGAAGCCATGGCTGGAGAAAAAAGGGTGTATCACCTGAGGAGAGAGGAATGTCGGCTGGAAAGGGTCAAAGGGAGAGGGGTCAAGTAGTAAAAGCGATAATATCAACTAGAATGAGAAAGAGTGGGTGTTCCCTCCTTAACTAAGAGATTACTCACCTCCTGATATAAGTTAAGATTTATGATAGGACAATATATATCAATGCTTAAACTATGTGTTTATAGTTATAACGAACAGTCTTCTCCGGTTTTTTTAAATGAACAATTGAAAATTTTGTATGATATGAAAAGAAATAAAGAATGAATATTAAAAAAAAAAGGTACATAAAAACCTCAAAAAAACGTCTGGTAGGCCGATTGTATCAGGGATGGGTGGACCACTAGAGAGGATTGGTAAATATATCGACAGACGAATCAAACATCTTAACCAAGAATTGCCATCATATGTACAGGATTCTGCTGATATCCTACGGAAATTAAATAGCCTTGAAATACCAGATGATTGCCTCTTAGCAGGCATCGATGTGGAATCCCTCTATTCATCCATCCCTCATGCAATTGGAATAGATGCGGTAGCACAACTGCTTGATATGAGACATCCCCTTGCCGGCCCACAAAACAAATTTTTGATTGAACTTTTAGAATTGGTACTAAATAACAATTGTTTTGCTTTTTGATAGTAAATACTATCGCCAAAAACGTGGGGTAGCGATGGGAACCTCATGTGCTCCATCCTACGCCTGTCTACATTTGGGATGGTGGGAACGACAGGAGGTATACCATCATCCTGATTTTGAGAAACATGTAGCCCTTTGGGCAAGATTTATTGATGATGTCCTGGTGGTATGGAAAGGGTCCAGTTCCGAATTTGAAAAGTTTATGAGCGATCTAAACAACAACACTAGAAACATTCTGGTCACTTTCAAAGTAGACGAGAAACAGATTGAATTTCTGGACCTATTGATCCGAAAAGAGGGAACAAAGATTGCGACCAACACCTTTAGAAAACCTACAGCTGGAAATACCCTCCTCCATGCCACCAGTCACCACCCATGGGCACTAATCAGAGGAATTCCCACTGGTCAGTTTCTCAGAATTCGTAGAAACTGTACCCAATTAAAAGATTTTCATAAAAAAAGTAGAGAATTGGGTCAAAGATTCAGAAAAAGAGGTTACCCTAATTCCACAATTAAACAAGCTAAGTTGAAAGCAGGGAAGAAAACACGTGACAAAATTCTGGGCCTAGAAGTAGACGATAAAAGAAAAGAAAAAATAAATACAGATAAGGTGGGTCTGGTGACCACCTATGGCACTCATTGGGACTACCTCAAACAAACTTTAGATAAACACTGGCATCTGCTTATGCTGGATAACAGATTAAAACAAATACTGGGTGCTCGCCCTAACATGATAGCTAAGCGTGCACCTACCATTGGTGACACTTTAGTTCATAGTGAATACACTCGAGCAAATACTAAGGGTCAAACAACATTATCTTTTGCTAAGCATATTGGAGGGATGCACCCCTGTGGACATTGCTCAATGTGCAAGTATGTTATGAAAACCAATTCATTTAAAAACTCTTCTGGCAAACATACATACAAAATTAAACCCTTTGTTAACTGCTCTACAACCTTTGTTGTCTACCAAATTAGACCATCACAAATCAGTCGCTACTGGAATGCAATGCATGGTGATTTACAAACTGGAATTATCTAATTATCTAATAGAAGAGGAGACTGGGATAAAATCCTACAGCAAAAGGAAGCCAAATGGATATTCCTTTTAGATTGTATGACCCCTAAGGGGTTAAACAGTGATTCTTGCAGTGCTTTCTGTAAGATACAAGTTGTGTATATATATGTGCATTGCCTATTGATATGATAGATCACATATAGATATATAACTTGATTATGTATGTGCCATTAGTACATGCCTATGAGTAAAAGACTCCATTTAACCATACTTTCATTGAAAAGTATATCTATCGTGCAAGGTGTCACCTTGACTGCATAGATACCATGGGTTTATCTGTTTTATAGATACCATGGGTTTATCTGTTTTATCTGTTATATAAACCTACTTTCATTTGAATTCATAGTACTCTATGATAGTGCCCTATCTAGTGGGCAATATCAGTTACAATTGGATGTTGCAGCTATATTGCTGTTTAGATTGGATATCTTAGTGTGATTGAATGGTGTGTGGAGAAGCTTATAACCATTATCGGTCTACAATAGTGACACTTTTAGATAAAAGTAATGGACACATGCTATATAGATATATGAATGCACGATATAAATGCACCCTTACTGGGTGAAAATATTTATACATTATGCTGGGCAGCGCACACTGACACTGTTTTTTTAGTTATGGGTTTTTAAATATGAGTCTTTAATTGAATTTGTAGAGCATCAGGTATTTCATTAAACAGTTAACCATATAATAGGGTGGATACACCTGAATGACACTTTGGTTGATTACAGATAGCTCTGGCTCCCTTTTTTAGGAAGCACTGATCCATAGCTCCCCAGTTCTGACGAAGTTCCGATACCCACGGAACGAAACATGTAAACTCTTGGGGAACAGGGACCCCCCTATGCACACTTCAGCCTCACGGTTTTTCCTTCATTAGCTCGGTAACATTATACCTTGAGCAGATATACCATCAATTAAAGGATGCCTTATGGAGACATGAAAAGCACACCCTGAGGACAATTACAACACTTGGCTTCCAGCCATTGCCTTTGGAGATTGAATCATTTTACTTTCATTCTGGACATTTTAACCAACAACTCATTATCAGAGACGCTGTACTACTACTGTCCTACCTTGGATACTATCATACCGAGTCACCTGACATTGCTGCCTTCGGGAGTAGCGCTTCAAGCTTTATCTAAATGCATAAATGGATGGTTTGGCTGCAATCCCTTTGAGCAGTGCGTGATTGGAGAAAATAGCTACTACTTAGAGCTATGAATGACAACAAAACTGTGAGTAAACCCTGCACTAACACTGCTGAGGAATATTACTATAACACTGTCATCTACCAACTAGCATAGTATATGCCCAATCACCTATCATCCATCTATAATAGCTGATATAAATCTCATGGAATGTGAGCTGCCTAATAGGATTAATAAGCACTATGGGCCAGATTCAGGAACACTTGCGCTGGAGTATTTCGATATGCGCCGCGTAACTGTGATGATGCGCCGTCGTTTCTATGTGCCCGTACCCACCAAACTAGATGCGCCCAGTAATGGGTCATTTGCGACCGGCGGAACGTTCCGACGCCAGAGTATCGTCAGCGCTTAATTTCGCTGGGCGCATCAGTCGCGCCTATTGATTTCCCCTGCAAATATGCAAATGAGGGATTTGTCCCAATTCACGAACGGATTAGCACCATACGCTGGCTACATGCGCCGCGCGTATCTGATCCGTCCGGCGCAAAGTTATTTCTACAAAAGGCTGCTTTATCTTTACTCCAGACGGTCACAGGTCAGCAGGAGAGCAGCTACAGCAGCGTTACCGACGATAGGAGCTAGCTGAGCACCCCCACTTGCAAGGACAACACCTCTGTGTGCCAACATGCCAGGGGCACTCGTGGTCCTAGAACTACTGATGGGTCCCCTGGAACCAAGAAGGCGGCCACGTGAGAGGATATACCGCACACGTATGAACCTCTTTGGCATGGGGGATGAGGAGGTGTATCGCCTCTTCAGATTCAGCCCTGTTGCAATACTTGAACTAACCACAACCCTGCAGGATGACATCACCAGCCCAACACACCGATCACAAGCAGTGCAGCCACTGGTGAAGGTCCTGGCAACACTCCATTTCCTTGCAAGTGGATCATTCCAGCGTACAAGTGGAGTGGTGGCTGGGATGTCACAGTCCTCCATAAGCAGATGTGTGCACCAGGTTGTCCCTGCAATCCTCAGACGCATGTCCAACCAGTTCATCAGACCCACCACTGAGGAGCTGCGGCTGAAGGCAATGACAGATTTCTACAACATTGCCAGATTCCCACGCACTGTGGGGGCCATTGATTGCACACATGTGGCCCTACAGCCCCCCAGTGCCACAGAGCACATATACCGCAATCGGAAGCATTGGCATTCCATCAACGTACAGGTGATAGCCGATGCCCAACGCCTCATATGGCACGTCCGTGCCAAACACCCCGGGTCCAGCCATGACAGTTTCATATACCGTCAGAGTCCCATCCCAGCAGAATTTAACCAGAACATGTATGGGGACAGCTGGCTGGTTGGTGAGTGACATGGGAGTCAGGCATGACTATCCCCTCCCGTCATGCACAACAGAAATCGCACATGCATGACTAACATTCTCCTGTCTTTTCCCTTACAGGTGACTCTGCATATGCACTGGGACCCCATCTAATGACTCCTTTCCGGAACCCCCAAACCAGAGGAGAGAGAAAATACAATGAAGCACACATCAAAACCCGTGCAGTGGTGGAGCAAACATTTGGGCTCCTGAAGTCCCGTTTCCGATGCCTGGATAAGTCTGGGGGGGCCCTATTGTATTCCCCTACCTTTGTGTGTCAGATCATCGGTGCATGTTGCATACTACATAACTTTGCTATGAAAAAAGGCCTGCATATTGACATACGTGATGACCTGACCCCCGACCCACACAGTCCCCCCCTGCCAGAGGACACCCAGTCTGCTGATGGAAGAGCAGTCAGGAGGGTCCTCGCCGTAGGCATCTTTGGACACTAAACCAAAACATTAATCACACAGACAATGCACGCGTGTACACCACTGATGTCCCTAGATCACACACACCACATCCACATCGCATTGGATTAGCCCAAGTCCAGCATGTAGGAGTTGGGAGCAGTAACGCCAGCGTCAAGGCCCCAATGATGTCACTGTCCATTCACACACCTTTCACACATCATTCATTCAGCCGTGGGGTTAACTTCACCACCACGGCCGAGGGTGACACCCCTTACTTTCAGGAGTGCCACCCTCTCACATTCACACACCATTCACACTGTCCCCTGCACTCCTGACCATGTGCAGTACAAAAATAAATTAGAAAGATCATATCCTGATCAATAAAAGAAAAATAATCTCATAACCTGAGAAAAATAAAAAATAAACTCATGACCTGAGTATGTGAAAAATAATAATATAAAACCAGCCACAAAAAAAAGGCCTCATCGGGGATGCCGGGGGCTTCTTCTGGGGGCCCCTCTCTGGCTCCGCAGCTGCCTGGATGGAGTGGGTGGGGGTGGGGGGGCATCTGGAGGTGGCTGATCCCCAGGTGGGCCACTCCTGGCAGGTGTGGCCTGCGTGCCCTCCAAGGCCCTGGCTATCCGTCCAAGATAACTGTTGGTCTGGGCCTGCATCCGGAGCTGACGGGTCATCTGGTAATGCTGGGCCCGCCGACTCAGCCTCCCCTGCTCCCGGATGGCAGCACTGTTCCCATGGATGGCAGCAGTGTTGGCCTGGACGGCTGCAGTGAGGTGCTGGATATCCCCCTGCACCTCCCCCAAAGTGGTGACCACTGCAGCGCAATTAGAGCTGACATCCTGCACTGCGTTGCTGAGGTTGGCAACGGAGCCCAGGCTGTCCGACACTTTCTGCAAGTGGTCCGCTATGGCCCCCATTTGTTCTGTCTGTCTGGCGTGATCCCTTGCCAACTGGTCCTGGACACCATCAGACACCCCCCTGGTCTTCTGGGTCGCCTTCCTGGGGCCAGAAGATGTATGTCCTCGGGTGGAAGGAGTCGCCCTTGAGGGGCTTCCAAGGATGGGGGAGGGGACGACAGACGGGCCAGGAGAAGGGGAGGAGACAGACAAAACCAAAGAAAAGTCCTGCTCTGCCACAGCAGGATCTTCCACAACCACCTCGGCAGGTGTGGTGTGGCCACTCTCCTCCTCCACAACCTCTTCACCACCCAGTGGCTCGGGCACACGATGGCGTGGGGGGGATGGGGTGGAATGCACGCTGACAGATGATGGCCCAGCTCCGTCATCTGTGGATGACACAAAGCAGACACATGTTGGTGGTCCCACACACTTGGCACATGTCCCCCCCCCCCAAATGCAAAACAACAAATAGGGGATTATAAAACACTTACCTGTCCTTGTGCCTTCCTCCACGGAGTCATAGCCTGCGACCCCCTCCACCTGCTCCCTCTCCAGGCACCGAGCAACCACCTCCTCCTCTGCGGTTAGGGTGACAGGACATGGGGGACCACCACCTGTGCCCCTCTCATACCTCCTGATGGAGGCCACCTTGTCCCTCACCTTGCGCCGCAGGTCATTTATTTTCTTTTGTATGTCCCCAGCAGTCCGGGTGGAGTAGCCCAGGACATTGACCCTGGCAGCAATCGACTCCAGGATGCCCTGCTTCCTCTCCCGGCTGGTCTTCCGGCTTTTTTTGCCATGGAGAAATTCATTCTCCGTCTCCATAGCCGAGATAATGACAGAGACCTCCTGGGTATTAAAGTTGAGGTTCCTCCTCTCTCTGGGGGTAGCGGGAGCAGCCATCACAGAGCAAAAGTATCTTCCCTGGGGTGGGGGGAAACGGAACTACTTTTGCGCCGGAATGGCGTTTCCGCCAGCGCTTTTAAGCGCCCAGCGGAACGCATTGCGCTGACGTTTCCCAGGAAGTGGTGCCGACGGAAGTTGTGAGCATGCGCACAAGGGGGCGAGTGGAGCCGCACTCACTGCGCATGCTCCGTGGATGATGCGCTGAACGTAAGCCTCTGCGCCGGGCTCCGCCCATCATTTACATATGATCACACCCACTTCCACTTGCGTCGGGTTACGCCAGCGCATTATCGTTACTCTGGCGCAAGTTTACGCGCAACTGCTATGTGAATTACAGGACTTGCGCTGAAAGGGTCTTCAGAGTAACGTAAATGAGAAGCGTTACTCCAGAGGAAAGATACTCTCATCTACCTGAATCTGGCCCTATATGGATATATTTGCTTTGAAGCTTTGAATGGACGTTACCCATATGCTATGGGAACTTGCCCACTATCTATGGCAATATCATTGTGTTTCAGGTGAATTCTATCGTGAAGATTAACATTACAGTGTCTCTGCTTGAATATCTCCTTTACATCTATCTACCAATGCAATTATACTTATAAGGAAATAATACTAAGCCTGACACGGCGAGTTCAACGGGAAAACTTTTTTTCAGTGAGCTATTAAGCTCAATATCCTTTTTGTTACATTGATTTTTTGTCCATTATCAGTTTCTATTGGATCAGTGCTACTATTACCACTAGTTAGTGGGTTTCTTCATGTCCCCTTTTCTAGGTATTTATAATGTGGTATTCCACCATCTAGCCAGTGATCTTTTCACCTGAATTGCAGGGAATCACTCCTATTTGTGGGAACCATTAGGAAATATTGCCAATAGTTGGGGCTCCGGTGTGCTATCTAGTGTGGGGGGGGGGACTTCTGTGTGTGGAGGGTGGGGGTACAATTTTTTGTAGACTCTGATCTCCCTTTGGGATGATCGAGCATTAGTTACTGGTATAAGCCGTTTTTGAGTGGACATCCAGGGGGACCATCCCTGGGTTGGTCTACCATATCATAGTGGACCTGAGTTTTTATACCTGATATACATGTGTTCTTTTTCGATATTTATCCTAATACATTTTTGTAGTTAACTCTAAGGCCTCGTACACACGAGGGAATATGTCCGCTGAAAACGGTCCGATGGACCGTTTCAGCAGACATCTCCGCTCGTGTGTATGGGCTAGCGGACAGATTTCTTCACCCGACAGATTTCAAAGCATGCTTTGAAATCCATCCGGTGAAATCTGTCCGCCCGACATGTCTGCTGGTTAGTACACTTACCAGCAGACATGTCGTGCCCCACCGCCGCCGCGCCGCCGCCGAATGGATTCGGCGCATGCGCGGAAGTGTTTAACTTCCTGGTGCGGTGACGTGGCGGTGACGTGGCGGCGTCAACGTCACCGCCGCATCACCGCGCCGTCCGGCGGCGGGGAATTTGATTCGATGGTGTGTACACGCCATCGGATCAAACTCCCGATCGGACATATCCGATGGAAATGGTCCGCGGACCGTTTTCATCGGATATGTCCGATCGTGTGTACGAGGCCTAAGGCCTCGTACACACGATCAAATCTGTCTGCTGGAAACTGTCTGCTAGACCGTCCCAGCAGACAGATTTGATCGTGTGTACGGCCGAGCCGACGGATTTGGCCACCCGACAGATTTCAAAGCATGCTTTGAAATCTATCGGGTGGGAATCCATCCGCCCGACATGTCTGCTGGTTAGTACACTTACCAGCAGTCATGTCGTCCCGCACCACCGCTGAATGGATTCGGCGCATGCGCGGAAGTGTTTTACTTCCTGGTGCGGTGACGTGGCGGCGTCAACGTCACCGCCACGTCACCGACACGTCAGCGCGCCGTCTGCTGGCGGGGATTTTGGTTTGCTCGTGTGTACACGCGAGCAAACCAAAATCCTATCAGACAGATTTGTTCAAATCGGTCGGTCCGACCGATTTGAAAAAAATAGATTGCTCCGTGTGTACGAGGCCTTAAGGGTGTGCAGCAGTCTATTTTCTTTTTTGTTTTTTATTGTTGTGTTACTGTGTGAAGTTACAGACAGAAAAACAGGAAGTGAGGATTTCTCAGAAGAAATAAGGACATTTAAAAGCAAAATCAAAGGATGAGGTAAGTGAAGGAGGACTGCACTAACGTAAAGGAAGCTATTTAGGAAAAACAAATTGTACCTTTACAACCCCTTAACTATGTAACTATGTGTGCTGCTCTTTAAAAGATAATTGTTGTTTTTCCAGATATCGACCTTAAAGGAGTTGTAAAGCTTTGTGTTTTTTCACCTTAAAAACATTGGCTCCCACTGCTGTCAATCAAAGCAATGATGTGGCGTGCCTGGGGGCAGGGCCGAGTGATAGAGTCGGCGGCTATGGTCTGAGTGTATCATGGGAGTGCACCCGCAAGCTAACCCCCTTGGGAGAGCGCTTCCCAGAACAGGGTTTAGCTGTTGCGGGGAGGAGCCGAGACAGCCACCGAGGGACCACCGAAGTCAAAGATCAGATTGAGTTGTGTTAAATTGTGGGTAAAGAAGTTAGATGGATCTTGGGGCTTGAGGGTCATGGTATAGAGGTGTATTTGCCTAGGATCAGGGAAGTGAGCCAGTAAATTTTAAATATGTAGAAAAAATTCCCTGGAGGGGGGAAATGTGTTAAGTTAATGATGGCCTCCCAGGTAATAGACTTTGATGAGTGGAGAAGGTGGTGGGCTTTAAGAAAGTTGAAGGAGGTCAATCATCTAAACTCTAAAGCCTCATACACACTATTAGTTTTCCTGCAGGTTTTTCTCTTCAGGTTTACCAAAACCATGTAGTGAAGAGGCATGCCTGATTGCATACAAATTGAAACTCTTAAAGCTTGACCTCATATTAGATGGTTTTGGTAAACCTGAAGAGAAAAACCTGCAGGAAAACTGATAGTGTGTATGGGGTTTAAGGGGGTTTTAGTGGCAGGTGTGAACATGTGATTGCCAAAAATAGTGGAAGGAGCGATCAAATCGCTTGATTATTTATTGAGTGCCAATTTTATATACATTTTTGAGCATAGGTCTTGGGGCCTAAAATTAGGTGGGATGGAAGGTATGATGTCAAGCACAGTGGTGGAGATATAAAGTGTTAGCCAGAGGGGTATGTTTCTTTTTACATTAGGTACCAATAAGGGAGGAATGTAAGCTGTTCTCTTAGTACCAAATTACTTAAATTGGAGCTTTATGTAAAACAACAAAAAATGGCAAACAAGCAGGATTTTTAATGAAGAAGAAACATGCTTTGCCTCTTATGCATTAAAGTTGCATACCTGCTTATTCACCCCTGTGGAAATTTGGCAAAGCCAAATCTGACTAAACTCCTGTACATGTGATGTCATATTGACCCGTCAAACCCGACACCCGGAAGCTGGCCGCTTAAAGATGTCCGTGGGGGGGTTTGGGGGTATGGTTTGCGCCAGGACTCCAAACCGCTGGAGTCAAGGTGAGTATATTTCTGCTTTAATTACTTTTATGGTAAGATTGTAGAAAATATATAAACCAAATAAAGAACGGTTAAACCAAAAAATTAAGATAAACTATCTATCTACTCTATCTATCTCAAAACAGTTTTCCTTCATCCTTCTCTATAAAATGCTTCAGTTGTTCCGAATTTATACAAGAACTATAAAGCAAATATTATGCTAGATTTTACATGACCACTAAATAAATAAAGTTACTAATTAAAACAAAGGCTACTAAATAAATTACAAGCTGCTTTATGTAAGTTTTTTTCTCAATAAAATACATAAATATGTAAAAGCATAAGTATCTTAACAAAATTGTGGATGTTTAAAATTAAAGGAGAACTCCAGTTAGGAGTAAGATCAACTGTGAATTTAAATAATATTTAATTTCTCATTAAAGGTTGCAGGAATACATGCAAATAATGCTGTGTATCCCTTCAGAGAAACTGAGAGACGTGTTCTCTAATCAAAGAAAGTAGCCAGGTTAGGGGGTTGGTCATTCTCAGAACTGTATAACACCTTCTGTGTTGTGTGGAAACTGTAGAAACCAGATGTTACCTAAAATAGACTAGAACTTACAAACTTTACAGTATGTATGCTTTTTTTTTTTTTTACTTAAAAATAATAGAAAATAATGGGTAAATGGTGTCTTATAATACTTATAATTGTGTGTTTTACCTGAAGGTCTATTTTAATATAACAGAGAGAGAGTGGACAATAATTTCCAGCAAATATCTGATTTCCTGTCTGGTTATCTGCAAGCTTTCACTTTTAAGCATCCTTTAGCTAAAAAGCAGTATATAACAACATAACCTGGACATTATAGTTTTATAGAAGAGTGACTGCAAACAAAAAACATGTATATACTTATTGTTATCCCAAACCCTAACTATTTCTCTGCCAGGCCCTGCACTCCTCTTTAAACGTCAAAAGAAAACACCTAGTACCAGAGGCACAGTGAACCCCTCAGGAATTGTTAAATGGACAAACCAGGTGAGTAAAAAGTACAGATTTTATTGAGACATCATAAAGAACAGTGCCAAAAAAAGACATATATATTGTAACATCAGATAAAATTAAATGTAATTGTAATACAAAGTACCAAAAAAAGGCACGTCATGTATGTCAGACAGTGGCTGCCCTCATAGAGCTGACGGGCTAGCCTAAGTGCACACAGGTGTGGACACCTTACATGTTTCAGACCATTGTAGGTCCTTCTTTAGAGGTTTTAAAGTCGAATGAGTAATAGATTCTACAATGTACTCACTTTTGTTGTCAGTGGTTTAGATAATAATGGCTGTGCATTGAGTTATTTTGAGGGGACAACAAATTTACACTGTTATGCAAGATGTACACTCACTACTTTACATTGTAGCAAAGTGTAATTTCTTTAGTGTTGTCACATGAAAAGATATAATAAAATATTTACAAAAATGTGAGGGGTGTACTCACTTTTGTGAGATACTGCATAAAAAAAAAAAAATAGTGGGATTGTTTTCAGATCTACATGACATACTCTCACAATCCCATTATTGGAAACATATTTATATATAAACATTTATTTATATATTAATTATACTAGGCTGTGTATGCCTTAGAATGGCGATTACACATAGATTTATACTTGTTATCTTATTTTTATGTATTTCAATAATTTACAGACTTATTTGTTTGTTGCTGGGGTCCCCACTCACTCTGTTATCTGCACATCATCTGACCAAGTGGACCCGATTAACACTGGTCAGTGCCGTGGCATCTTCTTCTCTCCTCGCTAGTGGGGCTCCCTTGGGCTGCGTTTTGGCACAAAAAAAACAGTCATTAGCAGTATTGGTGAGCACACAGTAATTTTCTTCCTACTGATATAAATATGTAATGTATTCTATTGTTTCATTTGATGTGTATTAATTTATCTCTTATGTCATACACAGACCACATAATCCAAAAGGAAAAATTTGCAAGGCCCTGATAAAGCACCTGTGTGCGAAAAATTGTTGGCTGACATTTATCCTGCTGTTTGTAACCAATGTGGTCTATACTAATTTCTGGAATTATTTTTAATAAGTCTTATTAAATTTTAATACATTTTTCACAAAATTATTTGTGTCTATCGTGCTTGCCTTTTTTACGACAATTGACTCATCTCACTTAGTTTGGGAGAGTGGTTTACCGCTCCCAAAGTGTCCCTTTCTTTCTTTTGTGAGATACTGTATTTGTAACCGCAACATGAAGGAATACCTGGTTAAAGGGAACATACAATGGAAAACCAACACAGACTTATTGGTCAGGAGGGTCTAACACAATTGAAGCAAGAGAAGTTCTTAAATTCGAACCAGCAGGTCCATGTTTTGGTATGGCAGCTTGTATTCCCTTTGGAAATACAGGTGAGTTCCTCTAAGGGGCAGATATCATAAACCTTACATAGATATTGTTTCATTGAGGGAACCAATGGTTGACCCCACAATGTTGGTATTAGGGATTTTGCTGCATTCAGGAGATGAGCAGTAAGAGAGCGTTTATATAGGCAAGGGGTGCAATTAAACAGTATAGTCCATGGATTAGAAGGAAGGGTAAGTGCTGCAATCTGACTCATAAGTTTAAGTATTTCTGACCAAAGGGGGCGGATTAGCAGGCAGTCCCTCCAGATAAGGGCACGAGAAGCTATGTTTCCACAGTTCCTTCAACAGAACGGGGAACTGGAGGTAAACATGATATTTAGTTTTGCCGGTGTGTAATGCCATCTGGTTAGGAGTTTGTTTCCTCCATTTTTGATGATATTGATGATGTATGAGAGAGTAGTAGGATTTAGTCTTTTTGCTTTTCTGAGAGTGAAGAGTGCATTCATTCACTTTATACTGCCTCATGGACTGGATATTTTTTGTTTGTTATTTGTACGTAGGTAGACACTTTTCGCTATTTATGTATTAGTACTTTGGCTGTCATGTGTGCCCAGTTTGACACATAAGATATCCCTTCATTGCACTTTCACTTTTATTGCATCTTTAGTGCACTTTTTTTAATCAACTGTTTTTTGCACACCGCCTTTTCATCCATTCATTCACCCTATCTTTTTTTTTCAATTTCTTTATTTTTCAAATACATTTTTCCTACATTTATACAAAACATGGGAAATGACATTCGTCTTAACGCAAGAGATCAAAGTACAATCAATTGTCTTAATACACTCTTTCTTTCCGTTTGTCTCAACAATGAAGGAAAAAAAAAAGAAGAAAAGGAACTAAACAATAACATTCCTACCATTGGGATCCATTATCCCCCCCATTGGTTCCCACCCTCCACTCCTGCCCTTCTGAGCCGAGACCGTGGGCCATTGGATCCCGGTAATGACTCATGGCAAGAGGGGAGAGCTCCATGGAGACAGCCACTAGTCTCGCTCAAGAAGGCATTATATTTCCTAATGTCCGGTTATGGTGGGGCGCTCTCCCATGTCCTTCCATATCATCTTGACCCTCTCTCCGTTCTCCCTCCCTCCTTAGTACTTATAGTTCCTTATAGAAAGGGTTGGAATCGCGCTAATCGTGAATATATATCCAATGAAGGGCACAGTGCGTGCTGTGATTATTAAACAAAATAAGTGAATAGCCTGTGAACGCATACAATCAATCAATTATGATGAGTACCACGCAGGTGTGGATACAAATATGGGCCCACCAAAAAAAACTATTAGGTGACTATGTAAAAAAAGGCACAGTATAGGTGTGGTTTCAGTAAAAAAAAACATCAACTAATAAAGCCACACAAGTAATAAAAAAGGTGAACTGAAAAAATAAACTCCACCTGATGGACAGGGAGAAGAAAATGCAGAGTCTATGATGTGTTAAAAAATAGTCAATGTGATGAAAAAAAACCAGATGAGTAAAAAATGAAAATACAACGTCTCTGTCTTTTTAACCTGTATGTACACAGAAGAGGAAGGAAGTCTCAAGCTGATGTAGATGTATCAATCTCCTGGATGTCGATCACGAATGAGCTTGCACAGATCTGAAACCGCAGGATCTCAGCGCCATAAAAACACACAAAGACAAAAACAAAAAGACTCGCATAGTGTAAAACCTTAGGGAAACTGAAAGAACTACACCCGTGTGGGACAGTCTTGCGACCGGGGGAGGGAATAGTGCGGACCCACCACCTCTGCACACACTGACCCTTACCAGATCTGGACCCCACAGGGTAGTATCAGGCACTCAGAGAAGGGATCGTGATTCAGCAACCATAGGACATCAACCGATGACAGTGTTGGTGATACCCAGGTGTATTGAAAGTTCCCCTGAATTTTAAACACTGATCCGTTTCTCTCCAGCAGACTGTTGATTTTGTGGCATTACATCCGTCCAACGTGAAACTATGGCAAGATGGGCACAGAAAACCTCTCTCTTTAGTTTGATTGATTGGCAAGTCACACTGTGCGGAACATCTTCTCCCTCCAACTTATAGTTCCTTATCCACATGTTTCTTCCCAAGTTCTCCCCCCGACCCTATCCGTTGTTCAAAACAAACCCACAACAGACCCAAACAAAAAAAAAGAACGGTATCTCTTTATAACACCAGGGGGCTCTACTTAATAATTCCTTGCACTGTGCTTGCTCCAAATTTGGCCAAATCTTTGTATTCTTGTGTCTACACCAGTCAAGTACTCGGCCTAAGTGAACTGCCTGATAATATTTAAAAATATCTGGTACAGCCAAACCTCCATACTGCTTTGGCAAGGACAGCAGTGACCTCTTTATTCTTGATTGCTTACCTTGTTATTGTAAAGGGAGGTGAAGTTACTCCATTTACCTTTATCTGAGCCGTGGGACTCGTATACATGCTTGCAATCCATACAACCATCCTCTCCCCTAATTTTATGTGTCGTAAAACTGAAAACATAAAATCCCACCCCACCCGATCAAAGGCCTTATCAGCATCAGTCCCGAGGAACACGCAGGGAATTTTAGACGAATCTGCTATGTGCATCAGGTTAATAGCTTTAATGTCATCCCTTGCCTCTCTTGTTGGAATAAAGCCTGCCTAATCTTGGTGGATCAAAAAGGGAAGTTGTTGTTGCAGTCTAAGGGCCAGTATCTTGCTGAATATTTTGAGGTCCACATTCAGCAAAGATATCAGCCTATAGCTACTGCATTGCTTCAAGTCTTCACCCTCTTTTGAAATCACTGCTATTGTGGCTTTCATTGTTTCAGGATGAAAACGTGATATATCCCCCATTTCGTTAAACATTTTAACCATAAAGGAAATTAATTCTGAACTAAATGATTTATAATACTGGGCCGTAAAGCCATCTGGGACTGGTGCTTTCCCATTTTTCAGTAAATTTATTGCACTTTTCACTTCTTCTACTGTTATTGGTGATTCCAACTCCTCACTAACTGCTATAGGCAGACACGGCATTCCACTTAATGTTAGATATTCCTCCATTTCTGCTCGGTCAGGTACCCCCAGATCTAAATTATAAAGTGAGGAGTAGAAATCACCAAAAGTTTCTGCAATTTGTCCTGGCATTTGAACCTCTGTTCCGTATTTTTTCTTAACTAAGGGTATGTATGTCCTTACTTGTATTTCTCGTAATGTTCTAGCTAACTGTCTACCGCATTTATTCCCTGATTCCTAACTGCATTTGCGGCCTATCTGCAATGCCATTTTTGCTTTATATTGTAATAGACCTGTTACTTGAGTCCTTATTTTAAATAATTCTTGTTCTACTGCAGTTGTCTGAGCATGTTTGTGTTTTGCCTCTAGAATCTGAATCTTTGCTAATGGTTCAGTTAGTTTAGCCTCCCTAGTTTTCCTAATTCTTGAGCCATGCTTGATCAGTATTCCACGTATTATGGCTTTGTGTGTTTGGACCGTTGGATCCTGAAGGAGACTCTCAATAAGTTTCCAGGTTATTAAAGTTGAGTGTTTTCCTTCTGCTGGTTTATATTTTAAGAAGATTGGTGCATGATCAGACCAGGTAATTATACCAATTGAGGTTTCTTTAACAAAATGTAGTTGTTAATGTGGGATTAAAAAAATGTTGATTTGTGAATAAGACCTGTGAGGTTTAGAGTAGTAGGAAAAGTATTTTTCCTTCGGATGTAATAGTCTCCATATGTCTACTACCTTTGCCTCTAGCATTGCCTTTGAAATCCCCTCTCTTACTTTAGGTGGTACTGATGATGTTCCCCCTGAGGTGTCTTCACTTGGTATTAGTGGGATATTCGCATCTCCCCCCAAAATTAACTGCCCCTCTGAAAACTCCACAAGTATACCCAGATTTTTTTTTAAATATATCTTGTTGAGCATTTGGGGCATAGTAAGTTGCAAATGTCATTGTGACCCCTCTAATTGTTACCTTAATGAACAAGTATCTTCCTGCTGCATCTGTCAGAACATCCCTATGTTCCCACGCTACTCTATTAGATATCATAATAGATACTCCTTTGGTCTTTGCCTCTGGATTAGTTGCATGGTACACCATTGAGTAGTCTCTACTCCTAAGTAGAGACAAGTTTTTTTTCTTTAAAATGAGTTTCTTGAATAAAGGCAATATCAACCTGATGTTTCCTAAGGTCCTGTACTAACATTCGGCGCTTTTCGGGGATGTTTAGTCCCCTAACATTAAATGACATAATCTGCAAAGTTTCCATCATCTCCTACCTACCTTACCCCGTTAGAAACTGGTTGGAATTTGAATAGAAGATCGATGGGATTACACAGTCTGAGGAGGAAGGGCGAGGGGAAGCGATGATCTCCGATGGGAACAGAGGGCAAGAGAAGGAGAGAGAAGAGAAACAATATATATAAAAAACAAGAAATTAATTAAGCAATTCCGCACTTGAAGAAAAAAATTCACTCATATTCACCATATCTATCTTATTTATTTATTGTGACTTTTTTTACATCCATGTCATTTGCACTTTAAATTAACCACTTAATCACCGCCCTATAGACGAAATACGGCTATAGGGCGGTTCCTGTACTCTAACAGGACGTCCATGGACGTCCTCCGTTAGAGTCAGGTGTGCGCGCCCAACCGGGCGCGCACACGCGATCACCGGTGCTCACCGGGTCCACGGGACCCGCAGCACCGATGATCGCGGTAAGGAGCCAATGGCGGCGGCTCCTTACCACGTGATCGCGCCGTCCAATGACGGCGCGACCACGTGTGTAAAAAAATCTGACGTGCGTCAGATCCGCGCGCCCGAGCGGGCGCGCACACGCGGTCACGGCGCTCGGCGGGTCCACGGGACCCGCAGCGTCAGTGATCTCGGTAAGGAGCCAATGGTGGCGGCTCCTTACCACGTGATCGTGCCGTCCAATGACGACGCGATCACATGTAAACAAACTGCGTCACTTGCTGACGCCGGTTCTTCCCTCCTCTCGCTGTACCGATCGGTACAGCGTGAGAGGAGAGCGCGGATGGCTGCAGCAGTGTGGGATGGATCTGTGACTATTGCCTCTTTCTAAATACCTTGGAATGTCTTCTTTCCAAAAAGGGGTCATTTGGGGGGTATTTGTACTTTTCTGGCATGTTAGGGTCTTAAGAAATGAGAGAGGCTGTCAGTACATCAGATGTGATCAAATTGATCAATTTTCAGTAATTGGTACCATAGCTTGTAGACCCCATAACTTTCACCCAGACTAAATATTATCCAATTTTTTTTTTTTTTGTTACCAAAGATATGTAGCAGTATACATTTTAGGCCAAATTTATGAAGAAAAATTACTTTTTTGCAAAATTTTATAATAGAAATGAAGAAAAATTCATTTTTTTACAAAATTTACGTTCTTTTTTCATTTATAGCGAAAAAAATAAAAACCGCAGAGGTGATCAAATACCACCAAAAGAAAGCTCTATTTGTGGGAAAAAAAGGACAAAAATTTCATTTGGTTAGAGTGTTGTATGACTGAGTTATTGCCATTCAAACTGTGAGAGCACCGAAAGCTGAAAATTGGTCTGGTTATTAAGGGGGTTTAAGTGCCCAGTGGTCAAGTGGTTAAAGATACTTTGTCACTTTGTTTATTCTACAGCGCAGCACCACAGAAACACGCCGGTCGTTGCGGAGACACTGCAGCATGTAATGGCTCATGCAACGAAAAGCTGTCCTCTGTGGGAGGTGTATCATATGTGTCCTCTGTATCCCCCCGGCCACACACCAGTGATGGCCATGATCTGGTCTGGGTGCCACCCTGCTGTGAACTTGGTTCCTCCTCCATCTCCTTCTCATCCTCCACCTAGTCATCCTCCAGAACTGTGCCCTTGCTGGACGATTATGTACCTGGCCTTTGTTGGTGCAGGAACCCACACTCGGAGCCACTTGTAAATGACTGCCCTGAAAGCCTTGGAAATGATCCCGATTCCTCCTCCTCCTCCTCCTCCTCCTCCTCCTCCTCCTCCTCCTCCTCCTGTGCCACATCCTCTTCCATCATCGCCCGAAGCGTTTTTTCAAGGAGGCATAGAACTGGGATAGGCACGCTGAGAACGGCGTCATCGGCACTGGCCATGTTGGTGGAGTACTCGAAACGGCGCAACAAGGCACACAGGTCTCGCATGGAGGCCCAGTTATTGGTGGTGAAGTCGTTCTGTTCTGCAGAGCGACTCACGCGTGCAGGAAAGTTTTAAAACTGCCTGCTGGCGTTTACCCATGGCTGTGCTGAAGTTGGTGGTGAATGTGTTACGCTGACCAGATGAGGAGGCGGTAGAGGATGAGGAAGTGGAGTAGGAGTAGTTAGCAACAGGAGGCAAACTGAAGCGCCCTGCAATCCTCGGTGGTGGAAGGAAATGCGCCAAACTGCTATCCGCCTCAGGCCCAGCCGCCACTTTACCCAGTGCGCTGTTAGGGAGATATAATGTCCCTGACTGTGCTTACTGGTCCACGTATCCGTAGTTAGGTGGACCTTGGCACAGATGGTGTTGCGCAGTGCACACCTGATTTTGTCCCCCACTTGGTTGTGCAGGAAAGGGATGGCTCGCCTGGAAAAATAGTGGCGGCTGGTGTCTCCACCAGACGGAATGACAGCATTTCAGAGGCCAAGAATTCAGGGCCAGGGATAGCGGGTGGGTAGGTGGGTACTTCCTCTTCCGCTCCAGTGTTTGGGAGATAGAGAGCTGAACGCTTCCATGGGACATTGTGGAGATGTTTGGTGACCCAGGTGGTAGTTAGTGATGAACGGAATACGCCATATTCGATTTCGCGATATTTCGCGAATATTTCGAAGAATATTCGCGAATATTCGTTAATATCGAATATTCGTGATATTTTATAAAAAATAAATAAAAATTGCGAAATTTCGCTATTTTTTTTTTTGGGATAAAATATCACGAATATTCGATATTTACGAATATTCGCTATATTTTATTAAAAAAAAATAGCGAAATTTCGCATATGCAAAAGCGAAAATGATTGCGAAATTCCGCTATTTTTTTTGGGATAAAATATCACGAATATTTGATATTTACGAATATTCGCTATATTTTATAAAAAAAAAAAAAAAAATTGCGAAATTTCGCTAGTGCGAATGCGAAATTTATTGCGAAATTTATTGCGAAATTTATTGCGAAATTTGAAAAAAAAAGGAATATTCGAAATAGCGAAGATTCGCCGCGATATTTGAGTTATTCGCGAATACTCAAATATGCAATATTCGTAGCGAATATTCGTGAGCAACACTAGTGGTAGTGTTGTTTGCCGGTCCTCTAATTGTGGGGTGCCAGGTGGCACTGTCACTACAGAGGTGGATGAAGAGGCCGAGAGGCCCGAGACTGAAGCAGAAGAGGAAGCAGGAGGAGCAAGAGACCTTTCTTGGTTTTTGAGGTGTCTACTCCACTGCAGCTTGTGCTTTGCACTTAGATGCCTGGTCATGCAGGTTGTGCTCAGGTTGAGAACGTTTATGCCGCACCTCAAGCTCTGATTGCACAGCGTGCAAAACACTTGTGTCTTGTCATCAGCACATTGTTTGAAGAACTGCCACGCTAGGGAACTCCTTGGACCTGGCTTTGGTGTGCTCCTGTCCCTTGCTGCATTGGGCAGTAGCAGGCGTACTGTCTAGAGGAAGGACGCTTCGCTTTGGCACCCTGCTCCCTCTTCTGCTGTGCTGGTGGCTCTGTGCGACCACCGCCTCTTCCTCCGAACTAGATGGGTCACCTGCATGAGGTTGATTCCATGTGGGGTCGAGGACCTCATCGTCCACCACATCATCTTCCACCCAGTCTTTACCGCTGCCCTCCTTGTCGGTCTGCACAATTGCGAAAGCAGCAGCAGTTGGCAACTTTTTTTTTTCATCATGGTCCCCCCATGTACTCATCTTAAAACATAAGTGGTTGGGCATTGGTGCACTCAATCTCTACCACTTCTGGGGCAGGGCTAGGTGGATGGCCCTGGGAAAACATGCTAACAGAGACATCAAAAAGCAGAAGAGACTGCTGCATGATTTGGGGCTCAGACTGCTTGGCTGATTTGCAAGGGGGTGAGGTGAAAACTGATGGTCATCGGCTGCAGGTGCCAACTTTGATCTTTCAGCACAAGACTGGTTGGGAGACAATGTTAAGGAACTGGAGGCACTGTCAGCAACCCAATCTACTACCGCCTGTTCTGCTCCTGGCCTCAACATTCGTAGAGCCGGATTAGGCCCTGCCTACTCGCACCTGAGAAATGTGTTTCACTTGTGCGTGTAGCTGGCACAGATCGACCACGTCCTCTCCCTGCAACAGGAGCTCCACCAGCAGCACCACGACCGCGGCCACATCCCTTATTTGACGTTCTCCTCATATTTCTCAAATGTGGGATCTTGCCCTAAATGGGTGTTTTTTGAACACAACAATAGAGGCACACTAGCTAAAGTGTTTATCTTACACCTACAGATATGCAGGAAACGCACCAAAATAAAATGATTTGCCCGAAATAATTGTTTTTTTGAATAGCACAATAGAAAACAGTATGTAAAGTGTGTATCTCACACGTACAGATATGCAGGCAAGACTGCAAACACTGGAGGAAAAACAGTCAAATTGTTAAATGGGCGTTTTCTGAATACAACAATAGAACAACACTAGCTAAGGTGTTTATCTCACACCTACAGATATGCAGGAAACGCATCAAAAAATAAATAATTTGCCTAAATGGTTGTTTTTTGAATAGCACAATAGAAGAAAAGTATATAAAGGGTGTATCTCACAGTAACATATGCAGTGCTGCTGCAATTAGATTTGTGAAGTAGGACTGACTCCTATATATTTCTCTCCCTATAAGCACAATCAGGAACCTTTCCCTAAACTATCTAATGCAGAGTATCTGACAGGAACATATGCAATGCTGGTGCAATATGCAGAGTATGTCACAGGAACATATGCAATGCTGGTGCAATATGCAGAGTATCTGACAGGAACGTATGCAATACTGGTGCAATATGCAGAGTATGTCACAGGAACATATGCAATGCTGTTGCAATATGCAGAGTATCTGACAGGAACATATGCAATGCTGGTGAAATATGCAGAGTATCTGACAGGAACGCATGCAATACTGGTGCAATATGCAGAGTATGTCACAGGAACATATGCAATGCTGGTGCAATATGCAAAGTATCTGACAGGAACATATGCAATGCTGGTAAAATATGCAGAGTATCTGACAGGAACATATGCAATGCTGGTGCAATATGCAGAGTATCTAACAGGAACATATGCAATGCAGCTGCAATTAGGTTTGTGAAGTAGGACTGACTCCTATATATTTCTCTGCCTATAAGAACATCAGGATCCTTCACCCTAAATTATCTAATTCAGATTATCTGATAGGAAAATATGCAGTGCAGCTGCCATTAGATGTGTGAAGTAGGACAGACTCCTATTTTATTCTCCCTATAAGAACATCAGGAACCTTTCCCTACAGTAGCTAATGTTATGTAGATTGCTGAGTATTGTAATTTGATTTCTGAAGCAGCACAATCCTATCTAAATCTGTTCCTGAGAGGAGCAGCAGTAGCAGCAGCAGCCTTTCCCTACCCTAGCTAAAGCAGAGTGATATAGAGCCTGGGTCACATGCTCGGTCACATGCTGCACTGGCCAATCACAGCCATGCCATTAGTAGGCATGGCTGTGATGGCTTCTAGGTCAAACAAGTAAAACAAATGCTGATTGGCTGCCTGCAGTTACATACCCGAACACCGAACCCGAACTTACAGCAAATTTACACATTTACTTAACAGTTCGGGTTCGCTCAACCCTAATAGCCATAGGTTGGGTATACTCAGCCCTCCCATCGATTGGGGTCTGAACATCAAGGCATATCCATATCTAGATTTTTTTTTGCCAAATGAACTTGTTTATCTCTCTCTGTATAGATTCTAGGGTTAGTTTTTAGGTACCAAGAGAGGAAGTGCTCTAAAGAAAAACAATAATTTTGGAAGTATAACCATTTTTGTAGCAACTATCCTACCCATAAACAAAATATGGTATGTTGACTATGATTTGATTAAGTTTCTAATGTTTTGGAATAGAATTACCTAAATAATTTATCTACAGAAAAAAGGGGGGGGCTATGCAGCAGCATAGGTGGGACTTTGAGTGAAGCACATAAATGTGCCTCCATCCCGGATACAATATTGTATATAGAAAAGGGAGATTGGGACTTTGAATGAGGTTCAAGATATTGTGGGAGTATCAAAGGAAAACAAGTTTATTAAAATGAAAAATGTGTGGTACATTGACTAAATCACAGGGGCTGAGCAAGGAATCATGATTATTATTGACAATAAAGATACATAATAATATCAAAGAAGAAACTCATGACATATGGCTTAACATATGAAACATGGACATCAGGGATAAACAATGTCATCAATAGTTGATACAAGACAATATGAAAGACAATAGACAACTTCCTGTAAATAGGAGGTAGAACACATATACTTCCTTAAAGTGACAGGGTGCGATTTAAAGGACATGAGGTTGAAAATTGTAGATAGTGGTAGCAGATAATTCAGATGTGGAATGGGTAGGCATCCTTGAATGGCCCGACGCGTTTCGTGCATATGCACTCATCAGGGGCTGATGCATCCAAATCTGAGGAGATTAGGTAATATTACAATCTACAAATAACTTAGAGAATGACATAAAAACATAAAAACATTCCTGCACTAGCATACCTAGTGAGATGGTGTAGAGGGTGGGAATATGCGGGAACTGAGCCATAGCCAGAAGGAGGATGTCAGGCCCGGAAACTGGGGTGACTGCACCAAGTGTAGCCAAACCGCAGGGCTGGAGCACCTAGATATGGTTAGGTGGCCAGAAGGGGATTTTTGTAGAGCCAAAATGATGGTCACAAATGGGAGGCTGCCAGGGAGTCTATGTATGACATGTAAAAAATATAAATGAATGATTAATAATAATAATCAGATAAAGGGCATCGACCAGATTGCAGTCGGGCGGTAGCAAACAAAATCCAAAAATTAGCAGAGAGTTACCTGGATGTGAAATATCCAAGTGCACAGAGAGTCCCAAGATAGTATGGCAGTGTCCATAAGTGTGGATGAGGCTGTGTCAAGCAGCCTATAAATACCCCCTGATCCCTGCGTGCACCACCTGCTGGACACATCCATCAGGTGGTGCAGGACAACCAATTGAGACATTTCAGCACATGGACATACCCCCTGCCTTATAAATAGACCTGATCTGGCGGCCATCTTACATTCTGCTTTTTGTCAGTGTAGGGAGAGGTTGGTGCTTGGAGCAGGGACAGTATTCAATCAAATAACTATCTAAAAGGTCCACAAAAGTCCTTTTAATGACTGGTATAGGTGTGTTACTTGCTGTGCAGTATATAGGTGTCTAATACATTTATATACTTTTTGTCAGTGAAGGGAGAGGTTGGTGTTTGGAGCAGGGACAGGCTGTATTTAATCAAATAGCTATCTAAAAGGTCCACAAAAGTCATTTTAAGGACTGATATAGGTGTGCTACTTGCTGTGCAGTATATAGGTGTGTAATACATTCATATACTTTTTGTCAGTGTAGGGAGAGGTTGGCGTTTGCAGCAGGGACAGATTGTAGTGACACAAATCCTTACCTAACAGGTCCACAAAAGTCCTTTCAAGCACTGTTATAGGTGTACTACTTGCTCTGCAGTACATAGGTGTGTAATACATTCATATACTTTTTGTCAGTGTAGGGACAGTTTGCTGTTTCCAGCAGGGACAGACTGTAGTGACACAAATCCTTACCTAACAGGTCCACACAAGTCCTTTCAAGCACTGGTATAGGTGTACTACTTGCTCTGCAGTATATAGGTGTAACATACACTTATAATATACTTCCGAATATAGAAAGCATATTATAGTGGATTTGTGGACCCAAACACGAGTGAAGAGATAGCTAAGGTCATAATGACACTTTGAGGGGAAAAAGCACCAGGCCCAGATGGAATAGCCGCTGAGTTTTATAAAAAAATATGAAGCCTTTTTGGCTCCAAAGCTGGCAGAGGTATTAACAAGTGGGCTACGTAAAGAGATATTACCAGATTCAATGAGACAGGCACATATAACTCTAATATATAAAGACGGAAAAGATCAAAAAAAATGCCCCTCATATAGGCCGATAGCATTATTAAATATAGATGTCAAACTATTAACTAAAATACTAACAATAAGACTACAACCACTATTAAGGACCTTTTTCTTTTGCGTTTTCCTTCTTCCTCGTTGTCCCCTTTTCTTTCTGAGGTTCTTCTGGTGCTCCTTGTTTCCTCTATATGGCGGGGTGGGTGGTATTCTCGACCCCTCTCTAATAAATATCTCTCATATTCAGGATTGGGGTACTGGTGTCTATCTTATCTGTCTTCCATAGGTCTCTGGCTTGGAGTGCGTAATAGTTTTGTGTGGGGATGGGACTCCTATCTTGATCTTTTTTAGAGAGGGGTCGAGAATACCACCCACCCCGCTATATAGAGGAAACAAGGAGCACCAGAAGAACCCCAGAAAGAAAAGGGGACAATGAGGAGGAAGGAAAACGCAAAAGAAAAAGAGTAGAAAGGGCAAGGGAATCTTCAACCCCTGAGATAAGGGTTTGAAATATGCACCGTCGAAAAATATGGACAAATTCCAAACGTATATCGGGATTCAGAAATACGTTCGGAAACTGAATATAAAAATGTATATGATTAGTAACCCTTGCAAAATGAGGATCCCTGATGAGGATGAAGAAAATAGACATAGCATTCTGAGGAACAGATCTATCTTCAACCCCCCAGTGAAAGATAATAAATGCGTTGAAGTATTTAAAAGATTAGTCACATGAGAACTAAAGGACTTGAAACTGAAGAAACGTGATGAACCCAAACACATCAAGAGTGGGATACACAAACTTATGAAGAGGAAAGAATTTGACCTGCCGACAAAGGCAGAGGAATAGTGGTGCTCTCCAAGGATCAATATAAAACAAGCATGGACCTCTAAAATACTTATAACCACCTTTTAGGTAATCCTATGTTTCACGGCTTTTCTGCACTTAAACAGACTGTCCATTTAGGACTAAAGAGAAATATTCTGAATAAAAAAGAAGCACAGTATCTTATTCCGAAGTCGTGTCATACATCTTGTTTGTATTCAGTTCCTAAAATACATAAAGATAGTGTTAATCCACCACCTAGACCTATAGTAAATGGTATCGACTCCCTCACAGCAAGGATGGGCCAATACATCGACAGTTCAAAATACAAGAGCGTATCTTAGGCCGCTTACACACGATCGAACATGTCCGCTGAAACTGGTCCGCAGACCAGTTTCAGCGGACATGTTCGATCGTGTGTATGGCCTATCGGACTGTTTTTCAGCAGACAAAAATTTACAAACATGCTTGAAAACATGTCCGCTGGAAACCTGTCCGTCGGACAGGTTCGATGATTAGTACACAAACCATCGGATCAAAATCCGCCGCATGCGCAGAATCAAGTCGACGCATGCCTGGAAGAATTGAACTTTGTTTTTTCATCACGTCGTTGTATTCTACGTCACCGCATTCTGGTCCGAGGGGATTTTGGTCCAATGGTGTGTACGCACATCAGACCAACAGACCACTTCAGCCTTGTCTGATGAAAACGGTCCGTCGGACATGTTTCCTCGGACATGTCTGATCGTGTGTACAGGGCATTAGAGATACTAAACATCTGTTACAGCATTTAGAAAATATGCCGAAAGAAGACGGACCTTTTTGGCTAGCAACGGCGGATGTATCATCATTATACACTATTATATTACATCATCAAGCGTGTAAAGCCATCAAGTGGGGTTTAAGAAAGTACTCCAAACTGCCATGCATTCAAAGCAAATATCTGGTTAAATGCTTGGATTTTTGCCTCAAAAACAGTTATTTCTGGTATGGCGGCAATTAATTCTTCCAGAAGACCGGTGTAGCCATGGGGGCCATATTTGCCCCTAGTGTAGCTGGACTTTTTATGGTTTAACCACTTAAGGACCCCCGCACGCACATATACGGCCACAGAATGGCACGTACAGGCACAAGGGCGTAAATTTACGTCCCCGCCTAAGTGCGGTTCGGGGGTCCCATCGGGACCCCCTCCGCGGCGTGCGGGGGTCCCCCTGGCTCCGGGAGCGATCCGGGATCAGCAGGCGGATGTCGGCGAATACCCGCCCCCCCCGCGATCGCTCCCAGCCAATGGGAGCGCGCTCCCATCCTGTCAGTTCCTCCTCCTGTGTTTACACAGGAAGGAGGAAATTATGTAATCTCTCATCGCAGCGCTGTTTCCCAGCGCTGCTGATGAGAGAAGACATCACAAGTAAGTGTGCACCAACACAACACTGACACACACTCACATAGGCATATTAACCCCTTGTGATCGCCCCCCCCCACCCCCCTGTCACAGTGTCACTGAATGCAGTGATCTAATCACTGCATTTAGTGTCAGTGTGACAGGCAGTGTAAAAAACAGTTAGTGTTAGGTTCAGGATAGCCCCCCCACCCCCCCTAATAAAGTTTTAACCCCCTGATCACCGCCCTAGTTAACCCTTTCACTCCCTATTGCCAGCGTCACTAAGCGATAATTTTTCTGATCGCTGTATTAGTGTCGCTGTTCCCGCTAGGTAGCTATTTTTTTTTATTGCGATTTTTTTTTTTACTAAAGACATGTGGCTAAATAAATTTTGGCCTAAATGTTTGACTAAAATTTAGTTTATTTGATTTTTTTTTAACAAAAAGTAAAAAATAGTGTTTTTTTTTCAAAAATGTCGCTCTATTTTTGTATATAGCGCAAAAAATAAAAATCGCAGAGGTGATCAAATACCACCAAAATAAAGCTCTATTTGTGGGATTAAAAGGACGCAAATTTTGTTTGGGAGCCACGTCGCACGATCGCGCAATTGTCTGTTAAAGCGACGCAGTGCCGAATCGCAAAAACACCTTGGGTCATTTACCAGCGTATTGGTCCGGGTCTTAAGTGGTTAATGGGAAGAAGAAAGAATATTCTCTGAACCACCTGAAGATCTGTCCACATATAGGATATATATTGATGATATCTTCATTTTGTGGAAGGGTGAAAAAGAGACTTTGCTTGATTTCTTGCAAGATTTAAACATCAATGATAGAAACATCAAACTTTCATGCGAAATCAGCAATAAAAAGATCACATTTTGGATCTAGAAATCGAACAAGAGAACAATGTATTACGTTCCAAAACTAATTTCAAATACGTAGATCGAAATAGCTATTTGCCGCTAGAAAGCTGCCACCATAAAAGTTGTCTGTATAACATACCTAAGGGGCAACTAATGCGTCTCAGACGAAACTGTACAGATAAAGATACCCGTTTCATCCAAGCTAATGCTATGGGGGAACGCTTTATACAAAAGGGATATGATAATTCCTTCATCAACCAAAAAATCTTTGAAATAGCAGCTATGGACAGGCAAGTTCTAATGAGTGATAGACCCAAACATAAAGCACAAAAATATCTGGTGCCCATTATCTTTCACTACATCATACAACACAAACAAATTGGAAAAATTGTTAAACGCCATTGGAACATACTGTTGGCCGATAGGGATTTGGGAAATGTTCTCCCCACTCTCCCCAAGTTTGTGTATAAAAGGTCCCTACAATTAGGGATAAAATTGTGAAAAGCGTCCCTGATCCCCCTAAGAGTGGCTTTTCTTCTTTTTTCGCTGGGAAAGTTTTTTTTCCATGCAAACAGTGTTTTGCATGTTTGAGAATGCACAGACCTAATGGAAAGAAGAAAGATTTCACTTCAACGAGCACAGAAGACTTATATGAAATCAAAGAATTCATCTGCTGTAACACAGAGGGGTCAGTGTATGCTCTTGAATGTAGCTGCGGACTACAATATATAGGTCAGACAAAAAGATTGTTGCGAATACGAATAAAAGAACATGTTCAAAACATTTTTAAAGGCTTTGATAAACATAGTGTATCAAGACATTTTGCCACTCATCATAATAAAGATCCCACACAGTTGAAGTTCTGGGGTATAGAGCCCTATGTGAGACATTGGCGAGGTAGCCATAAAGTTAGGACATTGAGCGAGCTCGAATCCCTTTGGATTTTTACCCTTGAGGCCGCGTACACACGATCAGACATGTCCGATGAAACAGGTCCGACGGACCGTTTTCATCCGACATGTCTAAAGTGGTCTTTTGGTCTGATGTGCATACACACCATCGGACCAAAATCCCCTCGGACCAGAACGCGGTGACGTGCTGAAAAAAGGAAGTTCAATGCTTCCAAGCATGTGTCGAATCAATTTGACGCATGCGCAGGATTTTGGTCCGATGGTTGGGCGTACTAACCATCGAACCTGTCCGACGGACAGGTTTCCAGCGGACAAGTTTCTAAGCATACTTAGAAACTTTTGTCCGCTGGAAAACTGTCGGATCGAACATGTCCACTGAAACTGGTCTGCCTGACACTTTTCACCTCGGGGGTTGAATATAGACTTCGATCGTAATTGTTTCCTCAGTGATTTCTAATCTTTTTACCTTTTAGTCATCTTTTAATTTCCTCTCTTCTCCTTTAAAGAAGTACATGTGTATAAGCACTGTATAGTGGTCTATACATGCTCCTTTATCTTTTATACACATATTCTATCTACACATGCACCCTTTTTTTTTTTTTAAGTGTATTTTTGTGCGTGAACTCGAGAGAGAGGAGCCAGACTGCAGGAGTAGGCAGACCCTCCCCCCCGGAGGCAATCGCCATCCTTCTCCATGCCCCCGGTGGCAATGGCGGGTGTGAGGGGGGCCTCTCACCCTGCCCTACCTGCTCCACTTGGGAGGCCAACTGGGGCCCAACGGGGCAGAGGGACTCCCCCTATGAGGGAGTGAGGGGGTCTAGCCCACCCAGCCAGCCCCGTAGGTCCTTCGCCTCTCTTTATTTAGGAGACCGCATGGCCAAAGTGCGTGCGTATAAAACTAATTTCGTGTGCGTGCAAGTGTGGTGGTTTTTGTGGGCGTACTAAGCACAGGTGTACCTTGCATAGGCGTACCTTGCATAGCACACCCACCGGGAGCCGGGCTGAGACCACCAAACTCAATTCACATGTAGCCGAGACCGGTATCCGAACCCTTGGCTGCAGAGGTGAATGGCTTGTCAGCGCAGTGCCAATCACGTTGAGCCACCACAGCTCCCTCACATGCCCCCTTTTTAATATATTCTATTTGTATGTGCAGTTTGAGATATGCTGAGTGTCATTATATGTTCCGCATACATCATATCCGGTTCTTCTTCTCCCCCCCATTTAATTATTTACCAATTACCTTAATTCTATTCCAATAATTTATACCGCCTTGGGATACTGTGTCTCACTGGCTGAGACTAAGTTAGTTGGTCATATACCGTTATTATTGTTATCCTTGTTTTTATTTAATGGCCATTATGGCCGTTGCTCCACTTCCACCATTGTAGAACATGGCATTTTTTTTCCTGGTCCCATGACTAGATCTTCAACAAAATGTCTGTTTTCGGAAGATGGCTGCTGCACCACTTCCTGTTTTCAGAAGATGATTGATTATAACTGTGCTACTGTTTTCGGAGACAGGGCTGATGGTCCATGGACCGCGTCATGCCATCCAGTATATTTTGTGTCCGCTGGCCTTGGTTTTACCTTCAGGGGACGTGTGTTTTTTTTCCCTGGTCCCTTGACTAGATCTTCAACAAAATGGCTGCTGCCCCACTTCCGGTTTTCGGAAGATGGCCGCCGCCCCTCTTCCTGGAGCTTGCCTGTTTGGAAAATTGGCGACCGTCTGGTTGGATGAATTCCCACCATACTATACTATATAATGCATCCTTAATGTACCTCTCACCACTCCTGAAGAAGTCACGTGTCGTGACGAATACGTGTAATGCCGCGTACACACGGTCGTTTTTTGCAATGAAAAAAAACGAAGTTTTTTAAAACGTCATTTAAATTGATCGTGTGTGGGCAAACATGTTTGAATTTTTTGTGTCGTTTTTCAAAACGTCGTTTTTTGTTTCACAAAAAGTCACCGTGTGTAGCAAAAACGTCATTCAAAACGACGTTTTTCAACCCGCGCATGCCCAGAAGCTAGTTATGAAGCGAGCTTCAATGGAAAAGAGTGGTGAACGTAACCTTGCTTTTTGTGAAAAAACTATGGTGTGTATGCAAAATTGTCTTTGAAAAGTGACGTTTCAAAAACGTTGTTTTTTACTTCACAGAAAACGTCATTTTTTTTCATCGCAAAAAACGACCGTGTGTACGCGGAATGAGAGTCCAGAGTCCACTAAGAGGTTTCCCAGAGGTGATGCTTGCGAACTCGCCACTTGTTTTTATGCCTGTTTTTATTGCATCCATGTGAATACCATAATATATGCCTTTTTTTATTATTAAAAACTTTTAAACGATACTGCACTATTGGCACTTTTTACCTCCCTGGGTGAGGGTCATTGTTGTCCATTGGACGTGACTCCTGAGGGGGACTTTATCCACAGAGAAAGATTACAGTTCACAGGGACACACTACATTCTGAAACAACTGGAACACCGTTGGCTATAATATACATGCTGTTACCTTACAGCAGTAAGGTAAGGGGACACCCTCACTAAAACTTCAAAGGGATATTGGAATTCCTTTTCTGCACCACCTTCACGCTGACTATTTCGGCATAAGCAACAGCACTTTATTGTTGATTGTTCCTTTGATATTTTGATCTTTTAAACAGCATTGGTTTTTACTGTTTTTCTGCATTGACACTGATGTGATTTCTTATTACAAATCATGAGTGTTGCTTTAGGTTTGCTATTATATAGCAGTGCATTCTTCAATATCACTGAGCACTCTGTATTTTTGTATTTTTGATTGGATGTCATTTGTAGCACCAATATCAGCAATTAATATTTTTTGATGTTAACATATCAGTTATAGCAACTGTCTTTTCTTTCATTCATCTACCCTATCACACAGTGCAGCATTATTTATTTATGTTAACAATTTTGGGTTTGATACACCTTCAGTGTTGCAGCAGTATTCCCTTTCTATCTTTCTCTTCCCCTCCCCCCTTTTCTTTTCCCTCCCCCTCCTAACCCCTCCCCCCCCTTCCCTCCTCTTTGGTAGCGGTAATATACTATCCACTATTCTAACACATATACTGCGCTTCTCTAGAGACTTTTGTCACAGGGTCATTTAAAAAATGACAGGCAAAAAAAAGGGGAAGGCCCTTCCACAGGGGTGATAGGGGTAGGGCAGGAGCACCAGGCCGGAGCCAAAGTGGGAAGTGGCACAATGTTTGTTCGATTATGTCAAAGGACGCACCAGACTTGGTTGAGTGGCTCGCCACCAACACCACCACCACCATATACCCTCCGCTTGAGTCACAGGAATTATTTTCTGATCCATCAGAAGACATTTTGGATGCGCAGCCATTCTTGGCATTGGATCAGGAAAAGGAGGTAGCAACAGCCGGCACTCAGCAGTCTGACGACAGTACTCAGATTAGCCCAAGGAGGTTGGTGCCCGCTGTTGCTGCCTACTCCGAGATCTCTATTGTTAGTGATAGGGAAGGTGACATTGATGATGACGTGTCTACAGACGTCACATGGGTGCCCACAAGAGAGGAAGAGGAGGGGAGTTCAGAGGGAGAGATGGACCAGCAGATAGGGAGGAGAAGCAGGCTGAACTTACATTGCACAGGAGGGACAACCCAGACTCCTAATGTATCAGGATCGAGCCATGAACCATGTACAGTCACATCTGGCATTTCCAGGATGCCCGCCCATGGCTCCGCAGTGTGGGCTTTTTTAATGTGTCTGCTGCAGACAATAGTGTTGCCATCTGAAGGCTTTGCAGTCAACGCATAAGTCGCAGTTAGCCCACCACTCACCTAGGGACGACCGCCTTAAAAAGGCACCTGGCCTCCCATCACCGAGCCCAGTAGGAGCAATGCAATCAGAACCCACAAAGCCACACTCCAGGCTCTCACCGTCCAGCCTCTTCTCCTTCTCCTTCTCCTTCCCCTCTATGCTCACAATTGTCCTCCACTCCACCTTTTATCATGCCTTCCTCACGTTTTTCTGCAAAAAGGCAGGCTTCCATGGCCTAAATTTTCAAACAAAAAAACGATGACGCCGGATAACCCACTTGCCCAACGGTTGACCGCTGGCTTGTCGGAACTGATAGCCTGCCAACTACTGCCATATAAACTGGTGGACTCGGAGGCCTTTTGAAAATCTGTGGCCATTGGAACACCTCAATGGAAGATCCCAGGAAGGATTTATTTTTCACAGAAGGGCATCCCAGAGCTATATGGCCATGTTTAGCGGCAAGTGAATGTATTTCTGGCGCACAGTGTCGGTTCCAAGATACATATGACCACAGACACATGGTCTAGCAAACACGGGCAGGGAAGGTATATAACTTTCACTTCCCACTGGGTGAACCTTATGACGGCTGTCAAGCATGTAACCCGTGGCACCCATGTAGATTTGGTTTTACCGCCATGGATTGCATGAAGTCCTGCCTCTTCTTCTCCTCCTCCTCCTACTCCATCCTCCCTCTCCTCCTTGGCTGACTCCTTTATTTTGCGATGCTATCGTCTCTTTCACTGCGCCGCCCAAGATCCCCAGAACCTATTCATGCCAGGCGAGACGTTGCCATGCTGTGCTGCGTCTGTTGTGCCTGGAAGACAAGAGCCACACTGGTCCTACACTCCTTTCAGCTTTGCGTTCACAGGCAGATCAGTGGCTAACACCGCTCAATTTGACAGTTGGTAAAGTGGTGTGCGACAACGGTGCTAATCTGCTGAGCACGCTGAAACAGGGCAAAATTACACACATGCCATGCATGGCAAATGTCCTGAACTTGGTCGTGCATCGATTCGTTGCCAAATACCCTGGGCTCCAGGACATCTTGCGGCAGGCCAGGAAAATCTCGGCCCATTTTAGAAGATCTTACACGGCCATGGCTCACCTTGATGACATTCAGCAGCGACACAACCTGCCGATCAGACGTCTTATTTGTGACTGCCCGACGCGATAGAACTCAACATTGTATATGCTTGATAGGCTGCTTCAGCAGAAACATGCAGTTGACGACTACGTGTACGAACTCTGCGGCAGGACAGGTTCTGGGAGCTTGTTTTTTTGCACTGCGCCAGTGGCTGCTCATGCGCGACTCATGCAGACTTCTGCGGCCATTTGATGAGATCACCAAACTGGTCAGTCGCAGCCAGGGCGCCATCAGTGACATCGTACCTTATGCCTTCTTTCTGGAGCGTGCATTGCGTCGTGTCATTATTCAAGCCGTCGAAGAGCAGGAGCAGAAAGATGAGGAAGTCGCAATGCTGGATGAATTCCCAGGGGGGGGCTACTCCACCTGAGACAAGTCAACAACGGCAGTCTGAAGAGGAGTCAGAGGAGGATGGTGCCGGGACAGAGGAGGAGGAGCAAGAAGAGCATGCTTTAAACCTTTCTGGGATCCCTGGTGTTGTCCGTGGATGGGGGGAGAAGAACGAGGACGACATTATCCTGGATGATGAGCAGGAGCCAGGCCAGTACAGCATATCCAGTTTAGTGCAAATGGGGGCCTTCATGCTCCAGTGTTTTAAGAGGGACCCCCATATAAAAAGCATAAAGGGCAAGGACCAGTACTGGGTGGCAACATACTAAGACCCCCGGTACAAACAAAACATGGCGGAAATGTTACCACCATCACAGAGGGCTATCAGAATGCAGCACTTCCAGGCCTTGCTGGGTACCAATTCAACAGCGCCTGCAAGAAGAGGGCGGTTTAAAGATGTCTTGGTCACTAATGATATGAGATCATTCTTTCAGCCGACCCATCGACAGCTGTCCTCCGAATCCAGCATCAGGGAACGCCTAGACCGACAGGTGTCCGACTACATCGGGTTAACAGTCGATGTGGATGCACTGAGAAGTGATGAACCCCTGGACTACTGGGTGAACAGGCTTGACCTCTGGCCAGAGCTTGAACAATTTGCAATGGAACTGTTGGCTTGCCCCTCATCTAGTGTCCTGTCCGAATGGACGTTCAGCGCAGCAGGGGGGGTCATGACCGATAAGCGCACTCGCCTAGCTCACAACAGTGTTGACTACCTAACGTTTATAAAAATGAATGAAGCATGGATCTCGGGGGAATTGAACACATGTGACCAGTAGACCATGTTTCATTCAAATTCAGGTGAACACCTGTGGACTAATTTTTTGGGCCTGTACTGGCCGACACTTTTTTCTGTATCCAGTGAATGCCTAATGTACCACCAGCCACAGAATACAAGGTTGTTTTCTGTCAGGTGAACACCTGTGGCCGTGGGCTAATTTTTGAGGCCTGTAATGGCCGACACTTACTTCTGTATCTGGTGAATGCCTAATGTACCACCAGCCACAGAATACAAAGTTGTTTGCTGTCCGGTGAATGCCTGTGGCCGTGGGCTAATTTTTGGGGTCTGTAATGGCTGACACTTACTTCTGTATCCGTTCAATGCCTAATGTACCACAGATACAGAATCTAAAGTTGTTTGCTGTCCGGTGAACGCCTATGGCTGTGGGCTAATTTTTGGGGCCTGTAATGGCCGACACTTACTTCTGTATCCGGTGAATGCCTAATGTACCATCAGCAACAGAATACAAAGTTGTTTGCTGTCAGGTGAACGCCTGTGGCCGTGGGCTAATACTATATGTACTCTCAAAGTACCTGAGCTATATTGCCTCTCATACGCAATTAATACTTGTTACTACAAATACTATATGTACTCTCAAAGTACCTGAGCTACTGTATATTGCCTCTCATATGCAATTAATACTTGTTACTAAAAATACTATATGTACTCTCAAAGTACCTGAGCTATATTGCCTCTCATACCTTTCTATTAGTTGCCAATACAACTTGTGTATTATACATGTATCCTCAAAGTACCTAAGCTACACTATCTCTCGTATGCAATTAATACTTGTTACTACAAATACAATTTACTACGTGCTTGACAGAAGTATAAAATACTTATAGGCCTTGTCCTAAATGTTGAACATGTTTGGTCTAACTTTTCTATGCTAGGGGTTGATGCTATTTCATAGCATCTCCCCTAGTGGCCTAAATACATCTCTACATTAAGGTTGATATGATGTAGAGAACCCCCAAACTCCTGTTGCTAGGAGTGATGCAATGGGTCCCTTACTGATAATCACCTGCATATAGTGATGTATTGGGATATTGACCTTGAACTAATTTTATAGGTGGCCCTGCCTCACCTATATAAGAAATGTCACAGCTTCAGCAGCGTCATTTGCCGGGATGTCTCCAGTGGAGACAGGCGGCCGGCGATGCTGCGCTCTGGATCCCGGACGATCTTCTCATCGCTGGACTGGAGAGGAGATCACTCGTCGCTGGATACCGACAATGTTGGACCGGGGAGTCGGGACCGAGTGGATTACCACTGCTGGATTTTTATTTATTTTTTTAATAGAGGACTTTTATCCACGGTGTGTGTGTGTGTGTGTGTTTTTTACAACTATTTACAATTCCTTCGTGAAATAGTAGGGGTACAATGTACCCCATTACCAATTTATATAGGGGGGCCAGGATCTGGGGGTCCCCTTTGTTAAAGGGGTCTTCCAGATTCTGATAAGCCCCCCGCCCGCAAACCCCCACAACCACCAGCCAGGGTTGTGGGGATGAGGCCCTTGTCCCCATCTGACATCCTCCCCATGTTGAGGGCATGTGGCCTGGTACAGTTCAGGAGAGGAGGCCGCTCTCTGTCCCCCCCTCTTTTCTGCGGCCGGCGAGGTTCGGATAAGGGGTCTGGTGTGGAATAAAATTTGGGATGGAGTTCCCCTTAAAATCCACACCAGACCTGAGGGGCCTGGTAATTGAATTTGGGGGGATTCCATGCTTTTTTTTATGAATGAATTCTCTCTGAATTGCCGGTATACAATTCATTATAGTCGCGAGTCCGGTTTTAAATCACTTTTTTTCCTTCAGAAATTACACTTTGTGCAGAGACAGTTCTAAGTGCGGGAAACATGCGCTATTTCACATGCTTACTTTACCCCCCCCCCCCTAGGTACAAAATGTAAAGGAATATTTCACTTTTATAGTTTCTATAGCTAAGCATTATTAAATTCATTTCTCCCGAAAAAACAGATGTTTTTAAAACTTTTTTTTTGCATTGATACATGTCCCCTGGTGCAGGACCCAGGTCCCCAAACACTTTTTAGGACATAGACCCCCATAGACTTTAACAGGGTGTTCCGCAGCTTTTCGAATTTGCCGCAAACACCTCAAATTTTTTGTTGTTCGCCAAACAGGCAATGTTCGAGTCGAACATGAGTTCGACTCGAACTCAAAGCTCATCCCTACTGGTGACCAGAACTGGCCAGCATACTCAAAATGTGTCTGAACCAGAGTTTTGTAAAGCAGTAGAATTATGGTTTTATCTCTTGAGTAAATATTCCCTCTCTCTCCTCATTGGCTCACTGGCTGTAATTCACAACAGCGGGCACCAATGTCTCAGCTAATGAGGAGGGAGAATCCCAGAAGAGCTGAGGATCTAATGCACATTGCTGGATTGAAATGGGATTCAGGTAAGTATTGGGGGGGGGGGGGGATTGGGAGTGCTTCTGCACAGAGAAGATTTTTTACATTCATGCATAGAATGTATGAAAGCCTTGAGCCTTTAGAACCTTTTAAAATATAATAGCCTAGCAGTGATCTGGCTGAGTCCTTTGAGAACTCCCAGGTGTAAGCCATCTGGTCCTGGAGATTTGTTCACAGTAAGTCTTTCAAGTATTTTCAGAACACTGACTTCTGTTAGCCAAAAGGGTACAATCCATGCTGTGTTGCTAACAATACCGTCTTGTCTATTATACCATTCTTTTTCCATGGTAAAAACTGAAAAGAAGAATGTATTTACCACAGTTGCCTTTTCCCTGTCTCTTGTAATCAACTCCCCCTGATTATCTCCTATGCTTATTTTCATATCCACTGTTCAGTTCCTATTAGACAATACTATCACTCTATCAGCTGATAGATATTTATATCTATTTTATCGACAGAGAGTATTAGAAGGATAGACAAAAGCCTCAAACCCTTTGAATCTCTTGAGATACTACTGTACATGGGTCAGCATCATAAAATCATTTAGGTCTTTGTGAGATTGGCACATGATTGTTTATGTCATGCAACAATCTATGTTTGTGTAGGGATGAGCTAAACACCCCCTCGGTTCGGTTTGCAGCAGAACATGAAAACACGCAAACAAATTGTGAGAACACTGTTAAAGTCTATGGGACACGAACGTGAAAAATCAAATGTGATCATTTTAAAGGCTTTTATGCAAGTTAATGCCATAAAAAGTGTTTGGGGACCCAGAGTCTAGGGTGACCATGTGTCCCGGATTGCCTGGGACAGTCCCACATTTTGCAGGTCTGTCCCAGGCACCTTTATTCCACGGCAATACAGTGTCCCGGAATGAAACTGACACAGATAACCCCCCTAACCCCCCTTCACCCCCAGGCCAATCTGATACCCCCAATAAGGCCACCACTATCCCTCCCGTGTGTTATCCAACAGGAAGACTAGAAGGACAGTGTCACTGATGCATGCATTGTCGCTATCACCATCCTTGTGGCCTGCTCAAATGGTGACAGGACAGTGCATGCATCCTTGATCAGTAGCCACTGGCATGGCAAAAAGAAGCCAAGCTCCCCTGACCCTGTCCTGGTGACATACTCGCACAGGTACTCATTGATGGCCCTCTTCTGTGTGTGCAGTTGCTTCAGCATTTCCAACGTTGAGTTCCACCTGGTGGACATGTCACAAATGAGGCGGTCGGTGAGCAGTTTGCATTCCCTTTGAATGTCAGCCAGCCGAGCATTGGCATTGTATGACCGGCGGAAATGACCACAGAGTTTTCTGGCCTGTCTCAGGAGATCCTGTAAGCCTGGGTACCTGCTCAAGAACCACTGTACCACCAAATTCAGGAGGTGTGCAAAACATGGCCCACGGGTCAAGTGTCCCTGTCAAAGGGCAGAGAGAAGGTTGGTACCATTGTCGCATACAAGCATTGCTGGCTGAAGCTGGCATGACATCAACCACTTCTGAGCCTGCCCCTGTAGAGCTGACAGAATATCTGCCCCAGTGTGGCTCTTATCCCCTAGGAAGACCAACTCAAGCACCACATTGCATCTTTTAGACTGCTTGTGTAGCCCCTTGAATTTTTACAGAGCACCGCTGGTTCAGAGGACAAATTTTGCATAAGAGGCCATAGAGGAAGATGAGGAGGGGGTGGAGGAGAGACCTGTGGCAGACTTACCGCTAGTATTTTGGAGGCATGGTGGCAGAACAAGCTCCAACAACACCGAACCCTGTCCTGCATCCTTCCCAGCTGCCAGCAGAGTCACCCAGTGTGGCGTGAAGGAAAAGTAACGTCCCTGACCATTCCTGTTGGACCATGATTCAGCAGTAATATGAACCTTACTGTTGACAGCCCTGTCCAATGAGTCCAAGACATTACCTTCCACATGCCGCTAGAGAGCTGGAATGGCCTTCCGTGAAAATAAATGGTGTGTTGGAACCTTGCACTGAGGTACAGCACATTCCACAAATTCATCAGAGTCTACCAGCTGAAAAGGCAGCAGTTGCAGTGCTAGCAATTTGGCCAAGCTAGCATTTAGATGCTTAGCATGTGGATGGCTGGGACCAAATTTATTTTTACGGTTCAGCAACTGGGGTAGAGAAATCTGCCTGCTAAAATCAGACGGTGGTGTACTGCTAGCAGATTGACTGCAAGTACTTTGGACACTTCTTGCTATACCTTGATTCCTCTCAGTGCAGGTTTTTGAGAGTACTGGAGGTATAGTAGGGTTGGAGATCCCAGATGAGGAGCAAGGAGAAGTGTGCCTTTTTCTTCGATGTGTGTCTCCCAAGTGCTGTTGCCAACGGACTGCATGGCTGTTCTTGCCACGCCTGATCCACTTCAGACATAGGTTGCAAACGGCAACGGTGTGATCTACTGAACATATGTCGAAAAAGGTCCACACCAAAGATCTTTTGAAAGTCAGCGGAGAGTCAACAGCGCCCTGCACCTGCGGAGCTCTGGGGTGTAATGCAATAGGGTAGCTAACCTTAAGCTGCCACCTAGAGGACATCCTGCATCATTGGAGTTGTGCCTCCTCCTCCTTCTCCTCCTCTATACTCTCAGGACCCAGGTAGAGTCAGTGACCTCATCATTCCCTCCCTTCTCTTCACTGGAGCAAACTTAATAGTATGCTGCATCTGGAAGAACATGACTGCCAGTTTCTTGTCCTTCTTGGGCACCCTCTCTCTCTAGGCTCATGGTAATCCCTTCCTCAACCTTGGAACTAACATTGGAGCATTCAAATCGCTGCACATCCTCAAGCAGCATGTACCCGGCACTGTGGTCAAATAATTCTGGGGACTCCTCCATGCATAGTGGTGGGGCTACGGAAGAAGTGACTGTGGACAAGGAGCTGGATGCAATAGGCCACTTTGGCAGCTGCATTGTAAGCCAAAATAATCTGAGCCTGAGTGACAAAGGATGAGGATAGCTTTTTTATCCACTCCACCAAATCCTCTGCGTGTTTTGGCTCAATAACTTGGCCAGCAGCAGAAAAAAGGACAAACGTGCCCCACGGCCATCTGCAGAGGATGCACCATGTCCATGACCAGCACTGTTGACTGTAGACACAGAGGCTGCTTGCCCTCTTTTAGTGGCCTGTGAGTGTTTGCCTCTTCTTGGTGGCCTTGCGGACATGATGTATTTTTTTGTTTTGCAACACCACACTTCACTGTACTTGATGTGTACACCACTAGAAGTGTATAGAAACTGTACACACTGTATTAGATACTGTGTACAACGCCTGCATTGTATTAGCAACTGTACAACGGCTGCGCTGTATTATATACTGTGTACACCACCAGAAGTGTAGTAGAAACTGTACACACTGTATTAGATACTGTGTACACCGCCTGCCTTGGATTAGCAACTGTACAACAGCTGCACTGTATTGTGTACTGTGTACACCACCAGAAGTGTAGTAGACACTGTACACACTGTATTAGATACTGTGTACACCGCCTGCACTGCATTAGAAACTGTACAACAGCTGAAATGTATTGTATATTGTGTACACCACCAGTAGTGTAGTATAAACTGTACACACTGTATTAGATACTGTTTACACTGCCTGCACTGTTTTAGCTACTTTAGCTGCACTGTGTCACGTACTCTGTACACTACCAGAAGTGTAGTAGAAACTGTGATAGATACTGTACTGTGTACACTGCATTAGCCACTGTACATCGGCTGCACTGAATTGTGTACTGTGTACACCACCAGAAGTGTAGTAGAAACTGTACACACTGTGTTAGATACTGTGTACACCACTTGCACTGAATTAGCCACTGTACAATGGCTGCACTGTATTGAATACTGTACACACTGTATTAGCAACTTTACAACAGCTGCACTGTATCGTGTACTGTGTACACCACCAGAAGTGTAGTAGAAACTGTATAAACTCTATTAGATACTGTGTACACCGCCTGCAAAGTAGTAGATACTGGACAATGGCTGCACTGTATTGTGTACTGTGTACACCACCAGAAGTGTAGTAGAAATTGTACACCATGTGTTAGATACTGTGTACACTGCTCACACTGTATTAGCCATTGTAGAACGGCTGCACTGTATTGAATACTGTGTACACCACCAGAAGTGTAGTAGAAACTGTAAACACTGTATTAGATACTTTGTACACCACCTGCACTGTATTAGAAACTGTACAATGGCTGCACTGTATTGTATACTGTGTACACCACCAGAGGTGTAGTAGAAACTGTAGGCACTATTAGATACTGTGTACACCGCCTGAAGTGTATTAGAAACCGTACACCATGGAATGCACTGTACATATAGGATATGCTGGATGCAGAGTATATATATATATATATATATATATATATATGTGTGTATATATATATATGTATGTAAATATATATATATATATATATATATATATAAAAAAATAAACTACCTGCCCTGACTAACCTGCCTGCTTAATCAAACTCAAGCTATTTCCCTGTCCACGCCAACAACACTACACACGGCTGCTCTGTAAACAGCCCTAAATAGGTAGGGGTGTGGACTTAGCCCCCCTGAACCATGATTGGCCAAAGGCACCCTGCTTTTGGCCAATTATGACTCACTCAGTAGAGCTTGCTGTGATTGGCCGAAGTATGCAGATCAGGTGGATGCTTTGGCCAATCATCATTCAGCAATGCACTGCGATCTTGCAGTACAATATGGGGAGTTCCTAAATGCTCGAATTTCCTGCAAACGCCCCATATGTTCGTTTTGTTTTAGAACAAACAGACACCGGGTGTTCAAGCCGAATTTACGTTAGACTCAAACCGCTGGCTCATCCCTATTATATTTGTATATGCCTTATCAACTACAATATTTCTATCTTAGCCTAATCAAATGTAGGGATATATTTTTCGATTTGCTTTTCATTGCAGCATATACTTTACTCAATTATTTAATTGCCCTTTAAATATGTTGCTGTTAACCTATAATGTTTTCCACCTTCGAGTTTTTTGGGGATGGTTTGACACTCCACTGGACCCACAGCTAGTATTTGTAAGTAAATATTTTGTCTTCAGCATCCATTTAGTGAATCCCTTTGCTATGCTAACATCAGTTGGTGTATTCAATTAAAGCAATGCACAGAGCATTGAACATATGCAAAATCCATATTTACTGTTTATAGGATGTAATTCAATCTCTTAATACTCTACAGCACAGCTTTCTAAATAGATTTTCTATGTCATCATCATTATCTTCTTTTTTTCATTGTATTAAACTTAGTATTCCCATTCCATTAAAGTAATTTAACATAACAAGATATATACTAGATATTAGACATGTGCAGACTGGAATATTTTGTTTCGTTTTTTAGTTTTCGTTTGGAAAATAAATTTATTTAGTTACTCCCGAAAATCGTTTTGATTTATGTCATTTTCGTCGGGAAAGTTTTCGTCTGAAAACGACGATTTTCGATGCTTTGTTGAATTTTCGTTGTTCAATTCGACAAAGCATCGAAAATCGTCGTTCTGAATACAGTGAATAGGTAGAAATTGGACGAAAATTCAACGATTTTCGATGCTTTGTCGAATTTTTGTCGTTCAATTCCTACCTATATTCACTGTATTCACTTTTGTGAGATACTTGTATGTGCACATTTTAGATCAATCTCAAATGAAATACCAGCACAGTTATCATATAACACATATGTACACATGTTGATTCTTTTATCATTATCCTCTATTTCAAACAGCTCGATGCCACCAGTGACGTGGTCTGACGAAGGAGATTTGCATGCTCCAAAACCTGTTACAGCCCACCACCATCACCTGATGTCACATTTGCCATGTGCATTCCAGCTTGGTTCCAGAACCCAGGCCGCCTTATCGCATCTTCACCTCCTCGCCAATCCACATCACCCGGGACTCTGACAGCTGCAAGACAGCTCTCTCTCTCCCCCAGACAGATGAGGATTACACCGATCCGCATGAGGACAAATCACTATATGCCTGTGATCTCTTACTATCTTGTACTGTATTTTCCGGCGTATAAGACGACTTTCTGCATGTAAAATCATGCCCCCAAAAGTCGGGGGTCGTCTTATACGCCGGGTACCTGTGTGTGCCTGTGTGTCAGTCGGCGGCCATCCATTATTAAAAAGCCGCGCCTCCTTCACAGGCTGTTCCGTGATAGGCGGAACACTAATTTTCCCATCAGAGCCTCTGTTTAGTGTTCCACCTATCACGGATGCCTTCTCATCCTCAGCCTCGACCTCGGACGAGAGGACATCCATGATAGGCGGACCACTGAACAGAGGCTCTGCTGGGAAAATTGGTGTTCCGCCTAACACGGAACAGCCTGAGGAGGAGGCGCGCTTTTTTAATAATGGACGGCTGAGTCGGATGACAGCGCGGCTTTTGAATAATGGATGACCGCCGTCAGGAGAAGGAGTCTGCAAACAGGAGAAGGTAGGGAATGGTGGGACACAGTGAGGCATGTTAAAATGGCACAGCAGGGAATGTAATAATGGCACAGCAGGGAATGTAATAATGGCACAGCAGGGAATGTAATAATGGCACAGCAAGACATGTAATAATGGTACAGCAAGGCATGTAATAATGGCACAGTGAGGGGTCGTCTTATACAGTGAGTATATCCCAAAACCAACATTTTAGCTGGAAAATTAGGGGGTCGTCTTATACGCCCAGTCGTCTTATACGCCGGCAAATACGGTAAGTGTTTTTAATCCTATTGTGCCTGTAATAAAGCTTTTACCTACTGCACTTTGAGGCACCTTTATCTTTCCTTTATGAGTTTTCTGATCTAAATGCCTGTCGAGGATATTGCCCATTCTCCCTGGTGGATTTAAAAGCACGGAGTATCACCAATGCAGCAGAATAAGTGTAGACATCTTGGAAAAAACCTTGGTTTGTGGTATGAGTAGGAATGGAACCAGAAATGGAAGGCTAACCTGCTGAAAATGTTCCTAAGAGAAACATAGTAAAACCGACTCAACTTGCCAGAAACTACATATAATTAACATCTCACATTTGTGCAGTCTACCATTTAATATAAGGAAATGTAAGGTAAATGTAATGGGTTAAAAAATGAATTATACTTTTGGGAAATACTTCCTGATGCACAGTATTGGTTTTTAAAAGACAAATTTACAACACAAATTCAGAAATGATTTACAATAGTTGGCAACCCAAATCATTTATGTTTTTGTTGCACTAGCTAAGTAGGAGGGACAGAGCAGTTGAAAGAGCAATGAACCATGGCTGAATGTAGTTGCTAGGAAACTGACTGTGTCAGCTAAAAAGAGTGATATCTAAAGTACTGAATGCTGTATGGGGAATTTTGTAGTAGTGACAAGCCGTAAGATGTCAGGAGAGCAAAGAGACTCTATGGAGAAAGGATGATGATACAAGATAAAAAAAATGGCTGGGGATCTAATTCCAACCTAAATGTTTGCCACAGTTTATCTTTCTTCAGTAAATCCAAGGAAATAAATGCAAGCATAGATTCAAGATTTAAACCAAAGATACCTCTATTGGTCTTGGTTATGCTGTCCTTACAAAAATTACAAAAAGGAACAAAAAGTGCACAAAATAAAAGAGATACATATATGTACCCTTCCATGCGGAATATCTTTGCTTCATGCTTTTGGACTTTTTCTTATAATTTAATTATGTTAATTGATTATTTTATTTATACAGCGCTGTCACACCTATACTATTTACTATATGATTAATCTACCTTCTCAATGGTGTAATAATTGCTTAAGGACTTTGTCAGTAGAAAATGTTACAGCTGATGTTTGATCTTTCCCAATGCTACTGATGTAAATAATCCTATTCTTCCTATTCAATCACTCAGGGGATCTTTCATATTGTATCACAATTATTTCTTGGTGAATCGTTATTGGAGTATTCAGTATTATTTGTTTTAAATTACTCCAACTAGAGATCTTTTTCTATAAATGCTTGAAAAGTAAACTCTAAGGCCTCGTACACACGAGGGGATATGTCCGCTGAAAATGGTCCGATGGACCGTTTCAGCAGACATCTCCGCTCGTGTGTATGGGCTAGCGGACAGATTTGTCCACCCGACAGATTTCAAAGCAAGCTTTGAAATCTATCCGGTGGGAATCTGTCCGCCCGACATGTCTGCTGGTTAGTACACTTACCAGCAGACATGTCGTCCCGCACCGCCGCCGCCGAATGTATTCGGCGCATGCGCGGAAGTGTTTTACTTCCTGGTGCGGTGACGTAGCGGTGACGTGGCGGCGTCAACGTCACCGCCACGTCACCGCGCCGTCCGGCGGCAGGGAATTTGATCTGATGGTGTGTACACGCCATCGGATCAAACTCCCGATCGGACATATCCGATGGAAATGGTCCGCGGACCGTTTTCATCGGATAAGTCCGATCGTGTGTACGCGGCCTTAAGCCGCGTACACACGATCGAATTTGTCCGCTGAAAACGGTCCGATGGACCGTTTCAGCAGACAAATCCAATCGTGTGTACGGGCTAGCGGACAGGTTTGTCCATCGGACAAATTTCAAAGCATGCTTTGAAATTTGTCCGCTACAAACCTGTCCGTCGGATATGTCCGCTGGTTAGTACGGGAAACCAGCGGACATATCCTCCCGCACATGCGTCGTATCCTGTGAATGGATCCGACGCATGCGCGCGGAAGTGTTTACTTCCTGGTGCGTGACGTAGCGGTGACATGGCGCCGTCAACATCACCGCCGCGTCACCACGCTGTCTGCCGGCGGGAATTTTGATCCGATGGTGTGTACACGCCATCGGACCGAAATCCGATGAGACATGTCCGCTCTAAACTGTCCGTCAGACAAGTTTGAGCGGACATATCTCATCGTGTGTACGAGGCCTCATAGTATAAAAGGGTGTGGTTTCTGTGTCTTCAATTATTAGCTTTCTATGGGTACATTTCTCCTCTGTTTTGTGGCAAAAGATAGACAAAAATACCATTAACCACTTAAGGACCGCCGCACGCACATTTACGGCCACAGAATGGCACGGCTGGGCACAAGGGCGTAAATTTACGTCCTCGCCCAGTAGCGGGTCGGGGGTCCGATCCGATCACCGTGTCTCCGGGAGCGATCTGGGACGAGTGGGCGGATGTCCGTGTTTGCCCGCCCCCCCACGATCGCTCCCAGCCAATCGCTGCGCTCCCCCTTCGTGTCACTTCCTCCTCCTGTGTAAACACAGGAAGGGGGAAGTGATGTAATCTCTCATCGCAGCGGTATTTCCAACCGCTGCGATGAGAGGAACACCTCACAGTAAGTGTGCACTAACACTACACTGACATACACACACATAGGCACACTTAACCCCTTGCGATCTGCCCCCCCACCCCCCCTGTCACAGTGTCACTGAATGCAGTGATCTAATCACTGCATTTAGTGTCAGTGTGACAGGCAGTGTAAAAGTCAGTTAGTGTTAGGTTCAGGATAGCCCCCCCACCCCCCCTAATAAAGTTTTAACATCCTGATCACCGCCCTAGTTAACCCTTTCACTCCCTATTGCCAGCGTCACTAAGCGATCATTTTTCTGATCGCTGTATTAGTGTTGCTGTTCCCGCTAGGTAGCTATTTTTTTTATTGCGATTTTTTTTTTTTACCAAAGACATGTGGCTAAATACATTTTGGCCTAAATGTTTGACTAAAATTTAGTTTATTTGATTTTTTTTTAACAAAAAGTAAAAAATTGTGTTTTTTTTTCAAAAATTTCGCTCTATTTTTGTATATAGCGCAAAAAATAAAAATCGCAGAGGTGATCAAATACCACCAAAAGAAAGCTCTATTTGTGGGAAGAAAAGGACGCAAATTTTGTTTGGGAGCCACGTCGCACGACCGCGTAATTGTCTGTTAAAGCGACGCAGTGCCGAATCGCAAAAACACCTTGGGTCATTTACCAGCGTATTGGTCCGGGTCTTAAGTGGTTAAAAAGGCTCTCTATTAAACCATTAAAAAATGATAGTAAAGAAACTCACCAAACTTTCCAAACTAGTGACTTTATTTCTTTGTACAGTCAGTACTACAGTTTTGCAATAACGCTTGCAATAAGTTTTAGCTAATAACGTATAGATTACCCTCACTTTAGATCTACCCCTCAGATTAACAGCAACTGCACTTCCAAGTGCACTTTCAGTGCAATTTCAAATTCACTTTGCACTTGTAGCTTGCACTTGTAGTTTAAAGTGGATTTGCCTTTTGGAAATAACCACCATAGTATAGCCATAATCACAAAATCTTCTGTATCACCTTACTTTATGATTCTTACTTTTGTTTAATAGTCTGATAATACTTCTCTCCATCTCATTTCTTTTAGCATTAGTAAATAAATAGAAAAGTCTATCATATTGACTTGTCTTAAAAACATTTTTTTACATTTCTTCAGTTACTTCCTGGTTTCTTGCCTAGGCAAATTATGTCATACATCCTAGTCTTCAGAAGGGGCGGAGAGGAAGCTAAGCACACTCTCCTTCATGCAAGCCTAAACTAAAGGCATATTGATTCCAGGAAGTAAATGCTTCAAAAATCATATGCCCTTACTCAATATGGCCATGACCAGAAATGCTAGTGTAGTGTTTTTCAAAGTGATTTTTCAACAAAATAAAGCATGGAGACGTGGATGGATGGGGACGTTTGCATATTAAATGTTTGAATATTAAAATTAATTAAATAGTGTTTTTGGTTTGTGGTGCTCACATGCAGTAAGGATCTGCTTTAGAAAAAAAATATATAAATATAAATAGCTTACTATAACAATTATTATAATACTAGTTGAACCAGTATTTAAAGCAGTTGTGTAATTAAGTAAATTAAATAAATGTAGAGGTGAATTGGTAAATTGTTAAAATGTATAGGTGCATTGATGGAGTGTAAAGCTGCAGATCATCCATGTGTGCACTAATATTTGCACGCATGCCGGGCACCTGCAGAAGCACATCTGTGCATGCATATATGCCTGTGCAATGGGTGAAATACAGTATACAAATTAAAAAACAAAATCCATTTGGTGGAGGGAAGAGGGTATTTTAATTCAGCTTAACCACTTGCCTATAGGGCACTTTCCCTCCTTCCTGCCCAGGCCATTTTTCAGCTTGCAGTGCTGTCGCAATTTGAATGACCATTGCGGATTACCACCACTGGAATATATATATATATATTTTTTAATTAACCACTTAAGGACCGCCTACTGCACATATACGTCGGCAGAATGGCACGGCTGGGCACATCAACGTATATATACGTTGATCTTAGTACCCAGCTGTGGGTCACGGGCGCGAGCCCGCGGCGCGCTCCCGTGACCCGGTCCGAAGCTCCAGGACCGGGACCGCGGGACTCGCGGACCCTATCGCCGCTGCAGTGCGGCGACCCGTCCCTGGAGCTGAAGAACGGGGAGAGCCGTGTGTAAACACGGCTTCCCCGTGCTTCTCTGTGGCCGCAGCATCGATCGCGTCATCCCTGTTATAGGGGGACGTGATCGATGACGTCACACCTACAGCCACACCCCCCTACAGTTGTAAACACACACACAGGGAACACTCAAAGTCACAGTGCCCCCTGTGGTTAACTCCCAAACTGCAACTGTCATTTCCACAGTAAACAATGCAATTTAAATGCATTTTTTGCTGTGAAAATGACAATTGTCCCAAAATTGTCCGAAGTGTCCGCCATAATGTCACAGTCACGAAAAAAATCGCAGATCGCCGCTATTAGTAGTAAAAAATAAATAAATAATAAACATGCAATAAAACTATCCCTTATTTTGTAAACGCTATAAATTTTGCGAAAACCAACCGATAAACGCTTATTGCGTTTTTTTTTACCAAAAATATGTAGAAGAATACGTATCGGCCTAAACTGAGGAAAAAAAATGTTTTTTTATATATTTTTGGGGGATATTTATTATAGCAAAAAGTAAAAAATATTGAATTTTTTTTTAAATTGTCGCTCTATTTTTGTTTATAGCGCAAAAAATTAAAAACCGCAGAGGTGATCCAATACCACCAAAAGAAAACTCTATTTGTGGGGAAAAAAGGACGCCAATTTTGTTTGCACGACCGCGCAATTGTCAGTTAAAACGACGCAGTGCCGAATCGCAAAAAGGGGCAAGGTCCTTTACCTGCATTTTGGTCCGGGTCTTAAGTGGTTAAGGACTTATCCCAAATGTGTCTGTGTTTTTTTTTACACTTTCTTTGTGAAATGGGGGGCTGGGATGTAGGGGTCCCATTTGATAAAAAGGGTCTTCCAGATTCCGATAAGCCCCTGCCCACAGACCCCCACAACCACCGGGCAAGGGTTGTGGGAATGAGGCCCTTGTCTCCATCACAGACCCCCAAATCATCCTCCCCATGTTGAGGGCATGTGGCCTATATGGTTCAGGAGGAAGGGGCGCTCTCTTGTCACCCCCTCTTTTCCTGTGACTTGCCAGGTTGCGTGCTCGGATAAATGACTTTTTTTCCTTCAGAAATTACATTTTGTGCAGGGACAGTTCCAAGCACAGGAAACAAGCGCTACTTTACAGGCATAATATACACACCCTCCAGGTATGAAATTTAAAGGAATATTTCACTTGTATTGTTTCACTTTAAGCACTATTAAAATCAATGCTCCTGAAAAAACGGCCATTTAAAAAAAATTGCATTGCTACATGGGGCAGGACCGGGTCCCCAAACACTTTTTCTGACAATAACTTGCATATAAGCCTTTAAAATTAGCACTTTTGATTTTTCCCATAGACTTTTAGGCTGCGTACACACCAGCAGACAGATTTGTTCTAAACGGTCGGGCCGACCGATTTGAACAAGTCTGTCTGCTGGGGACATATTGGTTTGATCATGTACACGCGATCAAACCAAAATCCCTGCCGCCAGACGCCGCCACGTCACCGCACCAGGAAGTAAAACACTTCCGCACATGCGTCAAAACCATTCGGCGTGTGTGCGAGAAGACATGTCTGCTGGTTAGCGTACTAACCAGCAGACATGTCGGGCGGACGGGTTCCCAGCCGACAGATTTCAAAGCATGCTTTGAAATCTGTCAGGTGGCCAAATCCGTCGGCTCGCCCGTACACACGGTCAAATCTGTCTGCTGGGATGGTCGGGCCGACCGTTTCCAGCAGATAGATTTGATCGTGTGTACGCGGCCTTACAGGGTGTTCCACGGCTTTTCAAATTTGCCGCGAACACCCCAAATTGTTCGCTGTTCGGTGAATAGGCGAACAGGCAATATTCGAGTCGAACATGAGTTTTACTCAAACTCAAAGCTCATCCCTATTGCCCAGTCATAAACGAGCTATGTACTGTAATGTATTGTTATATCAATAACGTTAGCGATACTGCTGATAAAATAAAAAACTATATATATTTTTTTTTTAAATAACAACCACAAAAAAGATAGAACCCCACACCAAAAGAAAGAAAAAACATTTTAAAGCACAACAGTTTGATTCCTAAATGTGCATTGCTCTATGTTGGCATAGAAAGTTCATATCTACCACACCACAATAAAAATTAAAAGCATTGTGAATACAAAACAAACCACAAAAAGATTGTCTGGTGATGAGAATATTACAAGTGACTTGTCTAGTTCACCTGAAAAGCCCTAATGAGAATAAACATACAACCTATATCTATGAACCATGTGCATTTGTTCAGATGAAATTACCTTACAGCTGTGTGCATCTACTAGTCAAAGGCTCACAAAAAGCATTAAACAAGCTTACCAAAATATACTTTTTACAAAGGCAGGTTAAGGACTGATCCATTTAAGGTAAAAGTAATTTTAAAGGGGTGTTCCAGCCCTAAGTTGTGTTTATTAAAAGTCAGCAGCTACAAAAAGTGTAGCTGCTGGCTTTTAATAAACACTCACTTACCTGCTCCTGCGTTCCAGCGACGCGCCGACCGGGGCTCCGCTCCTCTCCCCCCCTGCCCGGCCGGCGTCTCCATCCTGACTGTGGGCACCCAGCCGTGACAGCCTTCGGCTTCACGGCCGGGCACCCACTGCGCATGCGCGAGCCGTACTGCGCATGCGTGCGCGGCGCGGCTCGCCGCTGATTGGAGAGGCGATCGCATGGGACCTGTCAGTGTCCCATGTGATCGCCTACAGGGAGGGGCTGGTGTAGGCGATTAAGGCTTAATCGCCTAACCAGCCCCTCGGCGGAAGCAGGAAGTGGGACAGGAAGTCCCACTCCTACTGAAGCCCCCACTCCCCCCCCAAAAAAATTACATGCCAAATGTGGCATGTATGGGGGTGAGGAGTGGAGTAAGAAAAGGTCGATTTTTTGGGTGGAACACCCCTTTAAAATGTACTAATTGTAATTATTGCAAGTACATCAATGTTTATAAATTGATTATTTTGCCAAATGGAAAGACATTTAAACCACAACATTTTGTCAACAGTAGGATGGTGCATATCATTTATATGATGATCTGCATATGTAAAACCTACTACATAGACAAGACTAAATATTTCAGCTTTAGAAAAACTTTAATTTGTCAGGGTTAGTGTGCTTGAAGTACATGTTTGTATGCCAGAGTATTGATCATTCACAGTGGCAGACAGCTGCACATGTTACAAAAAAATCAATGTTACCACAGCATGGGCGTGCAAAAAAACCTGTCATAAGATTGCTGCCTTGCTAATATGCATGCACATAGCCACTATTCCTTCTTAGCTTCTGTCATTAATCTTTTTGATTCAGGTCTGTTGGTCAATTTTTCAGGCCGAAAAGTACAGTAATTCACACGTATAAAATATATACCACTTTGCTAATTCCATAGCTTTCAATCTTCTTTCTGTTTAAAAAAGAACACAATCCCCATACAAACTCAGTTTCGAGAAATTAACTGTCACTACATAGTTGGTGGATTTATCAGAAGTTGCAGGCACACTCCAAACTCCTGCCATGAATCTGGTGTTTCCATTCTTGACTGCCATATTGCACTTCAAAAATGCAATGACACATCTTTACAGATGTCTGCAAGGTAGTGCCTCCCAGGAATATTTGGTACAGTAATAGTAAAACAGAGCCAGTATTTTGAGGCAGCGCTGCTTTATGTTTCATTTGAAGAACCCTTTTTTACAAAATGTTTCTATAGCATCTAAGGCTAAATTGTTAACAATATATTTGTCTTGGTATATGAAACTGAACAGGCTGCTGATATGAAGGTTAATTGATTTGCTTAAAGTGTGACTTATCCCAATCACTAACATCTTATATAAATGTTGGCATGTTAAATTAATTTCAAAAGGTGTTTTTTCAATCTGGTTAAATATGTAGTTTGTATTAAAAAAATAATTGATGATCCAACCATATTGGATTGTGTCCCAATTTTACTCCAGCTTAGTCACCCTCTCACATGTCTTCCTTACTGAGAATACACGCATGCATACTAACACACATTCTGCATGTATAATTGTCAAAGGCAACATTTTATTCAGAAAAAGTGTTGTAATTTTAATAAACTTGCATTAGATTGTTATGAGGTAAGTAAAGATCAAAAAAAGTGCAACTGGTAAAGCTATAAAATACAAAAGTAATACTGAGGAGCCCCCCCCCCCCCCACGCACACACCTGGACACATTCTTTAAACTTCAGTTTCAAATGAGAGCTCTACCATTCCCCCTGACATCCCACGCAGCAATATGGGCTCCTAAATAGCCAATATAGAAGCATCTGAATTACACTGTGTCAGCACTTAAAGTTGGCACAAGTGGAAAATTGAACATTTGGGGGTTTCTAAAGTGCAAAAACATTTTTCCAGTAGCTAAAGGTAAGCTTTTTTTAAATATTTCCTTTTTTTACTGGATACCCCCCCCCCCCCTTTTTTCACTTTGGTGTATCCTATCCATACATTGTTTCTTTTTCGATTTGAAAAATTACTTTGTATGCAATTTTCTTGCTTACATTTAATAGTTTGGCTCAGATTATCTCGTCACAGAGTGTTGATTTTACTTGAACCGCTTCAGTCTCAGTGTGTAGCTTTTTGGGAAGTGACAGCAATAGATTGATTTTAGTTTTAATTTGGCATGATAGCTCCTAGAGGTGGGTTGGTTGTTCTCCTTGCGGTTTAAATATGTTGTCACAGATACCTCAGGTATTATTTTGCATGTGTGAAGCAATTGGAGGCCCTCTTCTACGGTTAAGATATTGTGTTTCACTCCATTTTTGGTAACCATTAGTTTGGTGGGGAAGCCCAATTATTATGGGATCTTGTGGTTATTGAGCGGTTTAGTGATGGTGTTTAATTGTCGTCTTTGCTGATAAGTATATTGAGAGAGGTCTGCATATAGTTGCAGCTTTGTGTATGGGGCTGAAAGCTGACTAAGATGCCTTGCCTTTGGCAGAAGTTGATCTTTGGTGTGAAAAAAGTGTATTCTCATTTGAACATTGTGTGGTACCTCTGCAGGAAGGTGACACAGTTTGGGAGGACAATGGTTTCCATGGGTGAAAGACCAGGTAACAGCACTGAGATTAGTTTCCTGACATAAGAGTAAAGATCTGGTGGGAGAATACATTCAGGTATTCTGCTTATTTCTACACTGTTACGGCGTGACCTATCCTCTCCCCCATTGCTGTCCCTCATGGGTGGGATCATGAGCATCTACAAGATCATTTACAGATTCTATCATTTTACCTAGTTGGTTTTCGATATGGTAAACTTTCTTACTCATGGAATGCATTTCTGAGGAGAATTTAGTGAACATGGAGGAAATGTCATTATGAAGTGAGAGATATAAGAGATATAAGCATCTCTTTTCATAGAGCACCGGTTGGTTAGAAGTAGGGAATGCTGCCATAGGGGATGGGCTGTCTGCGTGGGAAGATACTTTAATGCAGGGCTCACTTCATGTCCTTGAAGGCTAGAATCCAGGCGCATCTTGGCTGGGCTGTTGCTGGCAGAGGAAGAAGGAGATGAAGGTGAGGCATTTGAGGATTCATTCTGGGTCAATATTTCAGGGTCATCTGCATCAGGGAGATCGATACAAGAATCATCTGGTTCTTGTGTGATTACACGGTACAAGAATCATCTGGTTCTTGTGTGATTACACGGGTGCCATCTTGAATTCTTCTCCCCGACGGCTGGCAGAAGAACGCTGTCAGCTTCTTGGGCTGACGGTATTCTTTCCTTTTGCGGGACATACTGGGATGGTTTTCCAGTGTGTAGGTATCCTCTGTTGGCACAGGAGCCTCTCTGGAAAGCGTGGTTAGCCACACCCCCATTTTAGTTTTATTTTGTTTTCCTTGGTTCCCCAGTGCTCGGTACCATAGCAGCCTCTTATGTATCCCCCCTCTTTCAGCAGTGGTGCTTATCTTCAGGGAAGGTAACCCTGCTAGGTTAGCTAAGTCAGTGGAAGATCCCTTGAAACACCTTCTGCAACTGTGCATGCTCCAGTGGTGATGTCTTCAGAGGTTTTGCATATCACCAGCATCCAGTACGCCAGACAGCTTGCTTGCCCACATGCCTGCTTGATCAGCTTCCTAGTGGTCCAGACGATGTGATTGGCTTCATCCATCCATGTTTACTCACCAAAGACTCTTGGTCCTTGTGTTGCTTTATGCTCCCAGATGTCTACTTTTGTGAGCAGGATTAATATTGTTTTTAATAAAAGTGAATACAGTGATGCTATGGTCAATGCGCTCCCCTGCCTTTTTTGTTTACACAAAGGTACATTTAGTTCAGTGTGTTGGCATGGCCACTGATTTGTGTTCATTTTCTAAAAGAAAATAGACTGCACTTTGCAACTGCAATTGCTCCAGAGCATGATTAGATGATGGATGTCAGCAGGGCTTTCCCTCAATTACTAAGCTCTGGAGCAACTGCATTCACAAAGTGCACAGTCTATTTGCCTGTATTAAAGCAACTCCATAGTCTCTACCAGAAGTTCATGTGACAGGATTTGTAATGGGGAGACATCCTGTTACACATGCTTCAATGAGGGCTACACAGATCTTCCGCTGGTTGCAGAAGTGTGTGGCAGGTGCATCACCTGAGCTGGGTTGGATGGCTGAAGCAGCAGATGGCAACAGGAACAGCCAATGCAGGCACACAGCAGATGTAGGACCAGCATCACCAGGCACTATGCAGAGCAGGACAGACAGATAACTGGAAGCAAAGTCAGACAAGCCAGGTTAGCAACGGAGGATCAGGTATAAGCATGAACAGCAGGCAGAGAATGGTCAAGATGCAGGCTGAGGTTGGTAACAGGATATCAGGCAGATGGCAGATATAACAAAGTCCTTAAGGCAAGCCAAGGTCAGGATTGGTGGTCAGGATAAGCCAGGTCAAGCACAAGAATGAAGCACCGATCACCGATCACAGGAACAGGTATAGGGTGTAAAGCTGCAGATCATCTGTGTGTGCACTAATATTTGCACGCATGCTGGGCACCTGCAGAAGCACATTTGTGCATGCATATATGCCTCTGCCTAGGAGCTTTGGCTGCACTATGGCCAGCACGTCCCTGACATTGTTTCTCCATGTACACAATAAGATATAGTAGAAAAAAATAATTATTTACCTTATGCCAAATTATATTTACCTTATGCCTCACTCGTTCAGGCTTCCTCCTCTCTGTAAAACCAGTTCCCTAAAGCCAATTCTCTTTGGGGCTCTGTCATTTGCCAGCACTCTGAAATCATAATGTACAATACTGTAAATGAGAACACCTTGGGTCCAACCAACAACCCAGAGTGTTGAAGGGAAGAGAAGAGCTTTGACTGCAGGGGGAGTGAGGGATAAGGAACGTAAAACTGATTTTTAATGATAACCTACAAAAACATTCTACCTTTGCAGTGCAGAAGAAGTACCACTGTAAGGGTAGCTTTAAAATTACACTTGAGTTCAGCTATTATATCAGTCATTTAGGGTTTACATCTATTTTTAAAAATATTACTAATAATAAATAAATCAAGACGATAGCATTAAAATTGCTAAATACAGGCATACCCCACTTTTAAGTACACAATAGGATTTATTTACTAAAGCTGGAAAGCACGAAATAAGGCTCACTTCTGCACAGAATCCAATGAGTTTCCAGGTTTTTCTTACCAGGCTTAATTAAACAAGCTGGAGTTAGAAGTTCATTGGATTCTATCCAGAAGTGAGCCTGATATTGCGATTTCCAGCGTTAGTAAATAAACCCTATTGTGTACTTAAAAGCAGGGTATGCCTGTAGATAGCACTGTTTACTTATTTAGATTTTTACTCATGATTGTGAAGAAATTGTCTGACTAGTATGTCATATCCTACTTAAGCTACAACTGCTCGTAAAAAATTCTATATGACTTGGTAAGAGTAGTTATCAAATATCACATCTCATCATTTCTGTGGGTTATACTGGATATATTATCAGTGCTGTGATTGCAGCTGATTGCTACCTTCAAGCTATTCAGCTAAGATAGGGTTCAACCTTTTTGCCAGATGATGATTGCACAGATGTGAACAACTATGTCAAAATAATCTGAGATAGATAGATAGATAGATAGATAGATAGATAGATAGATAGATAGATAGATAGATAGATAGATAGATAGATAGATAGATAGATAGATAGATAGATAGATTGTATGCATGTGTCTCTAAACATCCTTCATACTGCCTTTTAATTGTAATTGTGTTTGTATGTCTTTAATATATTTTTATCTGTTAGAAGAAGAATTTTACTTTTAATTAGTTTAATTATAAATAAGTACAACTTATGATATCAATTAAAAAAAACTGTTTGACAAACATGTATTCACTATAAGTATAGATGTATGCAGCATTGCTGCTGTACTGAGTAATCACATCTCCATTCATTTGGTTTAATCAGCTGAATTTATAAACCTGAAGAAAGACATTGATTTCTGTTACAAACATCAAAAGAAGTAGGTGCTTTAATCTCCCATGTTTATGTCTGAATGAGTTTCACAGGCAACTGGAGTTTATAAATTAAAATCCCCTTTCTAATGCGTCAATAAAGTCAATAAATAATAATATATGGTATACAAGAATATATAGTAAAACATTATTTTATGTTGATAAAGATGCACTGCATTAAGCAATACAATCAGGATGGATTAATGAATTTTAGCATTGAAGATAGTAGTGAAATTTAGAACTTTCACTCTGGGATATTTAGTAAACCAGTAGATGGCTCAAAAGTGCAAATGTGGAGAACAATAAAGAAAAGCAACCAATCAGAATGCACCTTGAATTGGTCTGACTTCAGTAAATCAATGTATTTGTTTTTCAGGGCTTGCTGTACCTTATGCTTAGAGGTCTTTAGAAAAAAAAGCACAGCTATGCATCTGGTGTAACTAGCATGTAGATTAATTCTGTGCTAATAGGTCAATATTTTATGTTTTCAGGCTATTTCCCCAACAACTTGAATGTATATCATTTATGAAAAACTCATTGCTTGGGATATATTGCATTATGGTCACTATAAAGTGATGATACATAATTATTTATTATTTTATGATCTTTAGCCCCATATAATGACCAAAATGTGGTATTTTCTGGAACCCCTCATTTTACATGGATGAGAAACATTCTACATGTAGAGAAAATTCTCTGCACACAATTTTGCCTTCTTGCGCAGATAGAATGTACTGTATGTGCAAGTTTCACCAGAAGATAGCTATGCAATATTTTTTTTTATATAATTATACCCCTTATAGTTGTTAGAGTTGATATTTACACTGTAATCATTATATTTATGTAACTTTTACATTTTAATTGTTTACCTAAAATGTTATGTTAGCTGGTTCTCAGTTCCTTTGGGAACATTGTCATCTGTATTTTTGCAGGCAGAGTGTGACAACATGAGTGTTTAAGAATGTGCAATTAACCTAAACAAAATTGTGTTTGTTACATCATATTTAAAAGATGTTAGCCAAATTAATAGTATAAATTATTTATTTATTGGTAAGTGGAATAATATTTAACCACTTGTCCACCGGGCGTATTTTGGCATTGATCAGAACCCCCAAACATTATATATTTTTTTTAGCAGACCACCTGGGGAATAAAATGGCGGTCATTTAAACTTTTTTTCTCATATGGTATTTGCGCAATAATTTGAAAAAAAATAACAAAACAGTAAAGTTAGCCCAATTGTTTTGTTTAATGTGAAAGCTGATGTTACGCCAAGTAAATAACAGAGGAGGTCTAGTGCTAGAATTGTTGCGCACACGACGATACCTCACATGTGGGGTTTGAACGGCGTTTACATATGTGGGCGGGACTTATATGCATGTTCGCTTATGAGCGTGAACTACAGGGCACAGGGGCGTTTTAAAAAATGTTTGTTTCAATTTTATTTTTATTTTACTTCTTTTTTTTATTTTTACACTTTAAAAATAAAATAAAAAATTGGATCACTTTTATTCCTATTCCAAGGAATGTAAACATCCCTTGTAATAGGAATCAGTGTGACAGGTCCTCTTTATGGAGAGATGTGGGGTCAATAAGACCCCACATCTCTCCTCCAGGCTTACAAGCATGAGATTGTGAAAAAAATTCACCGATCTCATGCCGCCAGCCGTGATTGCGGCTTTGTTTAATTCCGGGTACCCGGGCGTAAAGTCATAATGTCGCACTTGGGCCTCCGACAGTCATAGAGATGACTGGTGACCATCTGGTCACCTGTCATCTCTATGCTTCCCAGCTAGAGCCGGCCAATTCGTTCTCCGGGCCCCCGATTCCACGGGAGAGCCCGGAGAAGCACCGGATGGCGGCGGGAGGGGGGAGACGTTCCCTCCCGCTGCCTATAAGAACGATCAAGTGATGGAACTGCCATTTTGATCATTCTTATCGTGCAGAGAATCGCCAGCTGAAGACGATGATATTTGAATGATGCCTGTAGCTGCAGGCATCATTCAGATATCACCTCACAAAGCCGAGGACGTCATATGACGTCCTCGGTTGGCAAGTGGTTAAAGTCCATCGTAAGCCCTCTGCTTGAAGCAGTCAGATTAATAATTAGTAAAGATAAAGCAAGCCTCCACGCTAAATGCTATCGTGGACTTATGTACCAATTTTGTTGCCTGCCATAAACGGATACAGTGGGCAGTGCTAATGTTTGGAGTAGCCTACATAACATACACATTTACCATAGTTCTACTAGGAACTAATAAATATAGTATGGACTATGGGATTTGTAGTGTGCAAAGAGCAGTGCACATGACTGCAAAAAACCTGTTCTTCTCCTTCCAAACAAATGAACGTGAGTGGGAAAAGAAGAAGGCAGGAAATCACAGCAAGAAACAATTTAATAAAAAAATAGATAACAGGTGTATGAAGTAGTAGATGTGCATCGATTAATTTTGGAGAATAAGTATTTTTATGTGTCACTTTAAGTGAGTTTGAGTACGCCTGGTCCTGAGCCAGGTATGTACAGTACATCACAATAGGTGTTTGGAAAGGCATCTCTGTTGCTTTTCTGGGGATTCCTTACCCATCAAGAGATCGTATGGCTTTATTAAATAAGGCCCAAAGACTACTATGCCTGGGCCGCCACTTTGGATTTCTGGTACTGTTATTACTTTGCTGCTAAAGTCCGAATAGGGTTTACCTTATGGTTTTCCCCCCTTTTTTTTCTCTTCCTATTATGCCTGGACATCACACATTATGTTTTATAGGTAAAATGGATATATAACCTGTTTGTGATGCAACTGTCTTAAAGCATTTAATTTCTGCTAAAATTAAAAATCAATGACACATTTAATATCTATTCCATAACGTTGTGAGATTAAAAGATCTGGAGTAACACAATGGATATTACCAGATTAAAAGATACATTCTAAATAGTTTTACACTGTAATTTAAATACAAATAATCTGCTTACTTATTAAACAAATAATGTGTCTAGTGTTAAAGATCCAACATGAGAAGCTAATAGAACATTAAAAAAAACATGAGAACAAAACATAAAAAAATATATATAAATAATTTAAGTAATGTTTTTTTTAAAATCCAATTAATTACAGGTAAAGAAAAATCAGACAAGAAGTGTAATGATTATGTTTTATTTGTAACACATAGTGCTCTGGTTTCTATTGTGCAGTATTTTCAGGTAAAAAAGGATATTGCAGCAGTAGGCATTAGCATTAGCCATCAAGCTACAGTATACTGTGCTGCCAGAATTCCTGCTGTTTCCACTTATCTTATTCTTCAGCAAGTGTCATCCTGCAGTTTCCATTACAGTATGCAATCAGTTCATCTCTCCATCAGGCAGCTGATTTCCTTTTTCTGTGTGTCTGTTCTAAGGACATTGCAACTGCCTCATATTATGTATTCCCATATGATTTATTTTTTTCAAATAAGTGCCAGTTAGGTATCACCCATGATGAAAGGTAGCCAGACAGACAGATGCCACAGATAGACAGACAGATAGACAAATGATCAATAATTACTTCTATCTGCAATGTTCAGTTTAGCAAGTAGCTGAAATCAGTCCTTTAGCCCATAGGATGTTGCCATTGTGTGTATACCTTTGTAAGCAGTTCTTGATCATAGCATAGTTTTTTTTTTTTTTATCCAGCAGGCTACAGTCATGAATCATATTACAGGCTGCAGCCATGAATTATATTGGTAGCCTCTGTACCTCATTTATGTTCACTGACAAGAAAAATTGTCCTCTTCTAATAACTAAAGTTACCAAAAATCTTAACAAGCACAGCAACAATGAGTAGAGATCTAAAAAGTAACCTCAGAAGGTTCAGTAAGAGAAATAAAGTTACCGCTCCAGATGGATATGTTATACCAATCAGTGTCATCTCAGAAAATCCCAGGTGATGGCAATGCGCAATGCAAAGATAGAGAAAATATATGGACAGCCGCACTCCAGAAAAAACCTTTACAGTTAGCTATGACTAAGCACTAGCCAATAGTGCGAAACGTGTAGGCTGCATCTATCCCCTATTTTGCTGTGATTTGTAGTGTTTTAAAAAATTTTACAAATAAAGGCAACCGTAAAGGCTTTTTTCTGGAGTGCAGCTGTCCATATATTTTCTCTAATTAAGAAGGTTCAGTAACTGATAACAACCAACCACGTTTCACTGCTAATTTGTAAGTAGAAGTTACAGCACTCTGCCAACTGTTGATTGCTTAAATTAGTCCTGATATAGGATAATTTAAAAAAAAAACTGAACTCAGTTTGCATTAGTAAATCTAAATGTGTACATTCAGAATCTTTATGAAAATAAGGATATAAGTAAGCATATGGGCTAGGAAGGAAGGAAGCCAGCTGTACAACATGATTGCACAAATGAAAATTATAGCTACTTAACAGGTAGACTTGATACTCAGCTACATTAAATGCTAAATTCCCATGTTTGACTTCACCATCATGCCAAAAGTTAAACCACAGTAATTGAACAAGACATTTAATGATACAAATCACAACAAACAGATTTATATACAAAACAATTATAGTGAAAAACAAAATGTCTGGTTCCTAATGTTTTTAAACAGAATTAAGTACTGGAAAACTAGAAAATTCCCTATTGTGTACTATTTTGCCTGAGTAGATCAGCTGAACTAATATAAATAAAGAAAAGTTAAGAAAGTTTTTATATAGTTACAGTTTTACATTTGAAAACATACTATGGTTTAGGCTTGCACTGCTCCTACTTAAAGGGGTTGTAAAGGTAAACGTTTTTTTACCTTAATGCATCCCATTTTACTTACCTTCCCGTTCGAAACTCCCGGGCGCGTCCACGTCATCCTCTTCGGCTCCCAGCCTGGCCGTTGATTGGCTAGGTTGGGCGGATTGATAGCAGCGCAGCCATTAGCTGGCGCTGCTGTCAATCACAGCAGATGATGTGGCGCGCCGGGGGCGGAGCCGAGTGATACAGTCGGCGGCTATGGCCGCCGCTGTATCACGGGAGCGCGCTCGCAAAAGCTTTCCACCGTGCGAGCGCCCTCACATTAAGATGGAAAGCTTTTGCGAGGAGGAGCCCAGAAAGCCGCCGAGGGACCCCAGAAGACAGCTTTCCGGGCCACTCTGTGCAAAACGAACTGCACAGTGGAGGTAAGTATGTTTGTTATTTTTTTTTTTAAAGTCCTGACTTTAGTGTCCCTTTAATAATTGATGTGGGAACCACTAGAAGTGATATACGGGATATGGAAAGTAAGGCACAGAGAAGAACATGGTGCACCAGATGTGCAAGGACTATTCAATGAAAGAGCAAGAGTTTTGTCAGCAAAAACTTTGACCAAGCGCTAAGTTGAAGTCTGTCATACCCATACATATTGAAGAAGACAGGAGAGGGCAGGCACATTACTTTACAGCCACCTTGGATTTCTGCTTCTGTTAATACTGTATAGAAATGTTTACAAGGGTTGTGAGCGGAAAGGAAAAGTGGATGAAAAGTGTTTCTAGCATTGTGTCTGGTTTTATCATGATGTGCATATGCCTATCAAATGCAAAAAAACTGCAGGAATGTTGAGATAAAAACACTCAGGGGACATTTAAAGTGTTGAATGTGCTTAGAAGTTTGTTTTTTTTGCAGCATTTTGTCATATGTCCATTTAAATTTCCTTTGTGCTTTGACGTGTCTTCAATGAGTTTTTGAATTTATAATTTGGATTGGATATGGTTGACACTCATTGACCAAGACTTGTAAAAACAATAAAAGCAAAATGTTATATGCATTTTAAAGCACTACCATTGGCTTCTATTTTTTAGTATTTTGTAGTTGGACACGCATTTTAGCGCATTGCAACAAGTGTAAATAGGGCTCATAACATCGAGTCACCTGTGTTGTTCATGTGAAAGATCACATCATCTTAATATGAGCATATGATGTTTGTATGTTATATCCACTTTTTAAAGCCGCGGTCTTAATTTTCCTTACATGTTATTCTGACATGTATCGCCTGAATAGAAGACAAATCTTCAATTTGGGGACACAGGCAGTAGTAAAAACATGACAAAGGTTTTAACCCTGAACTTTACTCTCTCCACTCTTTGCAAGAGATTGATTTTCATCTGCAAGTTAGGGAAAACGTAAAAAACAGAAATAAAAACATTTCAGAGGTTCTGCTTCAGTCTTTTTGTCACTCTATGCAAAATGGATACAAGTTTGGCTTTAAGCTATCCGTAAACCACATACCTACTTCCAGTAGACTCAGGGTGACAATCTTATATTTTTTTGTCCTCCTTGGACACACGTGGCCACTGTCAGGAACAATTCATCAAGCCTATTATGAAAACTTCCTAATTATTACTATGGAATACAAAGTAAGTTGTGCTAAGTGAACATAATATAAATGTGGAAGGAGGGTAAAGTCCAAAAAAAGTCAGCAAAATAAATTAATAAGTTCAATTCCTTGAAAAATATGCTGAATAAAGTGTTGGGTGCTGTGAACTCCAAGTGGTATACCTCACCAGGTGAATCATCTACATAAAGTAAGGCTGTACTCTTACCCCACACTTATCCCACACGGTGAACTTATTCATTTATTATTCATTTATTTTGGACTTTACCATCCATCCACATTTATATTATTTATATTATGTTCACTTAGCACAACTTACTTTGTATTCTATGTTTGTTTATGTGTATACTATGCTTATTATACACAAGCACAGCATTTTTGTTGTTAAATTTCCTAATCATTACTGTTTCCCTTGGGTTAAGAGTAGGGTTGAGCGAACCCGAACTGTAAAGAACTGTACCAGACTTTTGTTTTTTTTGTACCCGGACCCGAACAATTTGCTGTAAGTTCGGGTTCGGTGTTCGGCAATGTAATGGCGCACTGCAGGGCAGCCAATCACCATTTGCTTTACTCGTGTGACCTAGAAGCCATCACAGCCATGCCTACTAATGGCATGGCTGTGATTGGCCAGTGCAGCATGTGACCCAGCATGTGACCCAGCCTCTATATAAGCTAAAGGCACACAGCACAGCTCGTCACTCTGCTTTAGCTAGGGTAGGGAAAGGCTGTCCCTGCTGCTCTCAGGGAGAGATTTAGATAGGAGTCAGACTGTCCTGCTTCAGAAACACTAGCACTGCATATGTTACTCTGAGATACTCTGCAAGATAGTTTAGGGAAAGGTTTCCAATTGTGCTTGTAGGGAGAGATTTAGATAGGAGTCAGACTGTCCTGCTTCAGAAATCCAAGTACACCAGCACTGCATATGTTACTGTAAGATACTCTGCAAGATACATTTCTTCTTTTGCAGTGTTTCCTCCAGTGTTTGCAGTGTTTGCTCCAGTGCTTTCAGTGTTTCCTCCATATCTGTATGTGTGTGATAAACACTTTAGCTAGTGTTCTTCTATTGTTCTATTTAAAAAAAACACCCATTTAGGGAAAAAATAATATTTTGCAGTGTTTCCTCCAGTGTTTGCCGTGTTTCCTCCAGTGCTTGCAGTGTTTCCTCCATATCTGTACGTGTGAGATAAACACTTTAGCTAGTGTTCTTCTACTGTTCTATTCAAAAAACACCCAGGTTGGTGCAAAAAATATATTTTGCAGTGTTTCCTCCAGTGTTTGCAGTGTTTCCTCCATATCTGTACTTGTGAGATAAACACTTTAGCTAGTGTTCTGCACAATTGCGAAAGGAGCAGCAGTTGGCAACTGTGTTTCTTCATCACCCGAGACGTGCTGTGATGGTCCCCCCATGTGCTCATCTTGAAACATAAGTGGTTGGGCATCGTTGCACTCAATCTCTTCCACTTCTGGGGCAGGGCTAGGAGGATGGCCCTGGGAAAACATGCTAACAGAGTCATCAAAAAGCAGAAGAGACTGCTGCATGATTTGGGGCTCAGACTGCTTGGCTGATTTTCAAGGGGGTGAGGTAAAAGACTGAAGGACATCGGCTGCAGGTGCCAACTCTGATCTTTCAGCACAAGACTGGTTGGGAGACAATGAGAAGGAACTGGAGGCACTGTCAGCAACCCAATCTACTATCTCCTGTTCTGTTCCTGGCCTCAAGATTCGTAGAGCCGGATTAGGCCCCACCAAATACCGCTGCAGGCTCTGTTGCCTACTGTTGCCTACTCGCACCTGAGGAAGGTGTTTCACTTGTGCATATAGCTGGCACAGATCGACCACATCCTCTCCCTGCAACAGGAGCTCCACCAGCAGCACCACGACATCGGCCACGTCCCTTATTTGACGTTCTCCTCATATTTCTCAAATGTAGGATCTTGCCCTAAATGGGTGTTTATCTCACACGTACAGATATGCAGGAAACACACCAAAAAAATATTATTTGCCCTAAATAGAAAAAAAATTGAATAGCACAATAGAAAAACAGTATCTAAAGTGTGTATCTCACACATACAGTTATGCACCAACAACAAATTATTTGCCCTAAATGGGTGTTTTTTGAATAGCACAATAGAAGAACAGTAGCTAAAGTGTTTATCTCACACGTACAGATATGGAGGAAACACTGCAAGCACTGGAAGAAGCACTGCAAACACTGGAGGAAACACTTCAATATTTTTTTTTGCCCTAAATGGGTGTTGTACCTCTCTGGCTCCTCCTGCTTCCTCTTCTGCTTCAGTCTCAGCCTCTTCATCCATCTCTGTAGTGACAGTGGCACCTGCCACTCCGCAATAAGAGGATCGGCAAGCAACACTACCACCTGGGTCACCAAACATCTCCACAATGTCCCATGGAAGCGTTCAGCTCTCACTGGAGTGGAAGAGTAAGGACCCCCCTACCCACCTGCGATCCCTGGCCCTGAATGCCAGCATTTCAAAATTCCTGGCCTTTGAAATTCCGTCTGGTGGAGATGCAGAGTTTTAAAAGCCTGATGGCATTGGCTGTCCCACAGTACATCGTGCCCAGCCGCCACTACTTTTCCAGGCGAGCCATCCCTTCCCTGCACAACCAAGTGGGGGACAAAATCAGGTGTGCACTGTGCAACGCCATCTGTGGCAAGGTCCACCTAACTACGGATACGTGGACCAGTAAGCATGGTCAGGGATGTTATATCTCCCTAACAGCACACTGGGTAAATGCAGTGGCGGCTGGGCCTGAGGCGGATAGCAGTTTGGCGCATGTCCTTCCACCACAAGGATTGCAGGACAATTCAGTTTGCCTCCTGTTGCTAACTCCTCCTACTCTGCTTCCTTATCCTCTACCGCCTCCTCATCCGGTCAGCGTAACACATTCACCACCAACTTCAGCACAGCTATGGGTAAACGACAGCAGGCAGTTTTAAAACTTTCCTGTTTGGGGAAAAAACCCATACCGTGCAGGAGTTGTGGAGAGACATGGAACAACAGACCGATGAGTGGTTGGTGGCAGTGAGCCTTAAGCCGGGCCTGGTGGTGTGCGATAATGGGCGAAATCTTGTAGCAGCTCTGGGCCTAGCCGGTTTGACGCACATTCCTTGCCTGGCGCATGTGCTTAATTTGGTGGTGCAGAGGTTCCTTAAAACTTACCCCGATATGCCACAGCTGCTGCAGAAAGTGCGGGCCATCTGTGTGCACTTTAGGCGTTCTCAACTGTCAGTGCTGCAGCGTAACTTCAGCCTTCCCGCTCACCGCCTCATATGTAACGTGTCCACAAGTTGGAACTCCACCTTGCACATGCTGGCCAGACTGTGCGAGCAGCAGCAGGCGATAGTGGAGTTTCAGCTGCAGCACGCACGTGTGAGTCACTCTGCGGAACAGAACCACTTCACCACTAATAACTGGGCCTCCATGTGAGACCTGTGTGCCTTGTTGCTCTGTTTCGAGTACTCCACCAACAAGGCCAGTGCCGATGACGCTATTCTCAGCGTTACTATCCCAGTTCTATGCCTCCTTGAAAAAACGCTTTGGGCGATGGTGGAAGAGAATGTGGCACAGGAGGAGGATGAGGAATCGGGATCATTTCCAAGGCTTTCAGGGCAGTCATTAACAAGTGGCTCCGAGGGTGGGTTCCTGCACCAACAAACGCCAGTCCAGCAAGGGCACAGCTCTGGAGGATGACGAGGTGGAGGGTGAGGAGGAGGAGATGGAGGAGGAGGAACCATGTTCACAGCAGGGTGGCACCCAGACCAGCTCATGGCCATCACTGGTGCGTGACTGGGGGGGATATAGAGGACACAGACGATACACCTCCCACAGAGGACAGCTTTTCGTTGCTTCTGGGCAGCCTGGCACACATGAGCCATTACATGCTGCAGTGTCTCCGCAATGACCGCCGTGTTGCACACATTTAACAGGTGCTGATTACTGGATGGCCACGCTGCTGGATCCCCATTAAAAGGACAAGGTACCGTCCTTAATTCCCTGACTGGAGCGTGATCGCAAGATGCGCGAGTACAAGCGCACGCTGGTAGACGCGCTGCTGGTGGAATTCCCACCTGACAGCGGGGGCACAGTGGAAGCACAAGGTGAAGGCAGAGGAGGAGGAAGAGGTCTCCAACGTAGCCGGGGCACCGCCAGCACCTCAGAAGGCAGGGTTAACATGGCCGAAATGTGGAAAAGCTTTGTCAGCACGCCACAACAACCAGCACCACCAGCTGATATTGAACGTTTTAGCAGGAGGCAGCATTTCAGCAACATGGTGGAGCAGTATGTGTGCACACGCCTACACGTACTGAATGACGGGTCTGCCCCTTAAACTTCTGGGTCTCCAAATTGGGCACATGGCCTGAGCTTGCCCTTTACGCCTTGGATGTGCTGGCCTGCCCTGCAGCCAGTGTATTATCTGAACACGGGCGTTATTACAGACAAGCGCAGCCGCCTGTCAAGAGCCAATGTGGACAAACTCACGTTCATTAAAATGAACCAGGCATGGATCCCACAGGACTTGTCCGTACCTTGTGCAGAATAGACACGTATACCGGCCTTACGCAGCCATTCTTGTATTTCTGATCTTTCTCACTCTTTTGGGGTGTACCCTAATTTAAAAGATAAATAAATTAAAAACAAAAACCTGTGTTGGCTACCTCGTCCTCCTCCACCGCTGCTTCCACCTACACCGCCACATCCCACCATTTTATGTTATTTTAAGTTATTTCCCTATCCACATTTTTTTGCAGAGTACTTGCCATGCTCTTACCAACATTTTGCTGCCATTTTCAGCCCTCTAGCCCTTTCCATTCGTTTTTTAGAGACATTTTAGTAGTAAAAAATTTGGGTCCCCATTGACTTCAATAGGGTTTGGGTTTGGGGTCAAGTTCGGGTCCCGAACCCAGACTTTTTTCGGCCGAACCCGTCGAGCCCGAACATCCAGGTGTCCGCTCAACTCTAGTTAAGAGCTTTTTTTCATTGTCTACCTGGACCATGCTCTGTCATCCCATTTCCACTTCTATTAAGAAATAAAGAGACTTGATATCCAGAGTATAATTTGATTTTGCCACCAATTACACCATCTTATAATGTCTTCTGACAGGCTCAATAAGGGTATTACAGGAGTGGTAGCCAAAGACAACAGCACTATTCATATTGCTTGCCCATTATAATTTTTCTATAACTCAGCAAATGAGCAATGGCACCCTTAGTGTTTCTAGATGTTTCACCATTCATTAATTGACAACAACCTTTGCCATTGCTTAATATTTGATAGTGCTTAATCTCATTAGGTTTTCTTATCCCTTTCCTTTGTGGCTCAGTGGGATTTGGCCATTTCGACAAAGATATAGATCTCCCAACACAAATATCTTCTGTAGTAATTTATAACTTCAAAAAATATAAAGGTAGAAAAACTAACTATTATCCTTCTGGCTGTTTTTTTTTTGCCAAAGTATTTCCTTTTCCAATTAAATCCTTGTATTGAATGTGCAGCATTTAGGAAGTACAAAGTAAAAAATATTCACTGCAGTGTCTCACAGAAATGTAAACCACACGTCTCAACTTCAAGTAGACAGGGAACATGAAAAGAAAAACATGCATATTTGTTGGGGAAGCCACGTTTTTGCTGGTTAAATAATATATATAAAAAAAAAACTCCAATAAAGAAAAACATTACATACAATAGCAAAGATAAAATAAGCGCTCCCCATCCAGGAATTACTATGCTTCTTAAGATAACATGTATTTCCTTGTCAAGCCACATACATACCAGGGGGCAGGGATCATCACCCCCAAAATTCCTGTGGTGTTAAAATCTGTTTATTTATTTGTACATCTCCAGTAGTGTGTTAGGCTTCCTGATAAGCAAAGTACATGGACTACTTAGTCTTTACCACAGACCTCTGCAATGTAATTTGTGTTTTCATGCAAATATTGCTAGAATAACAGTAACAGGTGCATTGAGACAAAGTTTTTACTAAAGAAATAATGAAAAATCCCATTAGACATCTGCTATGCAAATATTTGTTGCCTCAGATGTAACAGTTAATATGCAGTTGAAAAGATTGCTTTTTAGTTTACTATTGATCAGAGCCACATTGTCCTACCCCCTCCGCCAAACAAGAGAATGTCCATAGTCAAAGTGAGCAGACTCCATACTAGATGTAAGTGAATAAAGGAAACCTGACTTTGTAAAAACAGCAATGAGCACAAGAGGATATGCCTATGTGTTAATGAAATTCTCCTACCCTAAGAACTGAATAATTTGAATAAGTAAGTGAAAAAAAAAAAATTTCTATCCTTGCAAAAATCTTTAAAATTGCAAAGTCATATGCTACCAATCCAAACGTTCCATAACAATGAAATGTATTGATATACTAAAGCAGGGGTCTCCAAACTTTTCAAACAAAGGCAAGTTTATTGTTCTTTAGTCTTTAGGAGGGCCGGATTGTGGCCAGCTGGGGCAGAAAAAGCCCCGGGCCCAGAATAAATATGGCCTCATAGTTTGCAATTAGTAGGATAAGGAGTAGTGGCCCTATTAGTAGGAGTAACTGTATCTCATCACTGGTATCAGTGGAAGAAAAAGTGCCCCTTTGTTGGAGTCAGTGGGAAGAATAGTGCCTCATATCAGTGGGGGGAATAAAGCCCTGAGGGCCGGATAAAGGCTAGCAAAGGGCCACATCTGGCCCTTGGCCGCAGTTTGGAGAACCCTGTACTAAAGGAGAAGAGGCTATTTACTTAGAAAATAAATAAACAAAAAGGAAAAAAAAATCTTTTTGCTTACACATAATTGAAAAAATATATTTCTTCATTTTCAAAAAACTCCAACTTTAGAGGAGAATTTGTGCTGTCCTGGACTTTTAAAGCAAAGTTCTACCGATTTAAACGTCAGTTTTAATAGTTCTCTCCCTCTCCTCTCTGCGGCACCGACATTTCAAGTGGGCTAGGGTTGTCCCGATACCACTTTTTCAGGACCGAGTACAAGTACCGATTTTTTTTTCATGTACTCGCCGATACCGAATACCGAAACTTTTTTTAAATGTGTCCCCAAATGCAGCCATGTCCCCCACATATTGCAGCCATGTCCCCCCCACATATATACAGCCCCACATATATCCAGCCATGTCCCCCCACATATTGCAGCCATGTCCCCCCACATATTGCAGCCATGCATGTCCCCCACATATGCAGCCATGCATGTCCCCCACATATGCAGCCATGTCCTGTCCCCCACATATGCAGCCATGCATGTCCCTCACATATGCAGCCATGTCCTGTCCCCTACATATGCAGCCATGTCCTGTTCCCAACATATGCAGCCATGCATGTCCCCCACATATGCAGTCATGTATGTCCCTCACATATGCAGCCATGTCCTGTCCCCCATATATGCAGCCATGTCCTGTCCCCCATATTGCAGCCCTGTCCCCCATATTGCAGCCCTGTCCCCCATACCTAGTAGTCGATGATGCAGATGCCGATGCCGCTGCGTTAATCCCTGTGTATCACAGCGCCGCATTACAGGCACCTTTCGTTTGAATTCTTGTAATGTCCGCCGCGTATAGACACTCCCCTTCTCGGGATTGGACGGATCCGTCCAAAACCGAGCAAGGGGGAGTGTCTATGCATCGCTCAGTGCATAGACACTCCCCCTTGCTCGGGATTGGACAGATCCGTCCAATTCCGAGAAGGGGAGAGTGTATACATGGCGGGGCGGGCATTACAAGAATTCAAACGAAAGGTGCTTGTATTGCGGCGCTGTAATACACAGGGATTAACGCGGCGGCTTTGCGGTATGCGGCGGCGGCGGCGGGGAAGTATTCTATTTGGGTATAGGGGGTATTTGCGGGAGTACAAGTACTCCTGGAAATACTCTGTATCAGTCCCGATACCGATACTGGTATCAGGACAACCCTAAAGTGGACCCACGCTGTGTGCTGTGAATGGTTGGGCAATCTTCTGGGACCTGTGATGTTTCCCATAAGATTGCAGGGAGGGAGGGGGGAGATGTGAACTTCCTTCTGGTGCCACTACACTAGGAGAGGAAGTGGGAGCTCTATACCTGTTAAAACTAGGTACCCGCTCCCCCCCCAAAAAAAAAATGACATGCCAAATGGCAGGTCAGGGGGGCACGTGCACTTAAAAAAGAAGTTACATTTTTGGGTAGAACTCCACTTTAAGGCCCTTAAGAAATAAGGCAATCAGTAAGCACACTTTAATACAAGACCTCATTCACCGCTGTAGGCATTGGGAGAAATACTTCTTTCAAAGTTCACAACAGTAGCACTGAAATGTCATCTTTCCTTTCCGTTGAGAGCAGAAACGTTTTAACCTGAAGGCATCAGAAATAAACAAAATCAGGTGTTTTTAAGCTGTTAGAAACTATTTGGAACAAACATTACACTTTAACTGTGATCTTTGTGATTTTTGAAGTATAATTACTTTACAGTACATACAGTTGGAGGGGTTAGTGGCTTGTGTTAAAGCTCTTTACTGCTTTATAAGAATATGTCCACAGTCTGAACAAAGGTGTGCTTTAACAGAAAAATGTTGATGTTTTCCCAGTACTGTTGATACACCATGTGAAAATATGTTTTTGTGGAATACAATTTTCTGTTACTACATTTAACTTAAATTAAAATGCAGCCAGACTTGTTTTTCCTGGATAAAGTAATCAAAGGATAGACCATATGTTAGGTTTTAATTGCTGTGTGTTTTTCTCATTTGGAAGTTTACCTTTAACTGCTATGGCAACAGAGGAAGTAGTCATTGGGACAGAAAGTGAAGGGAAATTTCTCCAGCAGGGTCACAGACAGATAAAGAAAATTGGCAGAGATTCTAGATGAGATCCACCCATGTTTTAAATGTTTATGTTTTTTTTATTTTATAAATTCTATGGGCCCCTCTGTCATGTGTCCAGGATAGTATCTTAGTAATTGATGATGTTTTTATATGAGGTACTTGCACACTGCCACGTTTTCTGAATATATTTTTTCCACTCTAAAGACTTCTACACACTGGCCGACTTTTGGCCCATGTGGCCCATGTGTACAGCTGTCTGTTCTACCGAAGCTGGTCTCATAACTGGCTTCTGTCGAAGGGCATGCTGGAAGAACGACATTCGACCTGCATCCAAACTGCATCCAAACTGTGAGCGCTTATTATGTGTTCTGGTGGGGGGGGGGGTGTGGAGTCCCCCTGTCAGAACACATAGGTACAGTGGAAAAGATCACCACACTGACATTGCTTGCGTTAGTACGTGGTCTCTCAGTTGTTTTTTTTAGCGCAGCCTGCTGGATTGAAAAACAAACTTCTAGCGTATACCAGGTTTAAATCTCTTCTCTCTGCCCAGTCTCCAAAACAAAATTCAACAATTTATTTTTTCTGTAAAATGTCCACTAATATCGATCTTCCTATCCTGTTCAAAAGAGGTGCTGATTGTTTAAATTCGACAAAAAAAAAAAAAAATTCCCTACAATTTTGGGTCAAAACATGGTTGAACATCTGTAACAGCTTAATACACCTTTTCATTTTATTTTCCATGAAAAACCACTGCAACTCTATTAAATCAATATGGAAAAATGAATACCATTGGGTATTTTTGTCACAGAAAAATATATAGAAAAGGAAGTGTAAATTTGCGCCGGAGTATGTATGCACCGTACCCACAGAACTAGATACGCACCAAAATAGGATATTCCCGAACGGTGTAACTTGCCTACACCTGCACATCCTAGGTGCATATTTATGCCGGACGCATCTGGCAAACCCATTGATTTCCTATTCAAATATGCAAATGAGGGAGAAACGCAGATTCCCGAACATAGGCCTGTTCGGCGTAGGCTACGCGCGGTGTGCCTAAGCTGTTTGGCCGGCCTAAAGTTACCCCTCATAAAAGCAGGGGTAACTTTGCACCAGACTTGCTCAAGTCAGCTGGAGAGCAGCTTCAGCAGCACCGTTACAGGACAACACATGGCAGCCGTGGTCCTAGCACTACTAGTGGGTCCCCCGCCACCAGGGCCGCCATCGGGGGTACAGGCAGTACAACTGTAAGGGGCCCGGGGGTCCCCAGGGGCCCGGGTGGGAACCCCCTTAAAACATTTTTTAAAATTATTTTAATTTTTTAGGGATCCGGAGGCCACCAGGGCCCCAGATGGGAACCCCCCTTTTTTTATATAAAAATAAATTACCAAATAAAGGGGGCTTTCCATCCGGGACCTCTGGGCCCTAATAATAATAATAAAAATAATGATAATAATAATTATATATATATATTTTTGTCCGAAAGGCACTGGCCGTGAACTTGTTCTGCATACAGACAGCAGAACTTTTTCAGCCAATATTCACAAAACTATGTCGTTTTTTTGCTCTTTTGTCCGATGGAGCGTACAGACGGTTTGATTATATGACAAAACACGTCCATCGGAATATTCGATCGTGTGTGCGATCCTTTAGCCTGTAGGGTTCAATATTGGGTTGGCTCACCCTTTGCAGCTATAAAAGCTTCAACTCTTCTGGGAAGGCCGTCCACAAGGTTTAGGAGGGTGTCTATGGGAATGTTTGACCATTCTTCCAGAAGTGTATTTGTGAGGTCTGGAACTGATGTTGGATAAGAAGGCCCGGCTCACAGTCTCAGCTCTAATTCATCCCAAAGGTGTTGAGGTCAGGACTCTGTGCAGGCCAGTCCAGTTCCTCCATCCCAAACTCACTCATTTATGTCTTTATGGTCCTTGCTTTGTGGACTGGTCCAAATCATTTGATGAAAGGGGGGTTATGGTGCGGGGTTGTTTTCAGGAGTTGGAATTGGCCCCTTAGTTCCATTGAAGGGAACACTTAAGGCGTCAGCATACCGAGACATTTTGGACAATTTCATGCTCCCAACTTTGTAGAAACAGTTTGGGGAAGGCCCCTTCCTGTTCCAACATGACTGCTCACCATGGCACAAAGCAAGGTCCATAAAGACATGGATGAGCAAGTTTGGGTGGAGGAACTTGACCTCAACTCGATAGAACACCTTATAAATGAATTAGAGCAGAGACTGCAAGCCAGGCCTTCTTGTCCATCAAAAAAATATAAATAAAAATATATTACATTTTTTTTTTTTATAAAAAAAAAAAAAAAAAAAGTGGGGTTCCCATCCGGGCCCCTGGGGACCCCTGGGCCCCTTACATGTGTACTGCCTGTACCCCCCTGATGGCTGCCCTGGTCATAAGTCTCCATTGCTGTTATGAGGGCTGACATCTCCTGGGTGTTAAAGGTTTTCTTCCTCCTCTGCCTGTGGGGAACGGGAGCAGCCATCTCACAGCAAAAGTACCTTCCCTGGGGGGGGGGGGAATAAAACTGGATGTACTTTTGCATCGGTTGGGTGTAAGTTGGACCGGCGTATCTCTGTAAGTTGGGCCGGCATAGTTGTGAGCATGCTCACAAGGGAACGAACGTACTGAGCATGCTCCGTCCAAGATACGTCGGGCGTAAATCACTAGACCATTCATTTGCATAACGTCACACCCACTTGCAGTTGCACCGGCTTACGCCGAAGGAATTAAGTTACGCCGGCGCAAAGTTAGGTGCAAGTGCTTTATGAATACTGGGCCAGATTCTCAAATATTTTCGGCGGCGTAGCGTAAGCCAGTTACACTACGCCGGCGCTGCGTACTGGAGCAAGTGCTTTATTCTCTAAGCACTTGCTCCGTAGGTTTCGCCTGCGTCGCGTAAATCGCGCAGCGTAAACCCGCGCAATTCAAATGGGGCGGCTTGTATTTAAATTAAGCGCGCCCCTGCGTCGAACGAACTGCGCATGCGCCGGCCGGGGAAAAAGCCCAGTGCGCATGCTCCAGCTCACGTCGGAAAGCGTCGTTGAAACCGACGTCAAAACGACGTGAGCGTCATTTACGCAAGTCCCTATTCGCGAACGAGTTAGTAAAACGACGTAAGCGACGGAAAAAGCCGACGCTGACCCGACGCCATACTTAACATGGCGTCCGACGGGACACGACGGCATCCGACGGGACCTCGTAAGGTTACTCCACATAGAAGCTGGGGTAACCTTACGAGTTCGTAAACGACGTACGCGACGACGGGGCGGAGTAAAAGCGATCGAGAATCGGCGTACTACTTCATTTGCATATGCAAATGAAAAAACAACGTAAAGGCCACCTAGTGGCCGGAGTTGTCATTACATCTACGATCCGAAAGTGTAATTGTATTACACTTGTCGGATGTAGAAGCGTATCTATGCAAAAGTGATGCTCAGCATCACTCGCATAGATACGAGTCAAAAAAAAAGGCGATACGACGGGGTATCTGAGATACTCCGTCGTAACGCCTCTGAGAATCTGGCCCACTGTAGTTGCCTCTCTGAGTTACATCGGCGTAGTGTATCTGAGATACGCTACGCCCGCCGAAAAGATAGGCAATTCTATCTGAATCTGGCCCTTAAAGTCTATATTAAGACCATACTTATATTATCACTACCTCCCTAAAGGAGAAAATTAATTTGTTATTTTTAGGGAATATCGAATTTTGATTAAATCTCTCTTCTAGATCATACTGTTATTGGCATCCTAAACTTAGATGTTACATCTGTTGCTGTAAAAGAATGACTTGTATTGTGTAATTTTCTTGTCTGCTACTTAGGGTTTGTGTCCATAAAAAAGCTACAACATGATGAGTATTAGGCCTCGTACACACGAGGGGATATGTCCGCTGAAAACGGTCCGATGGACCGTTTCAGCAGACATCTCCGCTCGTGTGTATGGGCTAGCGGACAGATTTCTCCACCCGACAGATTTCAAAGCATGCTTTGAAATCTATCCGGTGGGAATCTGTCCGCCCGACATGTCTGCTGGTTAGTACACTTACCAGCAGACATGTCGTCCCCCACCGCCGCCGTGCCGCCGCCGAATGGATTTGGCGCATGCGCGGAAGTGTTTAACTTCCTGGTGCGGTGACGTGGCGGTGACGTGGCGGTGACGTGGCGGCGTCAACGTCACCGCCGCGTCACCGCCACGTCACTGCGCCGTCCGGCGGCGGGGAATTTGATCCGATGGTGTGTACACGCCATCGGATCAAACTCCCGATCGGACATATCCGATGGAAATGGTCCGCGGACCGTTTTCATCGGATATGTCCGATCGTGTGTACGAGGCCTTAGATTCAATATTTGTTAAATCATGCAATAATTTAAAAAATCTGTTATCTGGTGGCAATAAATGATATTCAGAGCTTTTAAGATTGGATCAACAGTTTGTTTGGTTGGACTGGGGACGCTGTCATGGTATACATCTATACAAATTACAAAGTTAGAGAAAGGTGGAGCATCTTTAATAATGGTTGTAGAGACATAGGGCCAGATTCAGGTAGAGTTAGGCTGGAGTATCAGTGATACTCCAGCCTAACTGTCACTTTAAGCCGGCGTTTCTGTTACCAGAAAACAAGAAACGCTGGGTTGGAGTTCCGATGCGATCGGCGCAATTGAATTTCGCCATCGCATCGCAACTTTAATTTAAAAATGGCGCCGGGGGCGTTCCCGCTGATTTACGCTGAAAAAATATGTTAATCAGCGGGAATCGGCAATTCACGATCGTATTCGGGCGCGACGCAGTGACTTTCCGACGTTTCCGTAAGCGATACGCGGCGTAAAGATAAAGCAGCCCCCTAGTGGAGTATCCTATCTTAAGTATAGCCGTCGTCATCGCGTCGGAAAAAAAAAAATTGCGTCGCTTGCGAAAAACGTCCATGAATGGGGATTTGACGTCATTGACGTTCACTGACAGAATTTGGAGCATGCGCACTGGGATGCATTGACAGTCGACGCATGCGCAGTACGTTCGCCGCGGGATCGCGCTTAGTTTAAATAATACACGCCCCGTACCCGCCCAATTTGAATTCCGCCGGCTCATTTGCGATACGCTGCCGCAACTTTAGGAGCAAGTGCTTCATGAATAACAGCACTTGCTCCTAAAATTTCGCCAGCGTAACGTAAATGAGAAACGTTACTCCAGAGCAAAGATGCTCCAATCTACCTGAATCTGGCCCATAGGGCCAGATTTAGAAAGACTTACACTGGAGTATATCGATATGCGCCGCGTAAATGTAAAGATGTGCCGTAGTATCTATGCGCCGTACCCACCAAACTAGATACGCCAGAAAACGGGCTTCCTCCGACTGACTTAACTTTCCTACGCCAGCGTATCGTATGCGCATATTTTCGCTTGGCGCATCTGTCACGCCTATTGATTTCCCATTCAAATATGCAAATGAGGGAGATATGCCGATTCGAGAATGGATTAGCACCAGACGCTGGCTACGTGCAAATAGCTGCTTTATCTTTACTCCTGACGGCCACAGGTCAGCAGGAGAGCAGCTACAGCAGCTGCGTTACCGACGAAAAAAGCAAGCTGAGCAACCACACTTGCAGGACAACACCTCTGTCTGCCAACATGCCAGGGGCAGCCGTGGTCCTAGCACTACTGATGGGTCCCCCAGTACGGAGGAGGTGGGCACGTGAGAGGATATACCGCACGCGCATGAGCCTCTTTGGCATGGGTGATGAGGAGGTGTATCGCCTCTTCCGATTCAGCCCAGATGCAATCCTGGAACTAACCACAACCCTGCAGGATGACATCACCAGCAAGACACACCGCTCACAAGCAGTGCAGCCACTAGTGAAGGTACTGGCAACACTCCATTTCCTTGCCAGTGGATCATTCCAGCGTACAAGTGGAGTGGTGGCTGGGATGTCACAATCAACCATGAGCAGATGTGTGCACCAGGTAGTCCCTGCAATCCTCAGATGCATATCCCACCACATCATCAGACCCACCACTGAGGACCTGCGGCAGAAGGCAATGACAAATTTCAACCACATTGCCGGATTCCCACGCACCGTGGGGGCCATTGATTGCACACATGTGGCACTACAGCCCACAGTGCCACAGAGCACATATACCGCAATCGGAAGCATTGGCATTCCATCAACGTACAGGTGATAGCCGATGCCCAACGCCTCATATGGCACGTCGGTGCCAAACACCCCTGATCCAGCCATGACAGCTTCATATACCGTCAAAGCCCTATTCCCAATGGAATTCGAGCAGAATGTGTACAAGGACAGCTGGTTGGTTGGTGAGTGACATGGTAGACAGGCATGACTGTCAGACCCCATGACGCTGACATCACAAGGGGCACATGCACTACTAACATCCTCCTGTCTTTTCCCTTCCAGGTGACTCTGCATATGCACTGGGACCCCATCTCATGACTCCTTTCCGGAACCCCCAAACCAGAGGAGAGAGAAGATACAATGCGGCACATATCCAAACCCGGGCAGTGGTGGAGCAAACATTTGGGCTCCTAAAGTCCCGTTTCCGATGCCTGGATAAGTCTGGGGGGACCCTGTTGTATTCCCCTACCTTCGTGTGTCAGATCATCGGTGCATGTTGTGTGCTGCACAACTACGCAATGAAAAAGGGCCTGCAGATTGACATACGTGATGACCTGACCCCCGACCCACACAGTCCCCACCTGCCAGAGGCTACCCCGTCTGCTGAGGGAAGAGCAGTCAGAAGGGTCCTCGCGGTAGGCATCTTTGGACAATAAACAAATACATTGATCACACGGACAATGCACGCATGCACACCACTGAGGTCCCTAGATCACACACACCACATCCACATCACATTGGATTAGCCCAAGTCCAACATGCAGGACTTGGGAGCAGCAACGCCGCGCCAAGGCTCCAATGATGTCGCTGTCCATTCATACTACATTCACACAGGGATTACTTCTACCCAACTACCGAGGGTGACACCCCTTACTGGCAGGAGTGCCACCCCCACATTCACACAACATTCACACAGTAGCCTGCACTACTGAGCGTGTGCAGTTTGTATAAACCAAAAAGCTCATGACCTGAGCATAATAAAAACAAAAAGCTCATAACCTAAGCATAATAAAAACAAAAAGCTCATAACCTGAGCATAATAAAAACAAAAAGCTCATAACCTGGTCTGTCATTGGTCAGAATTTCCGGCAGACGTAGTTGACTTGACAGGGAAGCGGTGACATCCCGGGAGAACATGGTGCTGCTGACTATCCTGAAGAAGCTGAAGCAGAAGGAGCGGGAGGTCCGCCTTCTCATGCTAGGTTTAGATAATGCTGGAAAGACTACAATTCTGAAGAAGTTTAATGGCAAAGATATAAACACAATTTCCCCAACATTGGGATTCAATATTAAAACACTGGAGCACAGAATATTCAAGCTGAACATGTGGGATGTTGGAGGACAGAAATCTTTGAGATCCTACTGGAGGAATTACTTTGAGAGTACATATGGTTTGATCTGGGTGGTTGACAGTGCAGACCGTGCACGTTTGCAGGATTGTGCACAAGAACTCGCTGGGCTCTTACAGGAAGAGAGGTTATCAGGAGCAACGTTGCTGGTATTTGCAAATAAACAAGATTTGCCCGGTGCCTTATCAAAAGATGCCATCCGTAAGGCACTGGAGCTGGCTAACATTAAGACCCATCACTGGTGTATACAAGACTGTAGTGCAGTGACGGGAGAGAACCTTCTGATAGGGATAGACTGGTTATTGGATGACATCTCCAGCCGAATCTTTACAGCTGACTGAGAACTCCCTGGAAGAAAGGGAGCAAGTGGTTAAAGAACATGGCAGAACCGAGCATAAGTCTTATTTATTATTTATTCAGCTGATTAAAATCATAACACGGCTCTGGCATAACTACGTGATAAGCAGGTATTGTAATGAGAAGGAAGTCAGAAGTGGTGCATGTACTTCAATAACACAAAAGCTTTAGGAGTTGGGTAAACCGTTCTAAAATAACTTCTTAAAATGCAAGGTTGGTGATGAATATCACTTGAGGTTTAATTGTGTGTGTTGTGTCATCAATAAAAAAAAAAAAAAAAAAAAAACCTGAGCATAACCAAAAAATGAAGAAAAAAAGAGCAACCAAAAAAAGCCATCATTTGGCCTGACGGGGGCTCCTTCTGGTGGACCCTCTCTCGCTCCTCAGATGCCTGGAGGGAGCCTCGGGTGGGGGGGCATCTGGAGGTGGCTGATCCCCAGGTGGGCCACTCCTGGCAGTTGTGGCCTGCATGCCCTCCAAGGCCACGGCTATCCGGCTGAGGAAGGAGTTGGTCTGGGCCTGCATCCTCAGCTGCCGGGTCATCTGATATTGGTGGGCCCGCTGCCTCTGCCTCCCCTGGTCCCGGATTGCAGCTGTGTTGGCCTGCACGGCAGCAGTAAGGTGCCGAACATCAGCCTGCACCTCCCCCAGGCTGGTCACCACTGCAGCGCAGTTGCAGCTGACGTCCTGCACTGCCTCTGTCATGTGTCCCACGGAGGCCAGGCTGCCAGCCACACGGTCCAGGTTTCCAGCTATCTCCCCCATCTGCTGGGTCTGCCTGGCCTGGTCCCTCGCCATTTGGTCATGGACCACGTCAGACACCCACCTGGTCCTCCGGGTCGCCTTCCTGGGGCCAGGAGATGGTAGTCCCCGGGGGGATGGAGTCGCCCTTGAGGGGCTTCCTATGATGGGGGAGGGGATCTGAGAGGGCCCTGCTGAAGGGGAGGACTCCTCCGAAATAAAAGAAACTCCTGCTCAGAGACGACCGGCTCCTCCTCAACCACCTCAGCAGGTAAGGTGTGGGCACTCCCCTCCACCTCGGTGTCTTCAGTGCCCAGGGGGACGGGCTCAGGATGCAGTTGGGGGGATGGGGTGGAATGGTCGCCGGCAGGTGATGGCCCAGCTCCGTCATCTGTGGATGACACAAAGCATACACATGTTGGTGGTCCCACACACTTGGCACATGTACCCCCCCCCACATGCAGCACACCAAATAGGGGATAAAAAACACTTACCTGTCCTGGAGCCTTCCTCCACAGAATCATAGCCCTGTACCCCCTCCAACTGCTCCCTCTCCAGGCAGCGGGCGACAACCTCCTCCTCCATGGTCAGGCTGACCGCACATGGGGTCCACCCCCCGTGCCCCTCTTATGCCTCCTAATGGTGGCCACCTTGCCCCAGACTTTGCGCCCCACATCAATTATTTTTTTGCAGCAGTCCGGGTCGAATATCCCAAACTGTTCACCCTGGCAGCAATGGACTCCAGGATGGCCTGCTTCCTGTCCCGGCTTGTGTGGCAACTTTTACTGCCATGGAGGAAAACATTGTAGGTCTCCATAGCCGAGATGACGGTTAACAGCTCCTGGCCATTAAAGTTTAGCTTTCTCCTCTGTCTGCGGGGAACGGGAGCAGCCATCTCAGAGCAAAAGTAACTTCCCTGGGGGGGGGGGGACCGGATATACTTTTGCGCCGGAATGGCGCATCTGCGGCCGCATTTATACGCGCGATGTAAGACGATGCTTCAACGTTTCCCAGGAAGTGGTGCCGACGGAAGTTGTGAGCATGCGCACAGGGAAGCGAGTAGAGCCCGACGTCACTGCACATGCTCCGTGGATGATGCGCCGTACGTAAGTCTCTGCGCTGGGCTCCGCCCATCATTTACATATGGTCACATCCACTTCCACTTCTACTTACGTCGGGTTGCGCCATCGCATTTTCGTTACGCCGGAGCAAAGTAAGGAGCAAGTCCTTGGTGAATACTGTACTTGACTCACTAGATCGCGTCGGCGTAACGTATATGCGCTGCGCTACTCCGGAAAAAATATGCGCCCATCTATTATGGGTAACTTTAACTACCTTGATATTGATTGGGCAGACTAAACAGTACACTCAACTAGAGCTTGTAATTTCTTGCACATGCAAGTGCAAGACAATTTCATGGGTTAAATGGTGGAAGCCTCAAAGATTGGATGGAGAGTGTCTGTGAACAGCAATTTTCAAGTCTTGCCACAGATTCTCAATTGTATTTAGGTCTGGACTGAGGCATTCTAACATGAATATGCTTTGATCTAAACCATTCCATTGTAGCTATGGCTGTATGTTTAGGGTTATTGTCCTGCTGGAAGTTGAACCTCTGCCACAGTCTAAAGTCTTTTGTAGACTTTAACAGGTTTTTTTATACTGTAGGATTGACCTGTATTTGGCTTCATCTCTCTTTCCATCAACTCTTACCAGCTTCCCCTGTCCCTGCTGAAGAAAAGCATCCCCACAACACAATGGTGCCACCACCATGTTTGACAGTGGGGATGGTGTGTTCAGGATGATGTGCAATGTTAGTTTTCTGCCATACCTAGTTTTTTGCTTGTATGCCTAAATGTTCAAATTTAGTCTCATCTGACCAGAGCACCTTCTTCCACATGTTTGCTGTGTCCCGCACATGGCGTATCCCATACTGCATATGGGACTAATTATGTCTTTCTTTCAACAATGGATTTCTTTTTGCCTCTCTTCCATAAAGGCCAGATTTGTGGAGTGCACGACTAATAGCTGGTTGGCAAGCGATTAAGCTTACTAGCACACTTTGCGTAATACCCTGAAAATTTATGAGCGACTTCCCAGTGGGTGTAGTTACAAAATTAACAGTCGTCAGCAACAAATGCTGTAGCTGCTGACTTTAAACAAATACACACTTACCAATCCAGGGATCCAGCTCTGTCATCATTCAGGTTGGTTCTTTGCCAGTCTTTTGGTACCCAGCTGGCACCACCATCCTGAATGTAGGAAGCTAACTGTGACTTCCTGTGGCTTCATAGTTGGCTCCCTACTGTGTATGTGCATGTGCACTGCTGTGAATGTGATGTCCCAGGAGATTTTGCTAAGATCATCTAGGCAATCCAAGCAAAAGTGGGGGTGGGTATCTGTCAAAACTAAGTACCCACTACCTAAAAAAATAAGTGGAGGAGGAAAAGTCAAACTTCCTTTTTCAGATCAAGTTCTGCTTTTAGGTAAACTCACCAGATTTGTTTAATAGCAAAGACTGTTGAATTAATTGTTATACTCCACTTGAAACTTTCTGTCCACTGAAATATATACGTTATTGCTACTAGTAAATTTCAAACATTCAGGCTGGTTCACTAAATAAGTTCAGAATCTTCACACAATGAATTACTGTATATTCTATATATATATATCTTGATATGTATAATATAAATGATGCTTTGCATATAATTCATTAGGGAACTCTGTTTATCATCTTTGTATATTTATAGTTGGTGTTTTAATGGCCTTCTTGGATCAACTTCTGTACATATGTTTTGATTTTTATTTGGGGGAGAACTAACATTAATGCATATTATGTATTTCTTTGTTCTTTAGTTCAGTTAGCAGTGTATCTCTGTGGGGACACAACATGTTTTTTGATCTGGTATCACTGGGTGGTGTGGCTGCATGGTTTTGGAATTCGAAAATCCCAAAATTCTAAATGTCAGAAATTCGGAAATTCAGAAATTGGTAATGGGAAAAGTCTAAAATTGTGTTTGGGGTTCCCCTTAATATTCATACCAAAACCAAAGGGCCTGTAATGGACTAAGGGGGGAACCCATGCTGTTTTTTTTTCAATTACTTTTATCTGAATTTCCGGGACCCGACAATTCATTATAGCCGCAAGTAGTTTTAAATTACTTGTTTTCCTTTAGAAATGTCATTTTGCGCACAGACTTTTTATAAGCACGGAAAAAATGCGCTACTTTACAGGCATACTATAGACACCCCAGGTACAAAGTTTAAAGGAATATTTCACTTTTATTGTTTCACTTTAAGCATTATTAAAATCACTGCTCCCAAAAAACTTTAGTTTTTAAAACTTTTTTTTGCATTGATACATGTCCCCTGGGGCAGGACCCAGGACCCCAAACACTTTGCATATTAACCTTTAAAATTAGCAGGTTTTTAAAGGGTGTTCCATGGCTTTTCGAATTAGCTGCAAACACCCCAAATTGATCGCTGTTTGGCGAACGGGCGAAGAGACAATGTTCGAGTCTAACTCATGTTCAACTCAAACAGATAGACCATCCCTAATGACAAGGTATGATGACTTACCAATTACCATCCCTAACAATGCAGTAGTCTGGCTGTACACACAGAAATAAAAAGGATTAAAGGGGTTGTAAAGGTAAAAACATGTTTCCCTAAATAGCTTCCTTTACCTTAGTGCAGTCCTCCTTCACTTACCTCATCCTTCGATTTTGCTTTTAAATGTCTTTATTTCTTCTAAGAAATCCTCACTTCCTGTTCTTTTGTCTGTAACTACACACCGTAATGCAAGGCTTTCTCCCTGGTGTGGAGAAAGCCTCTTGAGGGGGAAGGGGGCGAGCAAAAGTGTCAGGTCGCCCACTAACACACAGCTCCTTACTTTATCTGCAAAGTAGAGAGTGTCCTGTCCTGAGGTAAATAAAGCTATTTAGGGAAAAAAAATTACCTTTACAACCCCTTTAATGCAAGTGTACCTTGTGTAAATATTTTTATTGCCACATGTAAAGATGACTGTTTCCTCTTGGATTCTGCAGTTCATTTCCAAAATATGACAAGACAATACAAATTGTCATAGTATACAGTTGTATGGGCCAGATTCAGGTAGATGGGAGCATCTTTGCTCCAGAGTAACGCTTCTCATTTGCGTTACGCTGCAGAAATTTTAGGAGCAAGTGCTGTTATTCAAGAAGCACTTGCTCCTAAAGTTGCGGCAGCGCATCGCAAATGAGCCGGCGGAATTCAAATTGGGCGGGTACGGAGCGTGTAGTATTTAAACGAAGCGCGATCCCGCCGCGAACGTACTGCGCATGCGTCGAGTGTTAAAACATCCCCGTGCGCATGCTCCAAATTCTGTGAATGAACGTCAATGACGTCACATTCCCATTCATGAACTTTTTACGCAAGCGACGTGATTTTTTTTTTTCCCGACGTGATGACGACGCCTATACCTAACATAGGATACTCCAACCCCATGTAGGTATATCTTCGCGCCGCGTATCCCGTCCGGAAACGTCGTACCGTCATTGCGTCGCGCCGGAATTCGCTCGTGAATTGCCGATTTCCGCTCATTAACATATTTTTTGAGCGGAAATCGGCGGGAACGCCCCCGGCGCCATTTTTAAGTTGAAGTAATGATGCGATGGCGAAACTCAGTTACGCTGCTCGCATCGGAGCTTCAACCCGGCGTTTCTTGTTTTCTGGTTACAGAAAACAAAAACGCCGGCTCAAAGTCACAGTTAGGCTGGCGGATCACTGGATCCGCCAGCCTAACTGTTCCTGAATCTGGCCCTATCTAGGTCTACTGTTTTTAACGACTTCAGCCCCAGAAGGATTTGCCCTTTTAATGACCATTTTATGCAATACGGCACTGTGTCGCTTTAACTGACAATTTCGCGTTCATGCGACGCTGAACCCAAACAAAATTGATGTCCTTTTTTTCCACAAATAGAGCTTTCTTTTGGTGGTATTTTATCACAGCTGCGGATTTTATTTTTTGCACTATATTTATTTTTATTTTTTTAATATATACTTTTTGCTATAATACATATCCAAAAAAAATATTTAAAAAATGAATGTATTCATCAGTTTAGGCCGATATATATTCTATTCTTTTACATATTCTTGTAAAGAAAAATTGCAATAGATGTATATTGCTTGGTTTGTGCAAAACTCATCGCATCTACAAACTATTTGATAGATTTAGGGACTTTTATTTTTATTTTATTTTTTAATGGTAATGATTTTTAGCGAGACTGCGACATTTCTGCTGTCAAATCTGACCCCAAATTACACTTTTTGGGGACCAGTGACATTATTACATTGATCAGTGTTATAAAAATGCACTGATCAATGTAAAAATTACACTGGCAGGGAAGGGGTTAACAGTAGGGAGCGATCAAGGGGTTAAATGTGTTCCCTCACCTTGTTCTAACTGTAGGGGGGGTGGGCTGGCAGGGACATGACAGAGATCACTTTTCCCCATTCTGCCTCTGTAATAGGTGATCGCAATCTGCTGTTCAGCTATGGCATTTTGCGTAGAAAAGACAATCACTGGGAACAGTAGATCACTGTCATGTCTCCTGTCAGAATGGGGATCTGCCTTGTTTACAAAGGCAGATCCCCATTCTGCCTCTGTATACAGCGATCGCGGGTCGCCAGCAAACACTGAGTCTGTCCGACACAGGGGCGCGCTCCCGCAAGCGCGCACCACCACTGCTGTCGCGTGCCCGCTGTCACGCAAGCCACAATACAGCTATGGCGATTTGCGCAGGAGAGCCTGCCTGCCGCACTTTAAAGATTGTAGCTAGTCTGCAAGTGGTCAAATAGTTGAAACCCTTGTTTAAGCCAGGTACACATGGGCCAAATGTCTGGAGACAACAGCCAGTTAAAAAAAGTCTGATATACGGCTCGTGTGTATGACGGTCTCTTGACAAGCATGCTGGAAAGCCAGCAACCGACCAACTCCTGATCAGCACTCTCAGCCAATGGCAGAGAGTGCTGATCAGAGTGTTCTGGCAGGGGGCCCATCCCCCTGTCAGAACACAACAGCTCAGCGGGGGAGGTCGCTGAACTAACCTTGCATGGTTAGTACATCGGATCCGACTGGAGTTGACAGGTTTATTCATTCAAACGAAAAACAAAAATACTAGTGTGTATCCGGCTTTAGTCTGCACAAGAATCAAGATCCAGGAGAATCTAGGATACACAAACCTTGAGTGTCTCACAGTTGCTATAGCCAGTTCATTATCTCTTCTTCTGATTAGGAAAACACTGCACAACTTTTGTGCAACAAAAATTTGTGAACATGGAGTGCCATTATGACAAGGCCTACTGGCAGTAATAAATATTTTTTTAATTTTATCCCAGGGTAATTATTTCTTGTCAATATTGAAAAAAGTCAATAGACTGCAGTTGGTCCCTGATGTGACAATATATACCTTGGAGTTATTAACTTAATAACGGAAGCACTCAGCTAAATACCTTGAGGATCCACCTACACATATTATTGATCCATCTACAGCATTACAGAAACTATCTTGAAAGACTTTAATGTCAGGCTTTCCCCCACTGTCCCCTTGTGGGTCAATACACAATATCCATGTTTAGTCACATTAGTCAAACTTTCCTTTTACACAAGCTACTTAATTAAGATGTGGAGGAAAAGACAGGAATCGTCAACCTGAGTGTAGTATTTAGCGTGTAGAGTTTGTTTAAAAGATTAAAAATACTCACAAGTAGCGAATTAATTAATTGTGTGTGATGAAGTTTAAAGGGGTTGTAAAGGTTCATCTTTTATTTTTTAAATTGGTTCCTTTAAGCTAGTGCATTGTTAGTTTACTTACCTTTTCTTTTGATTTCCCTTCTAAATGTTTTTTTTCTTTGTTTGAATTTCTTACTTCTTGTTTCTCCTCAGTAAGCTTGCCCCCATCATCCGAGCGGTGGAAAGTAATTTAGAACAGCTTACTGAACACCTTAGGGCCCTTTCACACGTCCGCCTCTGCTCGTCCGTTTTTACAAGTCCGTAAACGGACTTGTAATGGTTCCCTATGGGATCGTGTCCGTTAGCGGATGATGCATCCGCTAATGTCCGCAAAGATCCGCGTCCGTCTGGATCCGGTTTTTCGGACGGCGGAACGGATTGGATGAAGACGGACAAACGGTCCGTTTTCATCCGATTTCCCATAGGGGAGAGCGGAGGAGAGACAGGGCGGTCCCCGCACACTGTCCCCACCGACAGCTGAGCGGGACCCCCCGCTGAGCCGACGGACACACACGGAGCGGACCGAAAAACGGTCCGCTCCGTGTGAAAGGACCCTTACTGTTCCAGGAAGTGAGAAATTCAGACAAAGAAAACAAACAAAAAAACATTTAGAAGGGAAATGGAAGAAAAGGGTAAGTGAACCAACAATGCACTGGCCTAAAGGAACCTATTTAGAAAATAAAATAACAAACCTTTACAAACCCTTTAACACAAACAAAACATACTACAGTATGTTACCTACATGTATTATTGTTATTGTTTAACAAAAGAGCTTATTTATATATATCCTTGTACTGTGTATGTAACAATGTACTTTCATTTTATTGTGCAATCAATAAACCTTTTTTGACAAGGAAAAACACTTACAAGTAAAACATTAAAATAGGCTCATCTGTTGCTTGTGGGGCCTATTTTTATTTATTTTTTAATTTTTACTATTTTTATTTTATTGTTATATATATTTGTATTTCCTTATAAACATTTCTATCTATAAGTCACTATAGTGATTATGTGGTAAAATTGCGCTCCCCTATATTTAGTGTAACCTAGTGTTAAATATATTTTATTATCACCTCCTATTACTATAAGGTGGAGTGCTTATCTCCAGAAACAATGTACTCCACTACAGTGTACAATGTTGTGTTACAAATAAATGAAATAAACATGAATAAAAAACTATTTTTGTTAGTTGATACACTGGTATGTGCTCTCAGGAGGATGCAATATTGATTGCGAAACGCGTAGAGACTGTTGAACAACACGGTTACACATACGGACTGTAGGATAGCTGGGAGGCTATAAGAGGAACGGCTTTGTTACCCCATATAGGGAAGCGCAATTTCACCACATAATCACTGTTTTTGGGATTGGATACCACTAGGTACCCCGACCCGTTTTTCTTCTTTAATTGCAGCACACCCACTTTTAAAGTAATAATTTAAATTCCATTTGCGCCAACCACATTCACACAATTTATAAGTCACTATAAGTCCTTATTTGCTTTATGAGAACATTTTCTTACAGCCATAAGAGAATAAACTTAATAAAAAGTTTTATTGATAAACATTTTTTCTCCATTTCACTAGTTTTTACATATAGTTTGTATATTCATTTCCATTTCCCTGACCTACAACCTGCCACTTACCATAAGTCTTTTCCTGTGTACCAGCGCTGTTATAATTGTTTTTTGATCTGTTTTACTTGTAAAGACTTGCTGACTATAGTAGTTCTACAACTTCTCATTTAGTATAAATAGTGCATGTCAGTTTCAGGCCTTGAGAAGGAGCTGATGCTCCGGGTGCCTAGCCAGCAAATTCCAGTCAGCCCATCCCTCCGAGTGCTTCTTGGCCATCTCCTTTTCTCCTTTTTCTTCCTGTTTCCTGGGGCGCCATCCAGCCCACATACTGCCAACTACTACATCTATGGCCCCTGGACCCATCAGGATGGCCATGAGACAGATCTGAGAGACCCCACAAGCAACAGATGAGCCTATTTTAATGTTTTACTTGTGAGTGTTTTTAATCTATTTAATAAATTGTACACTCAAAATACTACACTCAGGTTGGCGCTTTGTGTCTTTTCCTCCAATTGTATTTGTAGAGTTGGCTTTTCTCTGAGGGCGGCTGCCACCATTAGTTATATACATTTATATTGAACTTATAGACCTTTTCCCCCTCTTCCCCTGTTTTATTGCAGTTTAGTTACTACATTTGATTACATTTTTTTTTTGTGTTTTAACTGATACATGTGTCCACGGATATAATTGTCACTGCAGTACTATTATTGTGCATTGTGTATGTTTATTCATCCGTTTATCGTGTATGTTGCGCCAGTTCTTTACCCCTTCTTCTTATTTAAGATCTGCATCTGATCAAACACCTGAGCATTTGGCACTATGGTACAATTATTTAACGTCTCATTTCCGCACCAAATCAGTTTGGTTTTTATTAGGTGTGTTGTTCACTCGAGTCCTTCACTATCAGTTCCTATCAGAAATTTTCCTAACAAATATGACCAAATTCTGGGGCACATGGGATGTCTTATCATCAATGTTGACTATTAATCAGTCTGTCAATTATCTTGAAGAAAAGGAGCAGTTACTTATTGACTGGTCTACTAAGTACTGACTTAATATCTACCGTATTTATCGGCGTATAACACGCACCCTAACTTTAAGGCCCCGTACACACGAGCAACTAGATTTGTTCAAATCGGTCGGACCGACCGACTTGAACAAATCTGTCTGCTGGCCGTTTTGGTTTGATCGCTGTACACACGATCAAACCAAAATCCCCGCCAGCAGACAGCGTGGTGACGTGGCGGTGACGTTGACGCCGCCACGTCACCGCACCAGGAAGTAAATTACTTCCGCGCATGCGTCAAATTCATTCGACGCATGTGCGAGAACATATGTCTGCTGGTTAGCGTACTAACCAGCAGACATATCGGGCGGACGGATTCCCAGCCGACAGATTTTAAAGCATGCTTTAAAATCTGTCGGCTGGCCAAATCCTTCGGCTCGTCCGTACACACGATCGAATCTGTCTGCTGGGACGGTCGGGCCGACCGTTTCCAGCAGATAGATTTGATCGTGTGTACGCGGCCTAAGAGGGAAGTTTCAGGAAAAAAAAATTCCACGGCCCCCTGCGTATAACACGCAGGCACAGTTTACCCTCTATTTTCAGGTTAAAAAAAGTGAGTGTTATACGCCAATAAATACAGTATATACTGTACTCAGCTTTGCTGCCCTTTGGACTTATAACATAATTTCTTATTCTTGTTTGGCCAACCTAGAATACACATCACATTAAAAGTGATGTATATTCACTGCAACATCACTTCGGCCCATGTCACACCCAGGACCACGCTGGGCTGCAAATTGCAAAATCACTACACTATACACCGGCCACCATACACTGGGTGCCAGGTTACAGGCACCTCAAAACATGAGTTAATTACTCTTGTTTTGTATTTTACATGCAAATAAATCTTATGGCTTTCCCCATCCTTAGCTGAGGAGTAACCCTTTGAGATGCCTACTACCAAAGCTAAGATCCAAGGGTGGATCCCCCAAAAAGCACAAGCCACCATACTTGGGCTAGGAGGTCCACCTCCAGGAACTAACCTATTGAGAACCTATTGTCTACCACCAAAGGCACCACCCAGAGGGGGATTTCCCAATAAGTGCAAGTGACCACAATAGAGATATGTGGTCCACATCCAGGGTAAGTGCACATCCATGTGGTGCACCTGAGTTGAGCACTAGTGGAGCACCTGTCTTTTATTGAATTTCAAGAGCATTAACACTTTATATTTTTAACAACACCACAGGACTTGTATATTTATTTGTCTGGTTTTCTTTGATTTATGGATCAATGGTGTGACAATGATATATACAGTACCTAGAGCGATGTACGGTTTTATATATTATTGAAGACTTGCCATTGAGCTTACGTTAAACACTGCAGCTGGTTTTGATCACTATTTTATGTAGCGCTACCCCCTCAGGAGCCGCTGGTTGTTTTGGGGTCTACTCTCTTTTTGATTTAACACACCCCTCTTAATTTGCTCGAACCCTTCCTTGACACATCAGAAGTCTGGTGAATGTATTGTGAACCCTGCTGGGCTGAGGCACAATGACAGGTATACAACATTCAATGACAGTGTAATGATAGTATTACCTGAATAATGGATGGCCCCTCCAGACTAGAAGAATACGATCCACACAGTAGTATATTTAAATCAAAGAGAGTGAGTTTACTTAATAATTACTCGAAGGAACACACACAAGTTTACATCATCAAGTGAATGGTTGTCATGCAGTAACACAATATGATTTTGCAAGGGCCCTTGCAGAAATCCACAAATGGCATTTATGAATGAAACAAATCTATCCTAAAGAATGGTACCATTCGGCTAAACTAGTGAACAGTCTGTGCTCGCGAGCTCCCTCTATCGGGTGATCCTGCAAACAGCCCACAGTCCACGTTGCGGCCGGATGGTGCACGTTAAATTTTTAATAAAAGATAAGGGGAAGTTAATCCAACAAAGTATGTGAACATCAAACGTTGGTGAGCTGAACGCTAGCCAGCATCAGTCACTTCTGCATAACCACTATAAACAGTGAAAAGGGTATAAGTTCAGGCTGAAGGCCAAACCGGGGCGGGAGGCCTGTGAGATGGCACTAAAGTGCCTGTCTAAAGGGAGAACTAAGAGCTGAGCATGTGCCCTCTCACCCGACAGGCCGATCCGCCTGAATTCCGGATGGCTGGTCTCTCGGGAAATTTAGGCCCAGGCTTTTGGGCCTAGCAGCACGGCTGTCTCTGTCAGCAGCTCCGCAGAGGAGAATAGGCTGGTCCTGAGAGAGCGAAAAGGCGCCACTCCCTCTGCTTAAGTAACCTCCCCCACAAGTCTGTGCGGAGGCGTCACATGCTCCAACAGGGCAGGGCATTGTGGGAAATGTAGTCTGTTTCTCGTAAGAGTCAATGGAGTCCATAGCTCCTGCTACTTGCAATCCCACAATGCATAGCTAAGGTAATGTACATATTTACAGATGTGAATAAAGTCCTAGCGGGGATGGCCTGTCATTAGACTCTGACAGGAAGACCCCGCTACATTTACAATTACTGATTTATTGTATTACATTTTTATTAACTGTGGTGCTAAAAAAAAGTCATTTTTTCTATTTGCTGCCCCTTGGACCCATAATATAATTTCTTATTCTTGTTTGGTGGACCTAGAATATACGTCACATTAAAGGTCTTATGCATTGATCTTTGCACTGGATGTCTAATTACTAATGTAACAGGCACCATTTTCTGGTAAATGGTTGAGGACGTTATGTTTGATGGGTTGTTTTGTTATTGTTTTAATACTTAATATGCTTTTGTATTTTGTTATTGAATCCACTGAGGTTTATTACCCCCCCCCAAAAAAAAATAATAATAATAATAATAATATAAATGAAGACAGTTTACTTTACAGTATTTACTGAGCTTAGAAAATAGGATAAATAGGATAAAGCTGTTTTTATGCCAATAAACCAATGATGTGCTAGGAAAAATCCTGGATTTCTTTTTCTGATTTTGGGTAATGATTTGGTGTTTTAGTTTAAACATAGGTTCACCTTTTATCATTTGCAAAGTGAACGAATACTTTTCAAAGTAAATGTTATTTTATTTTTTTTTGAACAGCCTCTATTCTTCTAGTAAGTCTACCCCACCATATCTGTTGGTGTATTGTCCGATGCAACCCCCACTTTTAGTAATAAAAAAAAAAAAACACTGCTGAGCCAAGTGAAGTGCACCACGTACCTGTTTTCTACTGCAGGATGATGATGACGACTAATGCCGCGTACACACGATTATTTTTTGGCATGAAAAAAAAAAAAAAAACGTCATTTAAAATGATCGTGTGTGGGCTTCACATCGTTTTTCATCTTCTGGAAAACGACAAAAAAAAATTTGAGCATGCTTTATTTTTTCACGTCGTTTTAAAAAATGTAAATTTTCGGGTTGTAAAAATTATCGTGTTTGGGCTAAACAACGTTTTAAATCTGCGCATGCTCAGAAGCAAGTTATGAGATGGGAGTGCTCGTTCTGGTAAAACTACCATTCACATTCATCATGCTCTAACAGACAAACAGGCGTGAATCGTCTTTTACTAACAAGGAATCAGCTAAAAGCAGCCCAAAGGCTAATAGAACTTCCCCTTTAGAGTTCCGTTGTACGTGTTGTACGTCACCGCGCTTTGTTCATCATTTTTCAAAAACGATGGTGTGTGGGCAACATCGTTTTTAATGATGAAGTTGGAAAAACTTAGTTTTTTGAACATGCTGAAAAACAACGTTTTTTTTTTCATGCCGAAAAAATATTGTGTGTATGCGGCATAAAAATCAAGCAGCACTTGTGTTGAAAGCTCTGAGCAGTACTGCTGCAATACACTGCAGGTTCACATATGATAATGATAAGAAATAATAAACATTAAAAAGCACTTTTAACAAGTAGTGGCAAAGGCTCTAAACAGCAGCCCTGATGAACCGAGATCTGAGGATAATTACAAATTGGAAAAAATAATGAACAAGCACGTGGTGAAAGCTCTAAACTGCAATAGATGAGTTCATCACTGAAAACAAATGCCTCTTCATTGATTTTATATGGTCGTTTTTGTCTAAATATATAACACATCCTCACTGACTTTGGACAGGGACAGAAAGTGGGAATAAGATAGCTCACAGATGTAAATATCCTGCACGGTGTTTTTCTCCAAATACAGTACTACATAAAACAGCAAAACGTTTGTTGTATATCTAACTTTTATGTTAATCCCAGCCAATCAGTTTGCTCTTTCCTATTCTTAACATATAATTCCATCCACTTTAAATAGTTTGTTCGGACCAGGCTGGTGCAGAATGATGCAGCCTCTGTGTATACTGTAATGTAGTGGTCATGAACCTTTTTTGGCACCAGGTACCAGCTTCGGGGGAAGAAAATTGTGCAAAGGCCCAGGGGTGGGCATGTGCGGGGGTATGCAATTTTTCACTGACAATTTGTCGGGGCAATGGCTGGGGTTAGCAATGTAATCATGCCAGGACCATGGTTAATATGGTGTCAGGATAATTGAAGCGCATTGTTTCTATTATTACATTGTAATATAAAATGAAATAGTTCAATTCACTATAATACAGAATCAGTGGGAGCCACGAGTATGTCACTTGCCACATCGTTTGCCACCAGATGGTGAATGTCACCTGCTACCAGATGCAGATTGTCACTTGATCCGCTGCCTGACACTAGATGCAGATTAATAAGAAAAAATTATTCAGCGCTGGAATAAACAACTAAAACTATGCAAGCCAGCACTTAAAGGTCAAATTCAAATAAAATACCTCAACAGAGCATATAAAGAAAATAGTGCAGCGCAAAACAATAAATATAAACTACAACATCACATAACATATATAATAAAGTGATATAACACTCAAAAATGTCAGCTAAACAACACAGGTAATTTTAGCATGAAAGCCGTAATAAATAAAATAAAAGTGAGTCCATAAAGTGCTCAAGTGCAAAAATATATCCAAACAGGTGCAGAAGAATCCAAAGAGTGATGTCCAGAGAACCTCCACCAAAAAGCAGGAATGGCCTTTGACCTTAATACTTTGACCAACAATGGGTCACATAGCACGGAATATGGGCAGAACCTCCGGTTCTCACAGAGACAGCAAGCAGCAGCAGCTCAAATATGGCAGACTCACTCAAAAGCAAGGTACTGTAGGCAGTCAGGGTATATGAAACAAAAGAGAGGGAAGATCTAGTGCTCTCTGAAGCGAACCAATGTAAAATGTATTAAAAGTAACAGGGATACACTCACATGTAAAAGCACTCATCCCACGCTGATGAAGTCCCGCCCATACGAGGGGGAGAAGCTATGCGTGACGTCACCCGCGATCGCCAACCCAGGTGAGATCCAGCTTTTTTCCTACGCTGTGATCTTGTTTATGCTGAGTCTTTTTACACAGCACAGAGTGTGCTTATCTGTATATGCTGATTCGTTGCACTCACGGAAGAGTGCTTTTACATGTGAGTGTATCCCTGTTACTTTTAATACATTTTACATTGGTTCGCTTCAGAGAACACTAGATCTCCCCCTCTCTTTTGTTTCATATGCCCTGACTGCCTACCTTGCTTTTGAGTGAGTCTGCCATATTTGAGCTGCTGCTGCTTGCTGTCTCTGTGAGAACCGGAGTTTCTGCCCATATTCCATGCTATGTGACCCATTGTTGGTCGAAGTATTAAGGTGAGAGGCCATTCCTGTTATTTGGTGGAGGTTCTCTGGACATCACTCTTTGGATTCTTCTGCACCTGTTTGGATATATGTTTGCACTTGAGCACTTTATGGACTCACTTTTATTTTATTTATTACTGCTTTCATGCTAAAATTACCTGTGTTTAGCTGACATTTTTGAGTGTTATATCACTAGATGCAGATTGTCACTTCGCCTGCCACCAGATTCAGAATGTCACTTGCCACATTGCCTGCCACTAGAGGCAAATTGTCACTTGCCACTTCGCCTGACACCAGATGAGGAATGTCACCTGCCATGCTGCCTGCCACCAAATGAGGAATGTAACCTGCCATGCTGAATGCCACCAGATGAGGAATGACACCTGCCACTGGATGAGGAATGTCACCTGCCACTGGACGAGGAATGTCACCTGCCTGCTACCAGATGAGGAATGTCACCTGCCTGCTACCAGATGAGGAATGTCACCTGCCTGCTACCAGATAAGGAATGTCACCTGCCTGCTACCAGATAAGGAATGTCACCTGCCTGCTACCAGATAAGGAATGTCACCTGCCACCAGATGAGGAATGTCACCTGCCACCAGATGAGGAATGTCACCTGCCACCAGATGGGGAATGTCACCTGCCACCAGATGAGGAATGTCACCTGCCTGCTACCAGATGAGGAATGTCCCTTGCCTGCCACCAGATGAGGAATGTCCCTTGCCTTCAACCAGGTGAGGAATGTCACTTGCCTGCCACCGGATGAGGAATGTCACCTGCCTGCCACAGAGAAAGTGCCATGCTGAATGCCACTAGATGAGGAATGTCACCTGCCACTGGATGAGGAATGTCACCTGCCACTGGATGAGGAATGTCACCTGCCACTGGATGAGGAATGTCACCTGCCTGCAACCAGATCAGGAATGTCACCTGCCTGCCACCTGATGAAGAATGTCACCTGCCTGCCACCTGATGAAGAATTTCACCTGCCACCAGATGAGGAATGTCACCGCCACCAGATGAGGAATGTCACCGCCACCAGATGAGGAATGTCACCGCCACCAGATGAGGAATGTCACCGCCACCAGATGAGGAATGTCACCGCCACCAGATGAGGAATGTCACCGCCACCAGATGAGGAATGTCACCTGCCTGCCACCAGATGAGGAATGTCACCTGCCTGCTACCAGATGAGGAATGTCACCTGCCTGCTACCAGATGAGGAATGTCACCTGCCTGCTACCAGATGAGGAATGTAACCTGCCTGCTACCAGATGAGGAATGTAACCTGCCTGCTACCAGATGAGGAATGTAACCTGCCTGCTACTAGATGAGGAATGTCACCTGCCTGCTACCAGATGAGGAATGTCACTTGCCTGCCACCAGATGGGGAATGTCACTTGCCTTCAACCAGGTGAGGAATGTCACTTGCCTGCCACCGGATGAGGAATGTCACCTGCCTGCCACAGAGAAAGTGAGATGCAGGGAGGATGGTGAGATGATGATGCCACCTCTCTGCTCACCGCCGCACCTCTGACAGTGAAGAGGCCAGCACTGTGAGGGTGGAAGAATGGTGATGTAGCGCTGGCAAAGAGAGATGATGTCATCTCTACTTGCCAGCGCACTTCTCTGATCGACCCGGCTCTCTCATCAGCCCAACCGCCTGCCCGACTGATGAGAGGCCACAGCCCAGTAGTTGGGGACCCCTGCTGTAATGAACTGTAGTAGCATTATCTAAATTCAGTTAGAAGTGCAGTGTTCTAGCAGCAGTACAGAATTAAAGAGAGTCGAGTTAAATGTTTCTTTAGCATTCAGCAGAAACCTTTTTTTTTATTAGTGAATACAATTTCCTCTGAATGGCCCAGGTAGAGAAAAATTTTTAAAAAAACTTAAGACTTTAGAACCACTTTAAGCTTTCCCTGTTCTTATCTGAGGAGTACATATCAATTAGTAACTAAGCTTTTGAGGTGAAGATTGTAGCATCCTAGGTCTACAATAAGAATTTAAGAACTGGGTGCATTCTTGGCAGATCAATGGGCATTTTTCTGTAATTGTTGGATCTTTGAAGGAAAAAAACACAAGGAAATTGGCATGTATTGGAAAGATGTGCAGCATTTTTTATGTTGCTTTAACATACTTATTAAAGTGGTTGTAAACCCTTAGGCGGCGTACACACGGCCGAGGTTCTCGCTAGAAACCAGCGAGAACCTCGCTGGAAGCTGCATTCCAGCGAGAACCTCGGCCGTGTGTACGCTCTCGGCGAGCATCCCGTCGGGAATGCCGTCGAGCAGAAATAGAGAGCATGTTCTCTATTTGCTCGACGGCCCGCCTGGATAAATGGCTGGTTGCCATTCCCGACGGGCGGGTCGCCGAATCTGACGGCTGGCAGAGAACCTCGACGGGCGGAACGATGTGTTCTGCCCGTCGAGGTTCTCTGCCGTGTGTACGTGGCTTTACATATACCCACTGAAGTGACAACCCTCAGGTGATACACAGACATGTACCCATTTTCAAAAGAAACCAGCGCGTTTTGGCCATCAGGCCTTAATCATGGCACCAGCCTTTCTCCCTTTTTGCATGGACAAAATCACACTCGGTGCATTGGATTGAGACTTTTACATGCTAAAGGGTAAAATGCTCTGTTGATTTTTAATTTAAGAGATTTACAACCACTTTAAAGGGGCTTTTTTAAAGGGGTTGTAAACTCACAATGTTTTTCACCTTAATGCATTCTATGCATTAAGGTGAAAAACCTCCTGTGATGCAGGTGCTCCCCAGAGCCCCCCTTTTACTTACCTGAATCCATTCTTTCCAGTGACTGGGACAAGCACACCAACTCCAGCCGCTGCCTCGGGTCCTGATTGGACAGATTGATAGCAGCGCAGTCAAATCCAATGACTCGGGATGCTGGGGAGGGGTCATGTCCTGCTGTCCCGAGGGAAAGTGGCAGCCCAACAGAGCACCCAAGAAGAGGAGGAGCCAGGAACACTGCTGATGGACCCCAGAAGAGGAGGATCGGGGGCCACTCTGTTCAAAACCAATGACACAGAGGAGGTAAGTATAAGGCGGCGTACACACGACCGAGGTTCTCGCTAGAAACCAGCGAGAACCTCGCTGGAAGCTGCATTCCAGCAAGAACCTCGGCCGTGTGTACGCTCTCGGCGAGCATCCCGTCGGGAATGCCGAGGAGCAGAAATAGAGAGCATGAATGGCTGGTTGCCATTCCCGACGGGCGGGTCGCCAAATCTGACGGCCGGCAGAGAACCTCGACGGGTGGAACGATGTGTTCTGCCCGTCGAGGTTCTCTGCCGTGTGTACGCGGCTTTACATGTTTGTTTTAAAAAAAAAAGAAAAAAAACTTTAACTAGTTGTCCACCGGGCCTATTCTAGCACTTCTCTCCTTCATGTAAAAATCGAAATGTTTTTGCTAGAAAATTAATCAGAACCCCCAAACATTATATATACTTTTAACAGACACCCTAGGGAACAAAATGGCGGTCATTGCAACTTTTTTCTCGCACAGTATGTGCACAATCATTTTTCAAACGCTTTTTTGGGGGACAAAAACGGTTTCATGAATTAAAAAAATAACAAAAAAGTAAAGTTGGACCAATCTTTTTGTATAATGTGAAAGATGATGTTACGCTGAGTAAATAGATACCTAACATGTCACGCTTTAAAATCGCGCACCCTCATGGAATGGCGCCAAACTTTGGTACTTAATCTCCATAGGCGATGCTTTAAATTTGTTTACAGGTTACTATTTTCAAGTTACAGAGGAGGTCTAGTGCTAGAATTGTTGCTTGCACTCCAATTCATGCGACAATACCTCACATGTGGGGTTTGAACGGCATTTACATATGTGGGCGGGACTTCTGAGCGCAAGCTACCGGGGACAGGAGCGTTTAAAAAAAAATATATATGTTTTTCTTACACCTTATACCTTAGATTTTAAAAATGTTTTCACTTTTTTTTTTAATCACTTGTATTCCTATTACAAGGAATTTAAACATCCCTTGTAATAGGAATCACTGTGACAGGTCCTCTTTTTTGGAGAGATGTGGGGTCAATAAGCCGTTATACGTCAGCAGAATGGCACGGCTGGACACAGGCACATACATGTACGTCGCCTTTAACAGCCCAGCCGTGGGTCACATGTGCGACCCGGTCCGAAGCTCCACGGCCGCGGGACCCGTGGACCCGACCACCACCGGTGTCCTGGGATCGGCCACAGGAGCTGCCCCCCTACAGTAAGAAACTCATATGAGTTCACACTTAACCCCTACAGCGCCCTCTAGTGGTTAACTCCTAAACTGCAATTGTAATTTTCACAGTAATCAATGCATTTTTATAGCACGCACAAAAAAATCGCTGATCGTCGCCATTAATAGTAATACAAAAATAATAATAAAAATGCCATAAAACTATCCCATATTTTGTAAACGCTATAAATTTTGCACAAACCAACCGTTAAACGCTTATTGCAATTTTTTCAAAATTGTTGCTCTATTTTTGTTTATAGGGAAAAAAATAAAAACCACAGAGGTGATCAAATACCACCAAAAGTAAGCTCTATTTGGACGCCAATTTTGTTTGGGAGTCACGTCGTCGCACCACCGCATAATTGTCAGTTAAAGCGACGCAGTGCTAAATTGCAAAAAGGAGCAAAAAGGAGCAAGGTCCTTAACCTGCATATTGGTCCAGTCTTAAGTGGTTAATAATGCTTAAAGGGAAAAAATAAAAGTGAAATATTTCTTTAAATATTGTACTGGGGGTGTCTATAGTATGCCTGTAAAGTGGTGCGTGTTTCCCAAGTTTAGAGCAGTCCCTGCACAAAATGAAATTTCTAAAGGAATAAAAGTCATTTAAAACTGCTTGCGACTGTAATGTAATGTCAGGTCCCGGAAATATGGATGAAAATTATTGAGAAAAACGGCATGGGTACCCCCCCCCCCTTCGTCCCAGCCCATTACCAGGCTCTTTGGGTCTTGTATGGATATTAAGGTGAACCCAAAATAAAAAAGAAAAGGTGTGGGGCACCCAGGGGAGTGGGGCACCCAGGCCATATATACTCTGAACAACAGTATACAGGCGGTCCAAATAAGACAGGGACTGTAGTTTTGTTCTTAAGTTGAATCTGTTTGTAATTTGGAACAGGTACATTTTGTAAGGCCTCGTACACACGAGGGGATATGTCCGCTGAAAACGGTCCGATGGACCGTTTCAGCAGACATCTCCGCTCGTGTGTATGGGCTAGCGGACAGATTTCTCCACCCGACAGATTTCAAAGCATGCTTTGAAATCTATCCAGTGGGAATCTGTCCGCCCGACATGTCTGCTGGTTAGTACACTTACCAGCAGACATGTCGTCCCCCACCGCCGCCGCCGAATAGATTCGGCGCATGCGCGGAAGTGTTTAACTTCCTGGTGCGGTGACGTGGCGGTGACGTGGCGGCGTCAACGTCACCGCCGCGTCCCCGCCACGTCACCGCGCCGTCCGGCGGCGGGGAATTTGATCCGATGGTGTGTACACGCCATCGGATCAAACTCCCGATCGGACATATCCGATGAAAACGGTCCGCGGACCATTTCCATCGGTGACGTGGCGGTGACGTTGACGCCGCCACGTCACCGCCACGTCACCGCACCAGGAAGTTAAACACTTCCGCGCATGCGCCGAATCCATTCGGCGGCGGCGCGGCGGCGGTGGGGGACGACATGTCTGCTGGTAAGTGTACTAACCAGCAGACATGTCGGGCGGACAGATTCCCACCGGATAGATTTCAAAGCATGCTTTGAAATCTGTCGGGTGGAGAAATCTGTCCGCTAGCCCATACACACGAGCGGAGATGTCTGCTGAAACGGTCCATCGGACCGTTTTCAGCGGACATATCCCCTCGTGTGTACGAGGCCTAAGTGTAGCTCCAGCCAAAAAATACATTTTTAAGCTTTTTGGATAACATAGGAAAGGGTTATCACCCCTGTAACATTTGTTTTGTTGTCTGTGCTCCTGTTCAGAAGATTTCAGCACACTTTCTGTCCCAATGACAATTGGATTTTGAAAATTGGTGGTTATTAGGGAAACAATGATTGGTGATAAAGCATCAGTGGAGACACCTTTTTCCCATATGAACTCTTACAGGAGAGAACTTCTCTTCCTAGGGGTAGATTTCCTCTCACTTCCTGCTGTCACCCTCCGTTTGTAAGTAGGAGTCATTTGTAAGTCGGATGTTTGAAAGTAGGGGACAGTTTGTATATAGGGTTGAGCGAACCCGAACTGTAAAGTTTGGGTTCGTACCGAACTTTCGTTTTTTTTTTACCCGGACCCGAACAATTTTCTGAAAGTTCGGGTTCGGTGTTTGGCTATGTAACGGCATGCTGCAGGGCAGCCAATCAGCATTTCTTTTACTTGTGTGACCTAGAAGCCATCACAGCCATGCCTACTAATGGCATGGCTGTGGTTGGCCAGTGCAGCATGTGACCGTGCATGTGACCCAGCCTCTATATAAGCTAGAGGCACACAGCACAGCTTGTCACTCTGCTTTAGCCAGGATAGGGAAAGGCTGCAGCTGCTCTCAGGGACATATTTAGATAGGATTTTCCTGCTTCAGAAATTGATCTACAATATTCAGCAATTGATCTACATAGCATTAGCTATATTAGGCAAAGGTTCCTGATTGTGCTTATAGGGAGAGAATTAGTTAGGATTCAGTCCTACTTCACAAATCTAATTGCAGCAGCACTGCATATGTTCCCGTCAGATACTGTGCATATTGCACCAGCAATGCATATGTTCCTGTGAGATACTCTGCATATTACACCAGCACTGTATATGTTCTTGTCAGGTACTCTGCATATTGTACCAGCACTGAATATGTTCCTGTAACATACTCTGCATTAGCTACATTGGGCAAAGGTTCCTGATTGTGCTTATAGGGAGAGAATTAGTTAGGAGTCAGTCCTACTTCACAAATCTAATTGCAGCAGCACTGCATATGTTCCTGTCAGATACTCTGCATATTGCACCAGCAATGCATATGTTCCTGTGAGATACTCTGCATATTACACCAGCACTGCATATGTTCCTGTCAGATACTCTGCATATTGCACCAGCACTGCATATGTTCTTGCCAGATACTCTGCATATTGCACCAGCACTGCATATGTTCCTGTAACATACTCTGCATTAGCTACTGTAGGGAAAGGTTCCTGAGTGTGCTTATAGGGAGAGAATTATATAGGAGTCAGTCCTACTTCACAAATCTAATTGCACCAGAATAGTGTCCCATCATTTGTGTCAGTGAGAGAAATAGTGCCCCATCATTGGTATCAGTGGGAGGAATAGTGTCCCATCATTGGGGAAGGTTCCTGCTTGTCAAGATTTTTTTAATATTTTTTTATGTATTTTATGTTACTTTAGGTTATTTCCCTATCCACATTTGATTGCACAGTACTTGCTATGCTCTTACCAACATTGTGCTGCCATTTTCAGCCCTCTAGCCCTTTCCTTTAGTTTTTTAGAGACATTTTAAACATTTCTAACATTAGGGTCCCCATTGACTTCAATGGGGTTCGGGTCAAGTTTGGGTCCCGAACCCAGACTTTTTTTTCCGAAGTTCGGCCAAACCCGAATATCCAGGTGTCCGCTCAACTCTATTTGTATATACTATATGGCCTGCCCTATATACTCTGCAGAACATTAGGCCTTAGGTATTGATGGTACCAGAATACTGTAAGCCCTTACAGTTACTCTTGGTGGGTGCTGGAACAGGCCTTGCTGTGAAATAATATATCAAGAATTCTAATTACATGCCCCTGTTGAACAGGGGCAGAAAAATTGGGCCTTAGGCACTGGTGGTGGAGCTGCAAAACTGCAAACCCTCACAGATACTCTAGTTGAGCGCAGAAACGAGCCCTGCTGTGAAATATTAGATCAACATTTTTAATTGGGTGCCCCTGTTAAACAGGGGCAAACAGATTGGGCCTTAGGCACTGGTGGTGGTGCCACAACACTGCGACCCCTCACACATACTCTAGTTGAGTGCAGGAACGAGCCCGGCCGTGAAATATTACAGCAGAAGTTGTAATTACATGCCCCTGTTTAACAGGGGCAGAAAAATTGGACCTTAGGCACTAGTGGTGGTTGAGCATTGAGGAGGAATAGGATAGTCACTCAGCATAACAGGATAGTCACTCAACATCAGCATAGACAGTCTTCAAGGGATCTCACATTCATAGAAAAATTAATTGGTTACATCAGTTGCTTGGCAGCTGGTGATCCAAGACTGATACATTTTTATGAAGCTGAGCCGATCAACTAAGTCTGTGGACAGGCACACTCTGCATATTGTGCAAGCTTTAGCCAGTGATCCATCCTCAACACCCAGATTTTCGGTTGGAAAGGTCTTCAAGTCTGATCTTGCCCCTAAGTATTCCTGCATCATGTACAGTAAATCAGACGTTGGCGATGGTTGCTGGAACTGATCAGACCTTGGGGCTACGGACTAAATAATTGTCTGAACGCATCGGTTAGACGGCCACCTTCTCCACCACTCCTTCTGTGACTGACCGAAGCCTCAGCAACACGTTGTCCAGGAATAAAACATAAAGGTAGTGCTGCTCTGTACATCAAATGTGAGATAAATTACAAAAGTACTTGTGACAGGTACACTTGACAAGAGGCAATATGTATAAAATCAATAAATAGCAAATCAATAAATTGATTTCCAGGAGGACCAGGAAATGTTAACCTCCCAGGCTCTGGAAACACATTGCACAAACCTTTCTGCAAGACCTCCCGAAGATATTTCATCCTCTGTGAAGGCTGGATAAGTTTCTCAACCTTACAATTGTAATGCGGATCAAGAAGGGTTGCCAGCCAGTAATGATCCCTCTCCTTGGTACCACGAATCCAAGGGTCTTTTCACAGGCTTTGCAGGATTAGGGAGGCCATGCAGCGTAGGTTTGCTGAGGCATTCGATCCGGAGTCCTCTGGGTCACTATGGATGACATGATGTATCTGGACTTCTGATAGACCATTAACTTCAAATTACTCCAAGAGGAAAAAGGAGTTCAATCTGGATACCAAGAACGTCATTTGACTGGACCTTGTCTACCAATCCACCTGGTGTCACAGCAATAGAAAAGTGTGGTGGGGCACCATCTTGCTGAAACTGGTAAGTTTGCTCTGGTACATTACTACCAAAAAATCTCCCCAAATATGCCCATATACAGTACATCATATTGCATGAATCAGTTTAAAAATGGCCCTCACCATCAAGTTTGGGTTGTTTTCAGACCATTAACATGCATTGTGCCGCATAATAATACTATTGAAATGAAAAGAGGCTTTACCATTATAAAACACTATTAATTCTTGCTGTTGTATGAACCACCAACAATATTCCATATGCTATGTTGTTCCTAGCTGCACTATAAGGATACAAATTATGATTTCTAATAATGTTATGCCTATGAATCCAGAAGTTTAAGACATCCAGTGTATGTATATGTACTGTGTGTGTATATATGTATATATATATATATATATATATATATATATATATATATATATATATATTCCCTCCCAACAAGAATCATTAGGTTCCAATAATAATTAGACATGTGCAGACTGGAATATTTTGTTTTGTTTTTTCGTTTGTTTGGAAAATACATTTATTTAGTTATTCCCAAAAATCGTTTTGATTTATTTTGTTTTTCGTTGGGGGAATAGCTTTCGTCCGAAAATCCAATAATACTTGGTTTCTGTTGAATGGTCAAAAGAAAATTCGACGGAACGTCGAATCTTTTTGGTTTCTGTCGAATGGTCAAAAGAATATTCGACGGGACATCGAATCTTTACGTCGAATCGTACATTTCCGTTCGAATATTCCGCCTACAAGAATTCTAATGTTGTATGACTAGTAAAAATGTCGAATCTATTCTCTATAATGTCGAATCTATTTTCTCATAAATCAAAATCTTTTCCCTATAATGTCGAATATCTCCATATCAAATTTTTACCACAAAGAAAATAAAGCATTTTTTATGTCGGATCTTTCGTTTTTCGTTTCTTGCACTTTCGTTATCGTTTGTTAAAACCATAACGAAAAAAAACAGATTTTCGGACGAAAATGCATTCAAACGAAAACGAATGCACATGTGTAATAATAATGTCAGATGGTTTGGATAACATTTGTGTGTACTGCACAAGCACCAAATAGTCACATAAGTGAATGCAATGTCATTTACATTTTAAGCGATCTCAGGCCTGTGAAAAAGTAATTGCCATGTTAATTTGTGCCCTCATGAATCTGAATAATTTTTTTGCATATGTATGAAGGTAGCATTAAAAGAGGAAAAAAGCAAAAAAAAAAATAAAGTAACATACAGTCCATGTGTTTACTTTGAGCCTTACTATTCTGTTATATTGTTCTAACCAGTTATATACAGTATGCTCTATTATGTTACATAAAAGTCAGACGAATGTGATATCATTTTAATCAGTCAACAATGTTGATTATATTTTGGTTTAAATATATGGGAGTGCACAATTTGCTAAAAAGTTGTGTTGGAAAGTTACCAGAAAAGCAATTTATTCTAACTCTTTGTTATTCTTTTCCTAATAAAAACCAAGGAAATAATAAAATTGGAATCCAAATTGTAAACCAAATTAAAGCCCCATCTGTCCTTAAAAGAATGCAATCTCAAAACCTAAAAGATATAAATGTACAAAACTGAAACATTGACAAAGTAAAAAAACACTCTGGGACTTTGGGGGATTTGAGAGCAAAAGGCCTAAAGACCAAAGTGGTTAAAGAGATATCTTCCAGTTAATGTCACTGAAGGAAGACAGTGTATAATAGACCTTACTCTTGCAGTGGTCTTGGTGTATGAATAAGGAACCACACATTTTTAATTTTGTAAAGCTGATAATAGCACTGCATAAGAGAATAATACATAGTAATATATCAACCTCATTCACCTAAACTTCTAACAATCGATGTTAACAACCTTATCAAATTGTAATCATAACAATTGGCAACATGAAATCATATGTAGTTAATTTATTTAAAAACACACCTTATAAAAACAAGAAAGCTTTATCAAGCTTGAAGCAAAGTTCCAACCAAAAGTGGAACTTCTGCTTATCTGATTCTCCCCCCGCCCCCCCCAGTGCCACATTTGGCACCTTTCAGAAGGGAGAGGGAGCGGATACCTGTTTTTTACGAGCTACCCTGTCCCCATTTTTGGGAGACCGGGCCACAGCGAATGACATCAGCAGCTTGGTCCCCCGCCTCTTACTTCCTCCCTCCCCTTCAGCCCGGGCCATTGAATAAGTACAGCGCACTTCACGCATGCGCAGTAGGGACCCAGTCGTGAAGCTGAAAGGCTACTGGGTTTCCTTACCAGCAATGATGGTGGCAGCACCCGACCAGTCGATGGAAACATCAGCGGCGGTGCCAGCATCGCTGGACTCCAGGACAGGTAGTGTCCTAATGTTAAATGACAGCAGCTGCAGTATGTGTAGCTGCTGACCTTTAATTTTTAAAGGGGTGGACAGAACTCTGCTTTAACTCTGCACAAAGAGCAAAGATAAATATAGGAATATAGTAATAGTTGCATTTACTGCACATTTGCCTCATACTCACAGTGATGAATCATGCACTACATTTGTAGAGCACATTTACCAGGAAGATTAGCCATATTGGTCAAACCAAGAAACATGCATCATCTGTTCTTCAAGTAATAGAAATAAGAAAATAGCACTTTCTGTACAAATTACTGTATTTATAAGTTGGTCAGTGTGACATTCAGCAAATATTCACTAAAAACCTTTACTTAGTCTGAACACCATTCTAAAGTAGCAGATCTATGATTTAAATGGTTTTAAAACATTTTCAAGAACTGAGTGCAGTTGGCTTTTTAGTACTCAGTAGTGATTACAATACAAATAATAATAATATTTATTAATAAATGAAAATTATTCCATAAACACTAATAGTGGGATTCAGAAAGGTTTTACGTCGGCATATCTCCAGATACGCCGCCGTAATTTCAAATGTGCGCCGTCGCATCTTTGCGCCGATTCACAAAGCGAGATACGTCCAAAAACATGGCTTCAGCCGTCCGACGTAACTTGCCTACGCCGGCGTATCGTGGGTGCATAGTTACGCTGGACGCTTTCGGCGTTCCCATTATAAATATGCAAATGAGTAAGATACGCCGATTCACGAACGTAGATGTGCCCGGCCGCTTCATATACGGAATTTGTGTAAGGCTTACGTCCGACGTAAAGTTACCCCTGCTATAGCAGGCGCAGCTAATGCAAAGGTATGGGCCAGGGAACGACGCCGTCAAATTTTACGTTGCGTACGCCGTTTACGTAGTACTACGTGAATAGCGCTGTGTGTAAGTGACGTTCATGTCGTAGGCATTGCGCCGACGTCTCTTAGGGAGTATATGTGACGTGATTCTGAGCATGACCGCACATGCCCAGTTCGACCGGCCATTCATTATCATGGGGTCACGCTTAATTTAAATAGATGACACCCACCTCTATCCTACTTTGAATTACGCGGGCTTACGCCGGCCAATTCACGCTATTCTGCCGCAACTTACGGAGCAAGTGCTTTGAGAATACTGTACTTGCCTCTCTAAGTTGCAGCAGCGTAAAGAAGATACGCTACGCCCGCACAAAGATACGCCTCTCTACGTGAATCCGGGTCTAAATTGTTGGCAAATGGATTACACCAAAACAATTTATATTTATACTGTGTGTGTGTGTATATATATATATATATATATATATATATATATATATACACACAGTATATATAGTATTGTTTTTAATACTTACAAAATTAATGAATAAATTACATAAATTCCTATAGCAAATGGCAACATGTACAACCATTACTGACCCCTTTCCAATGCCTAGTACATACAATGAAAGTATTGGACAAATGATCGACCTTTTTGTTTGCCTGTAATCTCACGTTGAAAACAAATAGGTTACTAAAGTTACCAAAATTCTCATAAGATGGAATACAACTTCAGAAGTGATATAATATATTGTATTGTATTGTGATATATTCTTTAGTTTCTGAGCATGCATGATCTTGGTCACTCGATATTTTTTGTACAAATAATAAACTAACACGAAAATCATTTGATCTGTTACCTTACGCAAAAAAAAAAAAATCATACTTGTCCCTTTAAATATTTTCATATGAACTGTTGTGATCAGCTCTCAAAAGCTGTGTATTAACAAGTAGATTATCACAGGGCTCAAAATTTCAAGTCTTGAGCTACTAGCCAGGCTTTTAAAAGTTAGGCCTCATACACATCATTAGATTTTCTGCAGATTTTTGTCTTTAGATTTACCAAAACCATATAAGGTCAAACCTTAAGGCCCCATACACACGAGCGGACAGATTTGTTCAAATCTGTCCGTCCGACAGATTTGAACAAATCTGTCTGCTGGGATTTTGGTTTGCTCGCGTGTACACACGAGCAAACCAAAATCCCCGCCAGCAGAGAGCGCGCTGACGTGTCGGTGACGTTGACGCCGCCACGTCACCGCACCAGGAAGTAAAACACTTTGGCGCATGCGCCGAATCCATTCGGTGGCGGTGCGGCGGCGGAGCGGGACGACATGTCTGCTGGTAAGTGTACTAACCAGCAGACATGTCGGGCGGACAGATTCCCCCCGAATAGATTTCAAAGCATGCTTTGAAATCTGTCAGGTGAACAAATCTGTCCGCTAGCCCATACACACGATCGGAGATGTCTGCTGAAACGGTCCATCGGACCGTTTTCAGCGGACAAATTCGATTGTGTGTACGAGGCCTTAGAGTTTCAATTTGTATGCAATCAGGCAGGCCCTTTCACTACATGGTTTTGGCAAATCTGAAGACAAAAATCCGCAGAAAATCTAATAGTGTCTATGGGGCTTAACTCGTCACCTAAAGACGGCCCTGTAAATTATCTCATGAAATGACACTGTCAAAAGTTTTAGGCAGAATTAGTCTACAAAAATAAATATTTACAACAACTTTAATATTAACATAAAGCTTCACACTTCAAAGTTCCCCTTTACATCACAGTCCACAAAGTTGTCCCTTACACCAGAGTCTACAGAATTCCCCCTAACTTTATGGCCTGCAGCATTTCCCTTTACATCAGAGACTGCTCTCTGCAGTATTGTGCTTTACATAAACGTTCCCCTTTGTGTCAGCATCTGCAGAGTTCCCCTTATACCTGAATACTTCTCAGTCTTTGTGGGTGCAAATATGTGTCAACCACTACTTTGGGCACATCTACCAGGCACTGGAGGGGCAGGAGACTGCCCAGAGCAGGACTGAAGTGCCACTTTAAAGGAGATTGTACAGTGTATGGCCATCTTACAGGAGATTCAACAATCTGATTGTACAATGTATGGCTATTTTACAGGAGATTGTACAATCTGACTTTACAGAGTATGGCCATCTGCAATCAGATTAGACAGTGTTTGGCCATTTGGAATCAGATTGGACAACATAGGACCATTGGCAATCAGATTGGACAGTGTTTGGTAATTTTCAATCAGACTAGACAGCGTAGGGCAATTTTCAATCAGATTTGACAGCGTTTGGCCATTTTCAACCAGATTAGACAGCAAAGGGTAATTTTCAATCAGATTGGACAGCATTTGGCAATTTGCAATCAGATTGGATAGTTTAGGGGCATTTGCAATCAGATTGAACAGCGTAGGGACATTTGTAATCAGATTGGACAGTGTAGGTCCATTTGCAATTAGATTGAACAGTGTTTGGCCATTTTCAATCAGATTGGATAGTGTTTGTCCATCTCTCTCCTCCTGTCACGATGCAGCATGCTATTGGCCTGTAGATATGGAACTACAAGTCCCAGCACTCTACATGCAGGTAGTAGGTAGAAGCACAGCTCATGTAGACACTCTGATTGGACATTATTGTGAACTAAAATTCCCAGCATGCAGTGTCCTCTGGGACACTGCACCCACCTCCCCTGTACTCGCCCTCTCATGGGCACACATCAAGGGCTCTGAGGCACCAGCCGGTGCTCATGTGATACTCCCACATTCAGGCCGCTGTGTCCCAGGGCTGGCCCGGCTGCCGCTGCTGTAGCCCATGGTTCATAAAAGGCCACACCACAGTGACATCACCAACCATACGCCTGACTGTCTGCCCCCTGTCTGAGCCTGAGCTGGCCTCGGAAATGTGCCTGATATATTTTGTACAGGCAGCAGCCATACATAACGGATGATTGACAACCTTGCTCCATGCACACCCTGTATTTATTTCTACTCACCAAATGCGAGCAGGTGAATGTAAATTTTGAGGGCTGTATTATCAGATGATCGCTCCGAATGCAGTTTTTCATCACGTGTACTAGACAGAAAAATACCAATTACCTGTCTGTATCAGGTTCCGGTATTTCTAGAGACTGGGGTTGATTTATTAAACCTGCAAAATGCAAAATCTGATGCAGCTCTGCAAATAAAAAATCAGGTTCCAGTCTCTTTGTCAAGGCTTACATTGGTTTCTATGCACAGCTGCATCTGATTTTTCACCTTTTAGTTTTGGTTAATCAACCCCATTGGGTTTGATTAACTGACACAGAAGAGTGCAAAATCTGTTGTAGATGTGCAACTAGCCAATCAGCTTCTAACTTCACCTTGTTCAAATTCGTTTTGACAAAAGAAACCTGGAAGCTCATTGGTTTCTATACAGAGCTGCACTAGATTTAGCAAATACCATATATAATAAAATAAAAAAATAAAAAACAAAGAGAGAAAAATCTAATTTTTCGAACGTACATCCATAGCCCAAAACAGAAAAACTCTAGAGACCACTACTGTAAAAATATCTACTGTGTAGCACTACCATGGGGATTCAAATATAAAGAAAACAACAAAGAAAAAGTGTCTATATATAACCAGCTGCTTAATAAACATTTTTATTTATAGAATAGTTTTAAAGACACAAAATATATATATATATAGAAGCCCAGCACAGTAGATATTTTTTCAGTAGTGGTCTCAGCCAAACAATTTGCCTTTTAAAAGCAAGGGTCAAAAATGACAGGACTCTTGTTACATTGAAATGAGCCGTGACCCCATGCAAATGAAGGGCCGGCCGGCCCACGAATGCGCGTTAGAAGCAGACCATGGTCAGCACCTCTGTGCGCATGCTCCCAACTCGGGAACAGCGCAATCAGTGAAATTGGAAGTGGACTAGGGCAAAATCGTGAACTACGCAGACAGCATAAATAGACAGACACAAACACACTTCCTTTGCAAAAGTGCATCCCTTTGTATCCCTCCCTATACAGCAAGGTGCTTTTGTTCTGTTAGTTGCGTTGTGGTTTGTCTTTGTGATATCTGTGGACTGTGTGATCTAGTGTTTGTTAGAAGATATTTGTAAGTGATTTTTGGTGACTGCTTGTGAGAGTTTTTGGTTGATAGTTTTTTGTTCGTTTGTTTTCTTGCTTGATTTTTCCTGCTTGTTTTTGTGAGTGATTTTTGCTGATTGTTTGGGAGAGAATTTTTGTATGAGAGAAAGAGGAAGTTAAATTTTACTTTGGGGAAGAAACAAATTCTTGCCCGGGCCATTTCCCAATATGGGCGTTTCCTCCACGGCCCGGAGAGTGCCAACACCACCCTGGCCAGGAGGCGTGATATCTTGCAGAACATTACTGACGAGGTAAATGCATCAGGGGGGGGGGGGAGACCCGGACAAGGTCGGGGATTGAAAAGAAGATCAATAACCTCCGGCGTCTGATCAGAAAGAAGCTGGCCAAAATGTTAGCCCATGCCAGGGGCACAGGAGGAGGCCCACCATGCCCTGTTAGGCTGACAGTGGAGGAGCGTGCGGTGGCCCAGACCTTTCATAGACAACAGGTGGAGGGCCTGCCCGGCTATGACTCAAGTCATGAAGGCGTGATGCCAGGTAAGGTTTTTTTTCCCTATCAGGTGTGTAGCATGTGTGGGGGAGGGGGTGAAAGGGAATATGTGGCAAGTGTGTAGATCCTCCAACCTGTGAATGTTTTGTGTCATCCACAGATGAGCAGGAGGGTGCTGGGCCATCTGGGCTGACTGCACCATCCCAGCCTGATGAGGATCCCCCGACAAGGCCGGAGTCCTCGGAGGAGGTTGAAGAGGAGGGGGTTGAGGAGGAGTTTGAGGAGGAGGAGGATGTCATGTCAGCCAGTGGATTGTTATTTTTGGAGGAGTCTTCCTCTCTGGCTGGCACTCCTCCCCCAACAGGGCTCCTCTCCCAAGGGCCTCCCCTTCTCCCCGGCCACAAGCCTCAGCTGGAGGCAGGAAATCGTCCCAGAAGACCAGGGGGGTGGCCGAGCTTCTGCCCGCCAATCTGAGAAGGGACCAGGCCCTTCAGACCCGCCATCTGGGACAGGTTAGCCAGACCTTGGGGTGGATGGAGGAGAGCCTTTCCTCCATAAAGGATACGCTTGGGGACCTGGACTGCCACTCCCGGGCTCTTACAAACTGCCTAAACGCACTGCAGACTACAACAGCAGACGTTGGGCAGGATGTGAGGGCCCTCACCCAGGCTAGCCAGGACAACACGGTAACACTAGGTGCTGGCCTGAACAGAATTGCCGTGGCCTTGGAGGGCAGGCCGCCAGGTGGGCAGAGACCAGGGGCTGCTCCTCCTTCCCCGGATTCCCCCCCCCCCCATGAGTCTCCCCTGAGGAGCCGGGGCCGTGGCCGTGGGCGCCCCAGGCGTGGCTCACGCCAACAGCATTAATTTGTTTTTCCCCCCTTTTTTTTTTTGCTGGACATTTTTTTTTTTTGTGATGTGAATGTTTTTGGAATGTGGGGGTGATATTCTTGCCGGCAAAGGGGTGTCACCCTCAGTTTTGGTGGAGAAGGGTTCCCCAGGACCAGGGAGAAGTGATTCCCAGGTCCGTGTGAATGGTGTATGAATGTACAGTGACATAATTGGAGCCGTGGCGTGGCGTTGCTGCTCACAAGCCCAGCATGGTGGGCTTGTGCTAATCCAATTAGGTGAGGATGTGATGTGTCTGTGCTAGGGACCACAGTGGTGTGCATGCATGCATTCTCATTGTGCCATGATTAATGTGTGTGTTTAACGTGCAAAGATGCCTAATGTGAGCTGTCTCCTGGCTGCTCTTCCCTCAGAAGACGGGGTAACCTCGGTTAGGGGGGATTGTCTGGTTCAGGGGTCAGGTCATCACGTAGGTCAATCTGCAGGCCCTTTCTCACTGCAAAGTTGTGCAGAATGCAATATGCTCCAATGATCTGGCACACGAAGTTGGGGGAATACAACAGGGTCCCCCCAGACTTATCCAGGCATCGGAAACGTGACTTCAGAGGTCTAAAGGTCTTTGCTCGTCTAAAGTCAGTAGTATAGCTATGAGCGAGGATGTCCCTGGCATGTTGGCATACAGATTGTTGGGCAACACGTGTGACTGCTCTGCTCCTCACTAACGGTGTTGCTTTCTCTGACATGTAGACAAAATTGTCTAATTTTAGACCACCTTTTATATGGTCTAATTTTAGACAGGCCGTTCAGCTGTTGCGCACAGCGCGTAGCGTGCGCTGCACCAACGTTCTTTTGTGGATCCCCGTAACTCCCTCATTAGCATATTTGAATAGCAAATCAATGGTGTGTCTAGCGCAGTTTTGCGTGGACGGATGCGCCTGTCTAACGAAATTACGCTAGACAAAAAAAAGTAGATTTCTTGCGTATCTCGTTTTGGGGATGCGGAGTATCGAAATGCATGCGCAAATTTAGACTTATGCCATGCATCTCCTGTTACGCCGGCGTAATCTTTTTTTTTTTTTATTGTAAGAACCGTGTTAATTTGCTTCCTTAGCATTAGTGAGGAGCAGGATGGAAAATGTTCTTGAATGTATGAATTTCTAACAGTGTATGTGGTTTATGTTCAGTAAGGTCTATTGATTGCTGAATCAAATGTTAAAAGCAAAGGAAATAAGGAACTAATTTCAAACAACATTCAAATGTTCAAATTTCCCTAAGGCCCTGTACACACGATCAGACCGGTCTGATGAAACTTGTCCGACGGACCGTTTTCATCAGACAACTCTGAACATGTCTGATGGTCTGATGTGCGTACACACCATCGGACCAAAATCCGATCAGACCAGAATGCGGTGACGTAGAACACAACAACGTGATGAAAAAACGAAGTTCAAGGCTTCCAATCATGCGTCGACTTGATTCTGAGCATGTGCAGGTTTTTGGTCCGAAGCTTTTGTGTACTAACCATCGAACCTGTCCGACGGACAGGTGTCTTCGGACAGGTGTCCGTCGGACAGATTTTAAAGCATGTTTTAAAACTTTGGTCCAATGGAAAACGGTCTGATAGGCCGTACACACCATCAAACTGGTCCGATGAAACCGATCTGCAGACCAGTTTCATCAGACATATCTGATCGTGTGTACAGGGCCTTAGAGTGTCAGCTAAATATGAAAAGTAATCTATGATGAAATGGCTAGTGAGGCTAAAAAACAAAGGTATATCTTAATGAAAAGGAATAATATAAATATCATCTCAGTTAACCACTTGCCGACCACCGCACTCATTTATACGTAGACAGAATGGCACTCCTGGGCAGAAGGACAAATATATACGTCCCATTTAAGGAAGCGGCATTGTGGACGCGCTTGTGCCGCAAGCTCCATGTGCTTCGTGAGCCCGACAGCGGGTCCCGCGGACTCTTGCCGCGGGGATACCCGCGATCATCTCACTGTGAAAAAGAACGGGGAGATGCTGATGTAAACAAGCATATCCCCGCACTGCCTAGTGACAATGACACTAATCACCAATTCCCAGAGGTGTATCTAGTGAAAATGGCGTCTATAGCAAGCACTGAAACTGCCCCCTTGTCAAAACATTTGAAACCCATCTTTCAGATAACCTTAACAAAAAAAACAGCTAAAAAAACTACAAGTCAAGTGTTTTAATTACCCCTTACACCAGAGTCAATAGCGTTACATCTTATTTCACAGTTCCCCCCTTATGCCGCGTACACACGATCATTTTTCGGCATGAAAAAAACGTTGTTTTAAAAATATGTCATTTAACCACTTAAGGACCGGACCAATATGCTGCTAAATGCACAGAGACGTGTTTACAATTCGGCACTGCGTTGCTTTAACAGACAATTGCGCGGTCGTGCGACGTGGCTCCCAAACTAAATTGACGTCCTTTTCTTCTCACAAATAGAGCTTTCTTTTGATGGTATTTGATTGCCTCTGCGATTTTTTTTTTGCGCTATAAACAAAAATAGAGTGACATTTTTGAAAAAAAAAACAATATTTTTTACTTTTTGTTATAAGAAAGATTGAACAAACTAAATTGTAGTCAAACATTTAGGCCAAAATGTATTCAGCCACATGTCTTTAGTAAAAAAATAATCGCAATAAAATAAAAAATTAGCTACCTAGCGGCAACAGTGACACTAATACAGCGATCAGAACAATGATCGCTTAGTGACACTGGCAATAGGGGGTGAAAGGGAAACTTTATTAGGGGGGGTACGGGGGTTACCCTGGACCTAACACTAACTGCCTGTCACACTAACTGTCACACTGACACTAAATCGGGGGGGTTAATGTGCCTATGTGTCACTGGTGTCAGTGTAGTGTTGGTGCAGACTCACTTGTGATGTCTTCTCTCCTCAGCGGCGGTTCAAAATACCGCGGAGAGGAGGACGACATCACCTCCCCCTTCCTGCGAACAGCCGTCCCCTCATCCCGGATTGCTCGCACAGCCACGAGGACCGCCGCATGTACCAGGGGGGTCCCGATCGGACCCCCGACCCACGTCTAGGCAGGGACGTACAGGTACGCCAATGTGCCTGTACGTGTACCTGTACCTGTGCCTGTATATGCCATTCTGCCAACATATATGCACATGCGGCGGTCCTTAAGGGGTTAAAATGATCGTGTGTGGGTTTCACATCATTTATCGGGTTCTGAAAAACAATTTTTTTCGAACATGCTGCATTTTTTAACAACGTTTTAAACAATGTCGTTTTTCGGGTTGTAAAAAATGATCGTGTGTGGGCTAAAACGACGTTAAAAACCAGCGCATGCTCAGAAGCAATTTATGAGACGGGACCGCTCGTTCTGGTAAAACTACCGTTCATCATGGAGTAAGCACATTCATCACGCTCTAACAGACAGAAAAGCGCAAATCGGCTTTTACTAACACGGAATCAGCTAAAGCAGCTCCAAGGGTGGCGTCATCCGCATTGGAACTTCCCCTTTATAATGTTGCCGTACGTGTTGTACGTCACCACGCTGTGCTAGAGCTTTTTTTTCAAAACGATTGTCGGTGGGTAACATTGTTTTAATGATGAAGTTGGACCTCTGATGTGAGGGGGTATCTGGTTATCACAGTGTCCAGAGATCCCACTTACATCAGCATTCCCCTTTACCCCAGATTCTGCAGAGTTCCTCCTTAAAGCAGTGTGCCACACAAAAAGTATTTCTAGACAGGGGTCAGGTCAGCCTTGGCAGCCCTGTAACAGCACAGAGCCTTTTACTTTATATGACCATCCCTTCCTCCACAGTATGTGTGAGCATTTCACCACCTCCATGGGACTACAAATTCCAGCATAGTAGACTGTGCTCTTATTTCTCTGCTGCTCCCCAGTACCCCACACACAGTGTGACTGAGAATGATCACTGCACTGATATACAAGAGGACACCCTCTATCCCTGCCTGCTGCAGTGCTGCACAAACCCAGCCCCTGCCAGAGTCTGTGCCCACACTACCCCCTTACCAGAGACCAGGGCCACTGTTAGATAACATGGGGCCCCCTACAGCCTACCATACCCCACCCATGGGCCCATCCCTAGCCCTGTCCTAATCTCAAAAAATAATTCAGCTGTATTCAAGTGATATTTATCATCCCTTGTAAAACCTTGGGTAGTGACATATCCTGTTTATGGAGAAATCTGGGGTTTATTAGACCCATTGATCCCTCCTCTGCCCTCCAAGGTTTATTGGCTGCTTTCTTAGCTGGTACCAGCCAGGTAAATGCAGAACCGATACTGGAAGTGATGAAATCTTCATAACTTATGGCCTCAGTTGTCACAGAGGAGAGGGAGAAAATGATGTTCCTCCTCCTTCTTTGTGCGCTGCCAATCCGACAAGATGGAATGGGAGAGCCTTTATTACCATTAACTACGTACAAGCAGGGAGGAGTTAATATTCTAGCAAGGCGAATTAGAAAAAAATAACCCCTCCATTTTACAGCCTCCTGGGCCCCTGTGTTTGATCTCATGGGGCCCAAAAAATATGGTTTAGACTACAAAGGAGTCATGGCCTGCAGGGAGAGGGGAATGCATGAAAAATGCGCCTGCATCTTAATCAAGAGGATCAGTCTCAGCATAAGGCACTGGCAGTACAGCTGTCCCTCCTGCTGGGCAGGTGGCTGGCCAGGTGGATGGGCTCTGCTTTTGCACTGATAGGACCTCGAGTCAGAAGGCCTGTGAGAAGACACTACCTGACTGAGTCCACAGTCCAGGTGTCCTGTGGAGAAATACACCGGCCCGATGCCACCGCTATAGTCCTGGCTATAGCATCCCTGATAGCAGGCGGAGAAATGATATTCAGCTGTCAGGGCTGCTGTAGCCGGTACTATAGTGGTAGCATCGGGAAATGCAGATGCCTGCTTACTCCGCGACCAGTGACTGCACTTACAGGAGTAAGAAATGAGAAATAGTCCCACTTTCAGCGCTGCCATTGTCCATTAGCAAAGGTGCTGAAAAGAAGATCCAGCCTATGCTTAGGAGCCTGGAGGGAAGAAGAGACCATCAGACCCTGGTAAGTGCATTGCTGCTCAGCCACTCACCAGCGCCCCCTTCATATGGTGCCCATGGCACTTGCACTTGAGCCATTTTGAAAACCATTTATCATTTTCCTTCCACTTCACAATGATGTGCCACTTAGTGTTGGTCTATCACATAAAATCCCAATAAAATACATTTACATTTTTGGTTACAACATGATAAAATTAGGAAAATGTCAAGGGGTGAATACTTTTTCAAGGCACTGTATAATTCCCATACTTCTCTTTTATACAACACAGTGATGGAAGTTAACAGACAAGAAATGGACAGGGCATTCCTGCAGTAAAGTTTTTTTTACAAAAACCAGCTGTCTGCATATTGTGGGACATACTACTAAGTAATGTGGCTAAAAATGTACAGAAAGAATAATTTAGCCAAACTTCAACTTTAATATAGTTATATGCTGATAATATGCCACATGTTACTAACCTAAATAGTCTTAATGTATGTGCTTAGTTTGTTGTTTCTTATGTGTAGCACCCTCTACCTTAGGTAGTTAGGTAGGTAGGTGCTAAGTGTGGGTTTTTGTGTAATCTGTCAGAGCAAATACATTTTAGGCAGGCATATGCTATGATCTAAGCCTGTTTGTTTTGATTTAAGGGCAGGGGAGTGGCTTAGTGTAGCAGTATGAGACTGACATGTGCCTCAGCTCTTGGGCGCCTCCTCTGTTTCCAGGGAGAATGTTCTGGATAAGGGGCAGGGCAGAGAGCAGGAGTGACATGGGGTGCATGTGGGAGCCCTGACCAAACCCCAACTAGGATTGGTAGGGAGCAGGACTCCTATATATACTCATGGTCAGCCTGCTGGGGAGGAGATGTTTGCTAGGTGAACTGGATGATGGAGTGTTAGACTGTCGTGTCTGAGGGAACCTTCTTTCTGGGGTGGTGTACCTCAGATGGGGAGCTTAGGAGTTGAGAGGGAGCCTCTTCTTACATGGTCATGGAGATGTGTACTGGAACAGGAGCTAGAAGAACGGTTGGTCAGCATGTCTGGAGTAAAGTAATTTAAGAAGGATCCAGGACAGGTGTTGGTGGGTGTGACAGACTCAGATTCTCCTATGTCTAAAATCATCCTATGACCACTAATGCCATATGATGAATGCAAGAATGATATCTTGGACTACCTGAGGTAGGATTATTAGGTATGGATAATCCACATTATATTCTGAGATATCTGTAGGGCTATTTTAAGTTTGTTAATTCTGAACTCAAAGGGTTAATTGTAGAGTGACTCTTTCATACTGCTAAATGCTAATGTCCTCTTCTCCAGCTAATTGACTCTCTTTTGTGTATTGTACTACAAGTTAGCAGTCTCCTGTCAGGTGTATTGAATTAGCATGTCAATTATGTTCAGAAGAACTTGTCAAGCTTTGCGGTACCGAAAGACCTTATTGTGTGAATTCAATTGATAATAGATGTATCAAACTGTTGTCAGAGACCTCAACTAAATGTCTTTTAGAAATGTGATTGAAGTTCATTGTATGTGTAAGACTGATTAGTGATTAGCTCAAGGGGATGTCATTATCTATAGGAATGTGACTTCTTTAGACTGGTGCCAAACTGTCTACCTCAAAGCCCCCCCTGTGTGAGGAGGGGGCGGTGAGTTTTATTGTTCCTTTGATTACTCACAAGCTTGAAACTAGATATAAACCAGCAGAATGTACCATTAAAGTATGCCATACTTGGCACACATACAAGTCTCGTCTCGTTGTGTGTTTCAAGGCAGCTGAAGTATCTGGTATCTATGTCGAGACTATGGGAAGCAGTATCTGACGGAAGCATTCGGTCTAGTTGCGGGGACCTTCCGTGACAGTGGGTGGAAATTTTTGGAAGAGACATGCCAGGGTAGCTGGATGTAGAGCCAGAGGGAGAGACTGTGGGAGTTTGTGTCAAATTGCTGCAGCAGGGGGGCGGGCAGGATTTGCAAGTTGGACTTGCTGGGAACAGTAGTCCATCTACTTTTATTCTTCTCAAGTGAATCGGTTGCTACCACAAAGGGATACTGCAGGCTCCTATAAAGAGCTATCAAGTAAAGACACTGTGACGTATTCAGAGTGAGGTCTAATCATGTGCTGATGGTGTGACAGGAGTACTAAAGTTGGACAGTGAAGTAAGTGTGCTGGAAGAAGTGTTCTGAGGTAAAAGTCTATCAAGTTTAGGGTCCGCCATCTCGTTCTCCTGAGAAGTGTGACGCAGTTACTTTTTCCTACAAAGTACTAATTTATTCTATGGGCATCCCATGTCCCTTTTCCCCAACCAAGTTCAATCCCCTAATAAAAACAACAAAAACAAGAGACAGCAGGCAGCAGGGTGAAATGTGTGGATGCTGTAACACGTAGCAACCCCGCTGGGCCATCGCTACATATGCATTTGTATATTACCGTATCTATCGGCGTATAACACGTACAGGCGTATAACACGCACCCTAACTTTAAGAGGGAATTTTCAGGAAAAAAATGTCCACAGCCCCCTTTGTATAACACGCAGGCACAGTTTACCCTCTATTTTCAGGGTAAACAAGTGAGTGTTATACGCTAATAAATACAGTAATTTGTCTCTTAACAGAAAAGTAACCACATTCTTCTTTTAAACACTCGTCCATGAAAGGAGATATGATTTTATTAACAACTGAACATTTGAAAGAATGCTGAAAAAAAACAAAAAAACAGGATCATGTCAGTTGTACCATTTTGTTTAAAACATACATTTTTTCCGAGACATGACTGAGCCTGGATCCATTCAGTTATATTTAAGATACTTTATGTCTCCCACATAAATAAACTAACAAGCTGGGTGTAACAATGCTAGAATGCACTTGTATCTGCTAGAGATTATTTGATTTACATATCTTCTCACCTTAGGTACTCTGTTTGTCATTCTTCTCGCATTTAATGTAATGTAGTTATAAAGCTGATGCTTGAACAGGAACAATCCTTTTAGATTAATCCATATCTTGCAAGGCTGAGCCAAGCAAACCTGGGAATTCATTCATCCTTGCATAATTCATCACATCACATTATGATTGCATTCATTTTGGAAGATTTTTTTCCAATTACAGAAGAAAGAACAAAAGAGTATAGAAATAGTAGGAAAATGCCAAGAGTATATTAGCTGACAGTGACGACTAGGGTTTATTGTAATGGAGACCACACTAAGCAATCAGCTGAATAGGTCCATGAAGGACACATTTCCCTCTATAATTTATCACTTCTCAAATACCAAAACAAAATATAAGACGATATATGTCTGAAGGGTTGAACTTTTGATGTTGAGCTGTCTTGTGATCATAAAATACAAAAAAAATGTAGAAATAAATGAAGACAAGGAAAAAGGGGCTTTGAACGAACATTCATGGCTCATGAAGACAGTGACAATCTAGTAGTGTAGGTGCAGTTTATGGCACTGCATTTGATCTACAAGTTTTGCAAAAACATGAGACTGCATGCAGTTATTTGAACATTTGCGATATATATATACTGTGTGTGTGTGTGTGTGTGTGTGTTTATGTATATATATATATATATATATATATATATATATATATATATATATATATTGTGACAAAGTCATAGAAATAGCGATAATGTTATGCAGCAAAGTCGCTGATCTTAAGCAATAAATACGGCTTTATTGCACTCAAAATAAATAATACAAAACAAAATGGCCTACTCCAATTTAGGAGGCTGACAGTAGTGTCCCTCACTACATTGTACTGGAGGGGCTATTCCGGCCTCCAGTATAAAACAAACAGAATAACAGTCCAAAATAAACAAATCTATGACAGACCTTGTTCCTTCAATGCAGACCGTTTCCAACCTGTCCGTCCAGCTCAGCATACCTCTCACACTGAGCTCTCACTTCCCACTTCCTTACCAGGTGAGTGTTAATTAATAGGGGAAGAGAGGAGGTTTTACCTGTTGGCCAGGCTTAACCCCTTCCAGGGCAGGGAACGCTGACTTTTCCAGTCTCTCACTGGTGTACATACAATTGTGTACCCTGTCACAATATATATATATATATATATATAACATTTATAATGTTTTCCTCTTTTTAATGTAAGCAGTTTATTAGTTTTAAAATACAGGAAGAGATCAGGAAGTGATTGCTTTTTGTTCTGTAAAATCATTTATTTGTAAGAAAATTGTTAAAGGAAGAGAATGTAATTGCCAGTGTGATAAAAAATCTTCCAGTAGTGCCAAGATGCTGATTCAAGGTTTAGAGAAAATTTCCACTTGCTGATGAAGTCTGATATACACATTTGGGCCCGAATTTACATACATCGGCGCATATTTATGCCGCCGTAGCGTATCTCTTTTACGCTACGCCGGCGCAGCGTGGAGAGGCAAGCATGGAATTCACAAAGCAAATGCTCCCAACTCTGCGCCGGCGTAGCGTATATTTCGTAGGTGTAAGCCGGCATAAGTGGAAGTAGATGGAAGTGGGTTGGAAGTGGGCATGATCTATGTTAATGAAGCGTGACCCCATGCAAATGATGGGCCGGGTGCCAGACAAGTACTTAAAATGAACTGCGCATGTGTCGGGACATGGACGTATCCCCATGCGCATGCGTACAACCACATCGGAACAACTGCCTAAGATACGCCGGATCACTGTGTACGTCGTGAACGTAACCTACGCCCAGCCAGACCCACGTCGGCCCATATTCACAGACGTCCAACGTAAAATACGTAGGCTTGTGTTCCCTGGTCCATACCTTTGCATGGGTTGCACCTCATTTATGGGGAATAACTTTACGCCAAATGTAAAACTTACGCAAACTGCGTAAATCATGCGCCGGGCGCAAGTACGTTCGTGAATCGGTGTATCTCCCTCATTTGCATATTTGAATAGAAAATCAATGGGAGCGCCACATGTGTCAAGTGTAAATATGCGATCTCTCTATGCCGGCGTAGGCAAGTTACGTTTTTGGGATGAAGTCTGTTTTTAGGCGTATCTAAGTTTGCGGGTTTGGCGCACAGATACGACGGTGCATATTTGTACTTACGCGGCGTATCTGGAGATATATAGGGCACGTTCTTTAACAATGCCACACAATATACAAAACAACAGAGGAGAGATTGCACCGCCTAGTGCATTACCATAACTCAATTCTATTAAAGAAATATATAAGAAGTAAATACTTACAGATGCATGTTATGCACACGCATATAAAAAAAAAACTGATGAGACCGCCTCCAAATCCACCATTCTTGGCTGATGGCATGGGAAAAATCTCAGAGTGTCTAAGGCCTCATACACACGAGGGGATATGTCCGCTAAAAACGGTCCGATGGACCGTTTCAGCAGACATCTCCGCTCGTGTGTATGGGCTAGCGGACAGATTTCTCCACCTGACAGATTTCAAAGCATGCTTTGAAATCTATCCGGTGGGAATCTGTCCGCCCGACATGTCTGCTGGTTAGTACACTTACCAGCAGACATGTCGTCCCCCACCGCCGCCGCGCCGCCGCCGAATGGATTCGGCGCATGCGCGGAAGTGTTTAACTTCCTGGTGCGGTGACGTGGCGGTGACATGGCGGCGTCAACGTCACCGCCGCGTCACCGCCACGTCACCGCGCCGTCCGGCGGCGGGGAATTTAATCCGATGGTGTGTACACGCCATCGGATCAAACTCCCGATCGGACATATCCGATGGAAATGGTCCGCGGACCGTTTTCATCGGATATGTCCGATAATGTGTACGAGGCCTAAGAGCGGCTAACACATTTCGAGAGCCAAGCTCACATGTATAATGAGCACCAACTTTTTTTTATTTTTTTTATTTTTTTTATTTTTTTTTTATTCAATAAAGTTTTTATTGAGTAGAAAGTATACGTAAGAACATACAATGTTAAGGGGCATAAATAAAATTAAAGAAGAAGTAAAAAAAATAACATAAGATAATAACCACGGTAGCAAAAATAAATAACATTGCCAATTTCAACGAATACAGTAACCGTGCAGTAATCACCATAAGGAGCATAGAGACATATTGATGAGAGAGATAATCAAGGGTACTCATGAAAACATCATAGCAGAGTATGAACCGCTCCCGCATCGTCCTATGTCATTCCAGAACAAACAGAACTAGAGCTTTGTGTCGCCCAAAAAATAAATAAAAATAAATGAAAAATAAAAAGAGAAAGTTAGAAAAGTAAAAGAAGAAAGAAAAGGTGAGGGTAGGGGGGATGTAAGGGGGGTTCCTCTGTCCCAGTCTATCATCGCAAACCAAAGAAGTATCCAAGGCTCAGTACCACTTCAAATTGACTGTAGGGAGCATGATTTCAGACAGGTTGAGACATAATGTCAGCATATGCCGAGGTAAACTTAAAGGCGAACCAGTCGGACCATATTTTTCGTGACAGATCGGACTTATTCTTGAGAGAAAAAGTGAGATCCTCCATATAATAGATATGGTCAACCGCCTCAAGCCATTGGCGCAGCGAGGGAATAACCTTCTGCATCCAATAACGGGGAATAAGGGACTTTGCAGCATTTAGTAGATGTGGAGTAAGAGATTTTTTATATGATCCGACTGGTTCGGCTGTACAGTGCATCAGTACCACCCAGGGATCATTCAGAGTTTCAACCCCTTGTATTTCCTTCATCCAATGTAAAATAGTTAACCAGAAAGGGCGGATGAGTGGACAGAACCACCAGACGTGCGCATGAGAAGCACTCCCACCACAGCCCCGCCAGCAGAGCGGGGACGTCAGCGGGAAAATCCCATGTAGCACAACCGGGGTGTAATGCCACCTAGTTAATAATTTATAATTAACTTCTGCGTATCTGTATGAGATAGAGGACGAATGAGCCAGCAGCAAAACTGTGTCTCTTTGAGAAGGTGAGAGTTCCTTGTGGAGATCCTTCTCCCACTTAAGCAAAAAGGCTGGAGTACGATGTGTAGAAAGGGAGTATACTGCTTTATAAAAATATGAGAGGGGTCTCTCCACCGGCCGGTCCTCCGCAAATGCTAATTTCCACCATAGTTAGGGATGTATCGTCCCTTAGGGGTTGAGGTAAAGAGCGAACAAAGGCTGTCAATTGACGATATTTCCAAGACTCCATAGGCGATGCCACCTCAGATCCAACAATATTAGAGAGAGGGGCAATGCTAGAGGAAGAAATAACATGCCGAAGGAGTGTTGCAGGACCCAAGGACCAGGGTCGGTGTTGTGGTAGAGTATTGCCAGGGGGAAAATAATTATGACCAGAAAGTGGCATTAGGGGGGAGTTATACGGCCAATCATGAGTCCTGCATAGTGAGTCCCACACCATCAGAGTAGAGCGTGTCAGGGGGGATGTCGTGATGGATATGGACCTAAACTTCCGAGGGATCCATATTTGAGCATAAGGGTCTACACCACACAATTCTATCTCCAATGACACCCAGAGCTTAGACTCCTTATGGTATCTCCAGTCCGAGATCCTGGTCAGGATCACCGCGTGGAAATAGCGTTTGACATGCGGTAAAGCCAGCTCCCCCTCCTTCTTGGGCCTAACTAGTGTATCCCTAGCAAGCCTAGGCCGCCTCCTGTTCCATACGTATTTACAAAATAAGGACCGTAAAATCGTGAAGAACCCCACAGGAATCTTGTACGGGATCATTTGAAATAGAAATAGTAATCTGGGCAAAACGTTCATTTTCAGCACACTAATCCTCCCTAACCAGGAGTGTGCCAATTGCGACCACTTATGTAAATCAGACCTAATCGCGTTCAGCAGGGGGATAAAGTTTGTGCGAAACAAGGATGCGGGGTTAGCGGTAAGAGATATGCCCAAGTATTTCAACGAATGGGCTTGCCAGCTAAAGGGGAAGGATGCTTTCAATTGAGGCACAATACAGGGGGAGATCGTTAGGTTCAGTATCTCTGACTTGGACAGGTTAATCTTAAAGTTAGAAACTACACTGAAAGAGTCGAAAGCGGCCATTAAATTTGGAAGGGTTGTGACTGGTTGTTGCACATAAAACAGAATGTCATCTGCATAGGCAGCGTATTTGTGTTCTGTATTACCCACCCTAATTCCCCTGATGTTCGGATTGTGCCTAATTGAAGATAAAAATGGTTCAAGTGAGAGGGCAAACAGGATGGGTGAAAGGGGGCAGCCCTGGCGCGTTCCGTTATACAGAGTGAAGGGTTCACTTAACGTGCCATTTATGCGAAGTTGAGCAGTCGGGGAATTATACAAGGCAGAGATATGTGAAAGGAGAGAGGGACCCACGCCAATATAGGAAAGCGTGGACATTAGGAACTCCCAGTTTCTGTTCCAAATGAAAGAGGCCTCTTAGTTCCTCTCTCTTCCGGACCAGATCCTGGAGAACCGACAGTGACAGCCCAGCCTTGTGCTTGCGTTCCAAGTCCTCAATGTCTCTAAGCAATTGCGTTTGTTGATGGGTGCGTTCCCTCTTTTTCCTAGCGCCTATTTCCATAAATTTACCCCGAATGCAGGCCTTATGGGCTTCCCAGAGCGTGCCTGGCGTCACCTCTGGCGTCGCATTTTCCGCGAAATATTGAGTTAACGTATCCCCAATCGTCTTTTTATCGATATCATCCAGAAGAAGATTATCATTAAGCTTCCAGTTAGTGTTCTTAACTGGCATAGAAGGGACATTCAGCGAGAGGGAAATCGGAGCGTGGTCCGAGATGGGGGAAACCTCAACACACGTAGCAGTGGGGAGAGACAGGTGGTGATGGTCAATAAGAAAATAATCAATTCTCGAGTAAGAAGTGTGTAAGTGGGAAAAATGGGTGTAATCCCTCACTCGTGGGTGCATAACCCTCCACACATCCATCAGTTGGGCCTCATGTAGGCGTCTGCGTAAAAACGCTAGACGCCTCCAGGAGATACACGAGGACCCCAACGAAGTGTCTAAAGACGGTTCCAACGGTACATTGAAATCCCCCGCTAGAAGGATGCAACCACGAGCAAAATCTGTCAATTTTCGAAGGGCATTTGAGATAAAGGAAACCTGGTTGCGATTAGGGGCATAAATGGTCGCAATTGTACATGGCATACTACCCAGGTTACCCTTCAGGAACAGGAAGCGGCCCATAGGATCACTCAGCATGGAATCTAGCACAAAAGAAGAACCCCTACGGAACCCAATAGCCACCCCCTTAGCATTACGGATGTCAGAAAGGCTATAATACCACAGGGGAAACTGAGGGGAGAAGAGCCTGACCGGTGTGGTGTGTGTAAGGTGAGTCTCCTGCAGGAGAACAATATCCCCCTGCAGGCGAGTCAGTTCCCGATATAGTTGGTGTCTCTTACCTGGGGTATGCAGTCCCCGCACATTAAATGAAAGCAACTTCACCTTAGCCATGGGATTCGAGAGATAAGTCTTCTCAGGACCGACTGGAGGCAGAGGAAGGTCCCCCGAGGAACAACGAGGAGGGGTTGGGGGGAGGGGGAGAATAGGAGGAGAGAAAAAGAAAGGGTTAAGTAAAGAAGAACACATAGCATCAATTTGACTCGACAAAACAACCCACATAGGGAAAAGACATGCGCACGCATAAATCTGCCGTGCGATGAAGGGTCACATACGCGGCCCGGCCCCCCCGCGCAAGCCGCCCCCGAAGGGGTGACAGCACGGGGAGACAGGGCAGCGCCGGACCCCAATGGAGGGAGGCGCTGGAACACGAGCTTCAGGCAGCAATCGCTCCAAGATCCCTGCCCGTTCGCCCCAGCGCCGACACATTGTAAAATAACACATTAAACGTACAGTATAAAATAAAACAGTATATAACAAGAAACAAGAAAAATTTGAACAAACAAAACACTAGAACTAGTTGAAGGCCTGCATCCCTGCCCGTGACCATTGTTCACAAATAAAGATCCTTCCGCCCGGAACTCTGCAGGCGATAGTCCGACAGGTCACAACTTAGGGGGGGATAGCAGCATGAAGGCCTCGCCCCGAGCCCCGGGCACCGGGGCGATGAATGAAACAAAACAAAACAAGAAAACAAAAAAAAAAAAAAAAAAAATTAAAAATTATATCACGATGGAAGTGAGAAAGCTGACTCAAAAATCAGACCAAAAGAAAAAGAAACAACAACACCACCAGGGAAAAGAAAAAAGCCAGCGGTCGGGGAATGGCAGATGAACAGAAACGGGATCCCATCTCCAGAGGTCAGCCCAGGGAAGGAGAAGCTCCCGGGGTGGCTGAGCGGCGGTTCTTGCGGCTAACCTTCTGCCATTGTGGATCCGTAGAGCCTGGTAGGGGTAGAATAGGATCTTGCCAACCAGGTAGCTCGGGTGGAGATATGTCCACGTCCGCACAGAATTTCTCCAAGTCCTCCGGGAACCGCAGAACAGCCGTTCTGCCATTTCTGTTGGCAATGAGGGCGGCAGGAAAGCCCCAACGGTAGGAGATGGACGCTTCACGAAGCTTCTCCGTTAAAGGCCGCAGGGCCCTGCGGCGGTCCAGAGTCTCTTTAGCCAAATCAGGGAAGAGGGACAGGGTGGCTCCATCAAAGTCCAGAGAGGCGGTTTCGCGGGCCTTCCGCATGATGCGCTCTTTTTCCTCGAAATAGTGGATTCGGCAGATAACATCCCTGGGAGTATCAGTAGACAAAGCGCGGGGACGAAGGGCCCTGTGGACCCTGTCTATTTTAAGCGGGTTATCTGCTGCTAGGCCCAAAAGGCCGTTGAAGATGCCACGAACAGAGGGGAGGAGATCATCATCACCCGTCGCCTCTGGGAGGCCTCTAATGCGTACGTTGTTCCTCCTGTTTCTGTTCTCCTGGTCCTCTATTTTGTAGAGAGCCATTCTGTGAGCGATAGCAAGGCTCTGGGTAGAGGCCTGTAGGGACCTGATGGCAGAAGCGTGACGATCAAGCCGAAGCTCGGTCTCCTCAACCCTGCCCAGTACCTGCGAGAGATCAGCGCGCACCGCGGAGAGTTCCTTCTTTATGGTCCTCTCCAAGCCCTGGAACAGAGAGGCCAGCTCGGACCTGGTGGGCAGACCGTCTCCGTGGACCTCCGAGCGGCGGGAAGGGCTACCGTCTCCGCCGGAGCAGCCAGAGGAAGCAAGAGAATGGCGCCTCTTGTCCGACGCGCGGCGGGGGGCGGAGCTTGTAGCGGTGTCTGCGCCTCGAGGAGAGCGGCCTAGGCCATCCGTGTCCTCACCCTCGGCCGCGTCCAAGGCCAGAAACCTCTTGATGGAGCCCGATTGCGGTCCAGTCTTGGAGAGGGACTTGCCCGTCTTCTTCCGCATAGTGAATACGGAGGTGCGGTGAGTTTATTACTGCAGGAAAAGCTAAAAATTGTGTCGGCGCCGGAGCTCGAGGGAAAAGCGTCCTCACAGCTGCATATCCAGACCGCGCCCCCAATGAGCACCAACTTAAATACTATACTGTGATATTACCCATAACCAGGATCCCCCCTCCCTGGGGGGGAAAGGGAGGGGGAAGAGGGGTGGGAACACAGATCACATGAGCACATTAATCAAGGTCAAAGTCAACCCAAGACAGTGCACAAACAGAAATGTTACTTTTTTATATTTTGTTATATTTAAGAACAGATGTGTGGGATGTGCTAGGATTATGTATGTGTGTTTGTGTTGAGAAATATTTTTCAATTTGTAAGAACAAATAAGGTCAATACAGGTCATAACTACAGTGGATCCTCTGGCTAAAATGCTAACGTTGTACAACTGAATGGAATTCTATTTATTTATTCAACCATTTGGGGACAAGAGTCCCAAGGGTAAAAATACAAAAACTCACTAATATACCTCTGACAAAGCACTATTTGGGGAATCTAGGAGATTTGGCCAGCAACGTACCTCTTTTATTTGATTGCCCTCACACCTTTGGACACATTGTCATTCTGGGGGAGGGGAGTTATAGATTTACTAGCAGATTTAAATATACTAACAAATTGAAGCCAAAATGCAGCAAACATTTCATAATCAGTTACAGCAACAATGTATATTTTGTAGGGAGTTTTAATCTTTGAACTTGCTTAGATAGAGAGGAGGATTTGTTTTCAATTAGAGGAGACAGCTAGTAGTCTTGAAGGTATAGTGAACCAGTTCTCTTCCATCCAACTATTTTTTCCTTTCCCTTTTTTAGATAACATATATATTGCTCCTTATACTCAGCTATTAATAGTGATAGCGCTTGGCTAAATTCATGTCAGTGTCTGCGCTGAGGAAGGAATGTTCACATCAATTTATTCTCAGTGTCCTCCCTCTTCTCACAATATATGACCAAGGGGTTGTGAAGATGAACTGGTTGGAGCTTGATGGGGAACTGAGAGACTAGTTAACTACCAGGTCTGATTTACTTTTGAATGACATTGCATGGCAGTAGGCAGATCTGTAGCCACTATTTGGTCAAAAAACAGTCTTGGATTCCCCCACTCCTGTATGCCATCAATCACAGGCAACATGGATATGATGGGGAATTAGTCTCAGAGTTCCCCATCAGGCTCTGCCCACCCAACAAGCAAAACAGTCATATATTTGAGCTGTCTTATGGGCTAGTTCTGCATCAGATCCTCATTGTCTGTCATTGACAGTGGATGGCAGTGGGCATTTTAAAACTTTTAGTGGATTAAATAATGGCTATGGTCTCCACTCACTGCCATCCACTGTCACTAGCAAGGTGGACCTGATAGGGACTATAGTCTCAAAGATTTCCTTCATCAGGCTCCACCCACTGCCAATTTTAGTGTGGCTTGCTTCATTGTTTGGTAGGATACAGACAGACTTCATTCCTAAACCAAATAAGTAAATATAAAACACATTAAAACATTATTCTAAATAAGGAACACACAACAACTCTCCTCCCCCATATGCCAAGTTGTTGGTCTTAATTGCCACCAGTTCGCTTATCTGTGAACTTGCATTAATTATTTTAGAATCTGTCACAGCCAAATTTTAAAAAGACTGATAAGGAAGCCTCACGGATTTTAAATTGTTTACAAAAATTTTGTATTGAGATTACTTTATTTGAAGCAAATTATCAATCTGGTTTTGTGACGGGCAGAGCAGTGATGGACAATACCATCAGGGCTTCCTAATCTTATTCACCTCTGCACTTCCACTTCATCTTCTGCATTCCTTTTCTCCACAGACATCGAGAAGGCGTTTGATAGGGTAAGCTGAAGGTTTATGAGGTGCACTCTCCAATATATTGGGATTGGGGCAAATGTGATGAAATGGATAGATGACCTGTACGATTATCCAACAATAGCAATTAAAACTAATGGTGCACATTTGGCCAATTTGTGTCTTGCAAATGGTACCCGTCAGGGTTGCCCCCTTTCGATCCTTTTTTTTCTACTTATCTTGGAGCCATAGTAAAAACATATTATAACCAACCCAGATATTACAGGGGTACAGGTAGGGAAAGTCTTTAACAATGTTGCTGCATTTGCAGACAATCTACTATTTTTTGTCGCCAGTGGAGAAGTAACTTTACCCAATTTAATTGGAAAATTAGACCTGTATGCACAAATGTCAAATTATAAATTTAATTATGCAAAATCAGAAGTAATGAACCTTACAGTCCCTGAAACGAGAGTGTATATATTTAAATCAAGCATCCTGTTTAGATCGGTGACAGATAAAGTATCTGGCAATATATCTTACACAATCCCTAGCCAATGTATTCCAACATAATTTCCCGCAATTGCTTTCCAATATTAAAAGTGATTTTCGGTGCTGGCAAAAACTCTTTTACACATGGTTAGGTAAAAACAGTATTTTAAAAATGAGATGTACTCCCTCGAGTGCTGTATCTTTTTCAGACCCTACCGGTGACAGTACCGAATAATATCCTGTGACAAATTAAGCGTGAGTTTTTGTGGGAACGTCATCCACTAAGGATTAGGTGCAATAACGGTTTTAATTTACTGCTAATGCGGTTCGGCTACAGTGTGAAAGTAGCACATAACAGGCAATACAATTATGACACTATCTTATGAGTTTTAGAATTGCCTACTAGTTTCCAGTGATTGTGTGTAGAGGGCCTGCCAGCCTATTAAGGACTAACCACCTTGTACGCTGTATTAATAGCACCATCTGACCTATTTGTTGGTGATGCCGAGAAGAAAGGGGAACACTTTTCTATATTTTCTGAACATATCCCAGAATTTAACCCTATTGGCAAGAAGTGTGCGTTTTGATTAACGATATCTCTGATCTCTCCATTGATCAGGACTAGGGATAAGCTTCGATTTAGAGTAAAACTCATGTTTGACTCGAACATTGTCTGTTCGGTGAACCATTTGGTGTGTTTGCGGAAAATTTGAAAATCCACGGAACACCCTGTAAAAGTCTATGGGAGAAATCTAAAGTGCTAATTTTAAAGGCTAATATGCAAGTTATTGTCATAAAAAGTGTATTGGGACCCCCACAACCACCAGGCAAGGGTTGTGGGGATGAGGCCCTTGTCCCCATCAACATAGTGACATGATGCTTTGAGGGGTCACAGACCCCCAAAGTATCCTCCCAATGTTGAGGGCACGTTGCCTGGTACGGTTTAGAAGGGGGGGCGCTTTCTCGTCCCCCCCTCTTTTCCTGTGGCTTGCCAGGTTGCATGCTCTGATAAAGGGTTTGGTGTGGATTTTTGGGGGAACTCCATGCCATTTTTTTTAATTTGGGGTGGAGTTACCCTTAAAATCCAGACCTGAAGGGCACGGTAATTGAATTTGGGGTGACCCCCACACATTTTTTATTTTAATGAATGACTTTTCTCTGTATTGCCGGGAGCCGACAATTTATTATAGCCACGTGTGTTTTTTTTTCCTTCAGAAATTACTTTTTGTGAAGTGACAGTTTTAAGTACGGGAAACAAGCGCTACTTCACAGGCATACTATACACCCCCCCTAGGTACAACATTTAAAGGAATATTTCACTGTTATTGTTTCACTTTAAGCATTGTTAAAAAACTGCAATTTTAAAAACTTTTTTTGTATTGATACATGTCCCCTGGGGCAGGACCCGGGTCCCCAAACACTTTTTAGGAAAATAACTTGCATATTAGCCTTTAAAATTAGCACTTTGGATTTCAAATGTTCGAGTCCCATAGACTTTAACAGGGTTCTAAAGTTCACACAAACTTTTGGTCTGTTCGCAGGGGCGAACCGAACAGGGGGGTGGTTGGCTCATCCCTAATCAGGACCCAGCAGCATGTTTGTTACATCTCAGCCCTCTCAAAGAGATGGTTTTACCAGTATGTTGTAAGACACCTCCTTAACCCCCCTGGCGGTATCCCCGAGCGTGACTCGGGGTGGATTTTTTATGTAAAAATCGATATCCCCGAGTCGCGCTCGGGGTGAATATGCAGAGCCTGCAGCACGCTGGCTTACCTTGTATCCAGGCAGGGTTACTGTACTTACCTTGTCCCTGGATCCAGCGATGCATCCCCGCTGTGTGAGCGAGTGGCGTCCTCCATTCGACTCACACAGTGCCCACGCGCCGCCGATCTCCGTTCCCTGCGACGTAATGGCGCACGGGGCGGAGACCGGCGGCAAATTCAAAAAAGTAAACAAACACATTACATACAGAATACTGTAATCTTATAGATTACAGTACTGTATGTAAAAAGTACACACCCCCCTTGTCCCTAGTGGTCTGCCCAGTGCCCTGCATGTTCTTTTACATAATAAAAACATTTTTTTTGTGCCTACAAACTGTAGATAGTCCATAGCAACCAAAAGTGTCCCTTTATGTCAAAAGTGATTTTAGAGCAGCTAGAAAACAGCGATAATAAATGATAATCACTTGCAGAATTGAGCGATAGCGATTTGTGGGGAAATTCGTCATAAAAAAATAAAAGTAATGACAGCGACAATTCTGCAACTGAGCAAATTTCAGTGATTTTGATTTGATTACATTAGTGAATAATTTTTATTATAATTACATTATTATTTGTTATAATTATTTATAGTTATTTATTATATTATAATTTTATGATTTTGTGTTTCAAACTTTATCATACCAGAGATGTTTACTAGACTATTGTTTGGACAAATTTAAGTGAGTTATTCCTAAGAATTGCAGGCCTACAGTATAAAACGCAGAATTTCCATGCAAAATAATTGTACCGCTTTTGGAACGAAATTCCAGACAGAATCATACCACCAGGGAGGACAAAGTGGGGAGTATTGCCTCAAGTATATTGAGTAAAATAAATTGCCATGTTAACCACCAGGGAGGTTAACATGGCAATGGCCTGTATACCGGCACATTGTAAGTCCTCCTCTCCACCAACAGTAAGGCCTCGTACACACAAGGGGATATGTCCGCTGAAAACGGTCCGATGGACCGTTTCAGCAGACATCTCCGCTCGTGTGTATGGGCTAGCAGACAGATTTCTCCACCCGACAGATTTCAAAGCATGCTTTGAAATCTATCCGGTGGGAATCTGTCCGCCCGACATGTCTGCTGGTTAGTACACTTACCAGCAGACATGTCGTCCCCCACCGCCGCCGCGCCGCCGCCGAATGGATTCGGCGCATGCGCGGAAGTGTTTAACTTCCTGGTGCGGTGACGTGGCGGTGACGTGGCGGCGTCAACGTCACCGCCGCGTCACCGCCACGTCACCGCGCCGTCCGGCGGCGGGGAATTTGATCCGATGGTGTGTACACGCCATCGGATCAAACTCCCGATCGGACATATCCGATGGAAATGGTCCGCGGACCGTTTTCATCGGATATGTCCGATCGTGTGTACGAGGCCTAAGACACTGGATTAGAGCAGTGAATGAGATAATGCATATGTAGGCACATTTGGCATGGGTAAAAAGACAGAAAGCCTGTTCTGTAAAAGCCTGGAGTGGATAGATTCATTTCACCTCAAAAGTGACACATAAGACATTATTTCCCTGATCCTGTGTCCAAAATATCAACATTTAATGTGACAGTCAATAACATTACAGAAGAAAAACCTTGTTTTATTTTTATTTTTTTATTTTATTTTTGAAGGGCAAGGGAGGGGAGTGAAAAGGAGGGGGAGGAGGAAAAAGGGGGTAGGAAATTATGCGGGGCTCTGTATATCATCCTCGCAAATGGCATATATATATATAATGTTATTAAGTAGAAATGTATTAGACATTTGTTGCTTTCTTAAGTGCCATGAGCCAAGCAGTCGCACAACGTACTGTACATATTGGTGTACTGTAAATGTGTATGTTGTACGCAACAAGTGTATATTTACAGTTCCTTTTTTGATCTGTTGTTTATTAGGCTTATGTATATGTAGAAATGTAACCACTTGCCATCTGCCACACGCCGATAAATATGTCCCTGTACGTCCCATTAAATTTGCCGCACATTCGCTGCCTGCCCGCGGGTCCCATAAACTCGACGTTCACCGATGGCCCACTATTGTGGCTAGGAGAGGCAGAACAGGGATTTGCCTATGTAAATAAGGCATTTCCCTGTTCTGCCTAGCAACATGACAGGGATCTACTGCTCCCTGTCATCGGGAGCAGTGATCTCTTTTATGTTCTAGTGAAACCATCCCCCCACAGTTATAATCACTCCCTAAGACACACTTAACCCCTTGATTGCCCCCTTCCCTGCCAGTGTCATGTATACAGTAATCAATGCCTATCTGTAGCTCTGATCACTCAATAAATGACAATGGTCCCAAAATAGTGTCAAAAGTGTCTGATGTGTCGCAGTCCTGATAAAAATTGCAGATCACCACCATTACTAGTAAAAAAAATAATAATACAAATGCCATAAATCTATCCCTTATTTTGTAGACGCTATAACTTTTGCGCAAACCAATCAATATACGCTTATTGCAATTTTTTTACCAAAAATATGTAGAAGAATACATATCTGCCTAAAGTGAGGAAAAAAATGTTTTTTTTTTATATATATATTTTTGGGGGATATTTATTATAGCAAAAAGTAATAAATATAAAACAAAATCATAATTGTCGCTCTTTTTTTGTTTAAAGTGCAAAAAATAAAAACCGCAGAGGTGATCAAATACGGCACCACCGCTCTATTTGTGGGAAAAAAAGGATGTACATTTTGTTTGGGTACAATGTTGCATGACCACGCAATTGTCAGCAGTGTCGAATTGCAAAAAATGCTCTGGCCAGAAAATCTTCCAGGCCTGAAGGGGTTAATAAGTTGTTATAAATAAAGAGTATTAAAAAAATAAAAATAAAAAATACCTGAATTCAGGATATGTTTCGGTACTAAACTGACTCAAGGCTTTCATTAGCTAGATGCAGGCCATAATAAAGAGTCTATACCACCAGACAGGTGACATTTTACTGTTAGCCTGGACATCCAATGGAATTAAAAAATAACAGCCATGTACTTCAAAAAACAGCAATTATTATGGAAAATGTAATTGAGTTTTATTTGACCATTAAGACAGGCAGGGAGATGATGTCAGGCTTCCTACATCATCCAATCAGAAAATGCTTTGTATTCACTGAGAAAAATGTAATGTTAAAGAAGCCTGTGCCAAGAAAATGCCCCCTATAGTTTCTATGCAGCAGGGCAGCAGCTCGGCATAGGATCCAGAAGTCATTGGAAATCGCTGAAAAAGCAGCAACTACTACACAGATACTTTGCTTTCCCAGCAGCCCCCCAGGTATGATACATGCATACTTACATTGGTCCAAGCTGGATCAATGTAAGTATGCATTAAAATTCATACCCAGAACGCAGCTTTAATACAGTAAATTTCCTGAAAATCACAATATTAAATTTAGAAATTTTCAGAATTGTGTAAAAAACATCACCAAGTGAAAGAGAGTGAGACTCATCATGTTCACAATCTAATCCAATTAGCTGCCTGTGATAATGTTCACTCAGTGTCAGTTTTTTCTAGCAACTTTATTGATATCTGTCACAGTGCTAAATAAATCAAAGTGTTTTTCAGGGCAAAAGTTCAAATCTTTAAGTAATAAATCATGTTCACGCACCAATAGTTCTCTTAAGACAAAGTAATGATGCTGGTATTTGTCAGGTCCAGATGCAGACACTTCAGTCAGAGAAAATAGTGACAAGTGACTTCACTGCTGCTTTTCCCTTAAGGCTAGTATGCCTACTGGTATTCGGATGCCCCAGGTCTTAAACTTTTAATCCTGACAATAGAACATTGTAGGTTGGCCCTTAAAGGGGAGTTCCACCCAAAATTTCACTTTTTAAATATAAATACCCTGTCTTACACAAGCGTAATGTATTCTAGTAAAGTTAGTCTGTAAACTAAGGTCCGTTTTGTTAGGTTGTTACAGCATTTAGATAGTTTATAATTTAGAAATAGACCGTGGCCATCTTAAGTGTGGGCATCATGAAGCCAGACTGTATGACTTCCTTGATTTCAGCTTTGCAGATCTCGCACATGCTCAGTGCTGCACAAGCAATGTAATAGGTTTCAGTCAGGTTTGCAAGGACTACTGGGAAACATGATACCTATCCCAGAAACCCTTGCAATGAGCCCGGGTATAGCTGCCTCGCTTAGAAATCCCTGGAGCTTAATCTCCTAAGCATACCCCATTAGGACGCTTTGCTATGTTAATTTTATGCAAGATCACCTTAGCCCAAACTAATTGAACATTTCAAAGGGTACATTGTTTACATACTTAAGGGTGATAAAGAATGTTATTTGACCAGTCAAGAAGTATTTGTTGATGGTAATTAGACGTGAACACTACAGTGACTTTAAAAGATTATTGCCTGTAATTACAGGTAAGGTCTTTTCATCTTAAAGAGTAAGTTCACCTTTACTGAAAAATCTGTAAGGTGAACTTACACAGGACCCCAATCTTGTCAGTTTGCCAAAAAACCTGCTGAGCAACATGGTGGCGTTCCCCATTCTGAGCCCGGGTATAGCCGCCTCGCGGCTCCGGTGCTTAGAAATCCCTGGAGCTTAATCTCCTAAGCGTACCCCATTAGGAGGTACATTTAGAAACAATCTAATTGGTCGGTGTCACATGGGCGGCGCTAATCAATCAGAACCCACGTAGCCTGTCCTCTCAGTGGGGAAAAATAAGTTAGAAAGCTAAGAGGATTTCTAAGCGCCAGAGCAATCAGGCAGCTATACCGAGGCTCAGAATGGGCAATCACCGCCATGCATGTCAGAGTTCTGTAAAGGTGAACTTACACTTTAACAACAAGATCAAAAGTGTTTGGTCAACTAATCAGAAAACCCTCCAGTGCCAAATACTGATTGTTCAGGTGAAGTTTTTAGCTGTTAAAAACACATTTATACATTCATTATTTTTCATTATGGAAGCACGGGTCTATATTATACAATATTATAACACACATTATAGCATGCATGGAAGCTACCTAGGTGCATGCTATAGATTGGACATATTATGCTGGATTTAAGTGTCTCTATGCTTGCTATGACATGAATGACTTAGGCCGCAAAAACACACTCAAACTTATCCGATGAAAACGGTCCGACGGACCGTTCTCTATTGTTCTCAACAATATTATGCTATATTGTTTTTCCTTTCCCTTACATGTATCGGGAATCCTTTGAACATTATCCTATGAAATTGCATACGGGTCTGGAGTTTTGAATCACTTGTTGGTACAAGTTATCCATGAATGTTTTTGTCCTTTGAAAGATATTGTCTCAGAATTACCTGATTGGGATTGTTTTTTTTCTCCATATATTCATTTTTTTTGGACCGTTTAAACATTTGTTTTGATTTGGTCTGATTCCATTTGTGTGGATCCTAGTTCTTTGGATATGTGTTAACACATACAAGGTCTGAATAAGGGGTCTCTATTCAAGGCACACCTAGTTGGACACATTTCATTATCAATTATTTATTTATATTATTTTTCTTCACCTTGGCCCGTTGGCCTCTGAAATTATGTATTAATCTTGATTGATCACTGTATATTATCACTTAATCAGTTGTATATTTAGCGCATACTTATTAATTTTATTCATTTATCATTCCTTCTATATGACAACAGAAAGGTGCAGTGATATCAAGAAATCACCAGGAGTAGCTAAGTAACTGCAACAGGTATGGAAAAGGTGCAGTGGCAGCAAATATCCTCCATGAAGAGCTGGGAGGCTGCAACAGGTTTAACAGTAGTTACTTCAACTGTGAAGGGGATAAAGGACAATTTCTCTTTTTGTGCCATCCACCCCTTCTAACTGTTCTCTTCTTTTGGGCCATGGCTTCCATTTCACCATTAATTATGTAAGGGTAGGACGGGGCGTGGCCTGACGCGGGATGTGAACAGACGTGTTCCTCGGCAGCTCCGTTCTCTCCCTACACAATCCTGCTCCATCCTAACCATCTATCTCCGCCGTTTGGCCTCTTTTCTTCCCTGATTGCTTCCGGGTGAGTCCCCTGCATCCTTGGAGGGTTTCTTGGTGGATGGGAAAGCGGCGAGGCAAGAAACAGCAGCCGCCTAAGACGAACATCGTGACACGCTCCTGCCAAGATGGCCGCCGCAGCACCGTTCTTGGGCCTAGTTCATCCCCGGCCTCCACTCCGGATCTGTTTGGGGATAGTCAGGACTGCTCCTCTCCACCCTCCCCAGAGCGCCAGAACCCTGCAGCTGTCCTCCATCCGACGGTCGTTCCGGTCTCTAAGGAGCCCACCCTGGCTGAAGTCCTGGCCACCATTAAGGTAAACCATGTGGATCTAGTGGGGAAGGTGGATGGCCTAAAACTATACTTAAACATCATGCGGCAGGATGTCCATAGGCTGTGCGGCCGGGTCACTGAGGCGGAACAGCACATTAGCGACCTGGAAGATACGGTTGCCACTATTCTGCCTAAGCTTAACTCCTATGGGGGAAAGTTCTCCACACTGGAGGACAAGGTCGACGACCTTGAGAACAGATTACGCAGGAATAATATACACCTGGTTGGGTTGCCTGAACGAGTGGAGGGCTCTGACCCTGTCACCTTTCTGGAGAGTTGGCTTGAGCAGGAATTTGGCAGTGAGCACCTTTCTTCCTGTTTTGTTATTGAGAGGGCCCACCGGGTCCCGGGTCGCCCCCTCCCTGAAGGTCACCCTCCCCGCACCATGGTGATACGGCTCCTGAACTACAGAGACCGGGACTCCATCCTGGGGGCTGCCAGGCGGAAGGGCAGCCTCTGTATCAACAATGCTGCGGTGTCCCTTTTCCCTGACTATTCTGTGTCGGTCCGCAACCGAAGGGCCGGCTATCAACGTATCAAGCAGAAGCTCCGGGAAGGTGAAATCCAATATTCCATGCTATTTCCTGCCACCCTTTGGGTTGCCTACCGGGGGAAAGCTCACTTCTTCCAGTCGCCGCAAAATGCCTTGTCCTGGTGGGAATCGCTGCCTCGTTCTCCTAAGCCCCCTGCCTGATGCTGATCCTCGTGGCTTGAAGGCACATCTGATGGGACTGCCATTCCCGTCTTGACTCTGCCTGTTTACCCTTTTTTCCTGCGTGGTACAAGTTCTGGGTGTAGGCCCTCTCCTCTTTTTTGGAGCTGGGCAGGGGATTCTGTTTGCTTTTTTGTACATATTTGTGTGATTGTTTGTGTGTATGGTGTATGTATGGAGGTTTGTGTGTGTGGTGATGCGACCAGTGCTTGCTCCTGTTGCCGTGACTGGGGATGGGGCCTCCCCCGATCCCCCCCCTCTAACCCCGCTCTCCTTGATCTGAGGCTGAGATAACTGTGTGCTCATGGAATGTCCGTGGGTTAAATTCTAAATTTAAGAGAGCGTCGGTATTTGAGGCCCTGAAGCACATCAAACCACATGTCTTATGCTTGCAGGAAACCCACCTTATGGTGGGTTTTGCCTCTCTGCCTAAAGTTCCTACGCTTATCCTTGGGGATTTTATCAGACCATTCTTTGCTGCAGGTGGGCTTGAAAATGGGTCATAGGCCTTCATTCCAGGCCTGGCGACTCAGCCCTCTCTGGATTGCTACGCCAGAGATCGCTGAGGCAATCCCTGCTGACATGGCAGATTTCTGGTCATTAAACGCAGACTCTGCAGCTGGGGGCTCAGTATGGGATGCCTTTAAGGCTGTTAGGGGTTCTTATATTTCCCGTATTCACAATTTCAGACGCACTAAGAGGGAGGAAGGGGAAACTCTTCAGAAAGCCTTTGAAGAGGCGCGTAACCGACATTCGGGTGCCCCCACTTCTGAGACCCGGGGTGTCTAATGCTCACAGGGCAGTAAAGCTACATATGATAGACCTCACTAGGAAGCAACAGTTGTATCTCTCTTCCCGCATCCTTGAGCATGGGAGGAAAAATGGTGGTCTTCTTGCATATCTCGCCCACACAGATTTTCAGGGTTCCTCCATAGCCGCTATTAGACTCCCAGATGGTACGCCCACTACGGGCGCATTGGTCATAAACCGGACTTTTGCGGACTTCTACGGCAAGTTGTATAGTAGGGCAGCGGTCCCTCCGGAAGCCAAATTTCTAGGTTTCTTTGAAACTCTTAATTTCCCAAAATTGAGTGATTCCCAAATGAATATACTGGATAAACCTATTACTCTGAAAGAGGTAATAGAGGCCATTCGCCTCCTACCTCCCAATAAAACCCCGGGATTAGATGGCCTACCCTCTGAGTGGTATCGCACGCATTAAGAGGAACTGGCCCCCAAATTACTTAGAGTCTATTAGGACTCCCTGGTGGTGGGGAAACTACCGGACTCCATGAATGAGGCCTTGATTGTACTTATACCTAAGCCCGGTAAGGACAAGATGCAGTGTGGGTCTTACCGACCCATATCGCTCCTAAATAATGACTCCAAAGTTTTAGCAAAAATACTCTCCCTTAGACTTCAGTCGGTCATCTTGTCCCTTATACCGCCCGATCAATCCGGCTTTATGCCTGGCAGGAGTGCATATGACAATATACGCAGGTTATTCCTACACATTCACAGAGCAGCGCGTGCGAAATGTAGTGGTCTGGTCCTCTCTTTAGATATATTAAAGGCTTTTGATACTGTAAGCTGGTCCTTTCTCTGGGAAACTTTGTCCCAGATGGGGATCGGCCAGTATTTTATTAATTGGGCCCGTCTGTTATATGCGGCTCCGGGAGCTCGGGTCCGGACGAATAGGGATATTTCTAATCCCTTCTCTCTTGAACGGGGTACCAGGCAGGGGTGTCCCCTCTCCCCGCTCCTTTTTGCGCTGGCCATTAAGCCTTTGGCTCTGGCGGTGCGGCAGGCGCCTGGGATAGGGGGCATCCGATCTGGTCTGCTGGAGGAGGGGATCTCTCTCTGTGCAGATGATGCTCTAGTATATCTTGACGGTAGGGAGTGTTCTTTTCAGGCTCTTCTACTCGGAGTTTGGGGCGGTCTCTGGGCTTCAGGTGGGCTGGGAGAAGTCGCAGGCATTTGCGATCGGTCCCCCGATGCCACTGGACTACCTACAGAGGTCAAACGTTCAATTGTCACAATCCTTCAAGTATCTGGGTATTCAGATACATACCGACCTCTCTAAATATGCTTTACATAATATTGACCCCGTGTTCCAGACCATGGTGGATACATTTTGAACCTGGACGTCATTGCCCCTTAATTTAATTGGTCGTATCAATATCTTTAAAATGATTTTTCTACCAAAATTTTTATATTGTTTTCATGCCTCCCCGGTTATCCTCACCAATGCATTTTTTGCAAAACTAGACTTCATAGAATTCACTTTTCGGCTTCATATGGAATGGTTGCCACCTTCGTATAGCCCGATCCTCACTTTAGGCATCCAAGGCGGTGGGTGGCCTTGCATGCCCGAACATGCGGCATTATTTCCTCTCCTCCCAGCTCACCTATGTTCACGATTGGCTACATTCTGATCCCCGGACTCCGGCCACTGCCCTCCTGCTGTCCTTCTTTGATCCCCCGGCTTCCCTGCAGAACGAATTACATAGATTTAAGAGATCTGGGGGTTCCAGACTCTCTCCCGTTGAGGTCTGTTCTATGGCCTGGGGGAGAGTGGATGGGTATTGTCCCAGGTTCCGTCTGGTGTTTCGCCGCGGGCTCCTCTATGGCAAAATCGGAACATTCCTGAGCTTTTTGACCACCCCGATTCTGGCTGGTGGACCCCCTGCGGAATAACACACATTTCTCAGGTCGTAGTGGACAGCACCTTGTTGTCATTTGAGATGCTCAGGCTTAATTTTGATCTGGATAATAAAATTTTCTTTAAATACCTGCTATTGAGACATGCCCTCCGGACGCAGTTTGGGTCCCTGACCATCGGGTTACTGGAGGCCCCTATTGAAGGCCTGCTATCCACTCCTGACATTACCAAGCTGGTAACGACCTTCTACTGCTGCCTCCAAAGGGCGGGAGCAGACCCATTTCAGAATTCTCATAGCAAATGGCTTGCGTCTATGCCTGAGCTTTCTGAAGAGGACTGGGAAGAAGCTAAGGAGGTGTGCTTTCAGGATATTATTAGTACTGCAGATGTGTTGGTTCAGTTTAAGTTTATTCATCACTTACATTTTACACCAGCTCATCTTATACGTATGGGTTTGGGACGGGATGTTGCCTGCTGCAGGTGTGGTACAGTAGCCGCTGATTGGTTCCATATGTTTTGGGGGTGTCCTGGACTCTCGTCTTTTTGGAAGGCTATTTTTTCTTTTTTTGCCGACAAGCTGCGTCTCCAGGTGCCTCACACCCCGGAGGTTGGACTTTTGGGAGTATTGAACGACCACGTTCACCGAACTCACTCGAGGATTCTGTTGCGTATCCTGTTATTTTATGCAAGGAAAACTATCTTACTTCATTGGAAAGCTGTGGGCCCCCTCTCAATCAATGTTTTCTTTAATATTGTTCATGCTCTCATTCCCAAATTTAAGCTGGTTTATGTAAGTAGGGCTTGCCCTAAGAAGTTTTATAAGGTGTGGCAACCGTGGTTGGATGTCTCAAAGACATTTTAGGGAGAGGTTCTATCCTCACAGCTCTCTCAATAGATAACGGAGCTCAATGCCATATACAGCTGTAAGGTTTACTGGTCTCATATGGTCACTGTCGCTATGTGTGTGTGTGTGTGTATGCCTGGTTGGTTGAATGGATTTGGGTTTTGCTTTCATATGTCTAGATAGAGGATGTTTAACTATCTGGAGTTTGATAAGTGTCTGCTTGCGACAGCATACTGTACTGATGTGTGATTACTTGTTTCATGTCTTTCTGGTTTGTTAAAAAGAATAAAATCTAAATAAACACCTTTAAAAAAAATATGTAAGGGTAGCACTGATACTTTCATTTAAACCTCTTGTGTGATTTTTGTGAAGCGTCTGGTAAAGAGTCAGTATCAGAAACAGAAGCCACAATGATGAATTCTATCTCTGTATCAGAAAAATCACCTTTTTCTGTTTCTTTGGTTACTTAGCTTAACAATGATGGGTCTTTTCTTTCCTTTCCTCCATGCATAAATGGTATTCACTTCATAATCATTTTTACCTTGGATGATTTTCCATTTCTTTGTTGCAATCACCTGGTTTTCAATGCAATCTAATTTCTCAATTAATATCCAATCTAAGTCAATGAAATGGTCCTTTTCTTTATACATAGCAAATTTCATTAACATTTATCAATTTCCTATTGCTCATTCACCATTTCTGCAGTCTTTGAACTAATAATAATTTGCAGAAGATCAAATGAGCAGACTATCAATGTTTCTGCCCATTTCCATTTTAAATGTTCACTAAAAAGTTCAAATGCTAGAAATTTTGAAAAAATTAAATACAAATTTAAGCAGAGATGTTTCAAAGATGGACAAACATTTTTACTATTATCTCAGAATATCGCTTTTTATTTAGAATACTAGAATGTACTTTTTGTTCAATAAATATATTTGTAATTTTCAAAGGATATGCAAAGAACATATCTTGTAAGATAACAAATTAACAGCTAGTACTACTTTAGAGCTGATCATGGTCTATGAGCCTAAGGTCTCAGCCAAAGTGTCTAATAACCATACCCATTACCATTCAAATGATTAACAGAAATATTTTTTTTTAGAAAAACTTTAAAAATCAAGATGGTCATTGATGCAATGATTTGATTGTTCTGGATTAAACAATCAGAAAAAAACTGAGCTATCTAGCCATGTCTTTGTTTGGTCTAGGTCCCTGTTGGACCCAGTAAGAAATGTACTCACCATATAAGGATGGAAAGTCCAACCTCCCTTTTCTTGAGGATATATGTGACCCTGCACAGTGTATATAGTAGGTGAGGTGTAAAGTTTGATTGGTTCCTCGCTTCAGACTCTGTCACATGGTCTCTTGTTCACTAGATTCTGGAACCTTGGTGACATTTTGATAATAATTTGAAGAGTTTGTATTTTTTTTTTTTCGTATTTACTGGTGTGGGTGAAAATTTGGGCATATAGAGATAAGATATTTGAGATTTTGTTTTGATCTGACCTCCGGTCATTCTATTCTGTAACTACATTATATTTGTGTAAACTAACTGGCTTTGTTGTGTAAATAAGTGTGAAACAAAGGTAAATATTAGCATATTGCATAAAGTGTGCAAAAACCCAATACATAAAATCATATGTATATAAATATTCTGACATCAAATACAGTTCAGTACTAAAAATTCATATTAGAAAGTTCATAATAAGAGGAGTCAAGGAATGACTTTTAATAAACCTATACTGCACCATGAGATGTTTATCTGCTTTATTGGCATTGCACACCTGGTGGAATCCCCACTATATGGAGTCTATCTTATGTGGAAAGAGGCTTTTGGCAATCTGAGCAATCTGAATTGTAAAAAGCAGAAGTGACCGTTTTATTGGGTGGTCCACAGTTCACGGTAAGAGGCAGTGTGTGAATGTTGGTGAAGGTTTCTTCACAAGACTTCTTACTTACCACTTGGACATTATATCACCTGGACTCCTCCTATTATGAACTTTCTATTATGATTTTTTAGTATGAACTTTCCTTTAAGCATTTTTAAATATCTAGCGCTGCACTATTTTGTGTTTTATGTGTTCTTATTGCTACCAATATATTGTGCAAGCTCCTTGTGATCTTCATTCCTGAGTGCAGGTTTATTGTTGTTTTCTTATACATTTCACTACTGCCAAAAACTGTAAAATATGCAAATTTTAGTGCAGGTAAAATAGTGTTAACCTAAGGAAATAAACAACAAAAACAAGCAATGTTCTATGAGTTAAAGTAATAAAAACGTTATAGTTGAAAAAGTAAAAAATGGACATCAAACAAATGTACACAAGTAAATATGCCGTGGTGGACAATTGTGGTACATAAAATAACTACCAATGGCATAGCATTGAAAGGAGTCCTGTGATGGAGTGGTAAAAATCAGAGACTAATATCAATCACTTGGGCTGCTGTATGGGCGTCAGTTCATCAGACTTAGTGACCCATGCTTAAGGACACAGTACCTTAGATGGTAGAAGGGGATACTACTGTGGTGGGGATGGAAGATCGCTCAGGTGAACTGATGTACTCTTGTCACCGTGGGTGGCTACACATGCGGTGTAGATCTGTAAGAATCCGTCACACTGACCGTCGGGGAGACAGTCGTGATGGCGCCAGAGAGCAGGAAGGTACAGATGACACTGGATCAAGATGGTGGACAACAGCCTCTGTGTCACCGCAGGCACCAGACCGGCGGTCAATTCAGTGAACCGAAAGTGTAATGAAGTACTTAACAGCGCTGACATGTGAAGGGGACGTGAACAAACACAGGACCCGATGGTGTAGAGATCCTTGTGCCCTCTGGAGATGGACGGATGTCCAGAACGAATGTGCACACACAGACAGGCTGGCGAGGTGTCGTATCCCACAGTACAGAAACTGACAGCAGCGTTCATACACAAGTGTGTATGTGGGACTCCAAGCAAAATAATTTGAGGTTTAAGATGCTGGAAGGTGGGGCGTGGCTTAAGGTCATGTGACTGTCTTGATTGGTTGTCATGGCGGTCACATGATCCAAAAAACTTTTCGGGAGCTTTCGGTTGGACACCCTGTGCAGAGCGCTATTGACCGCAATCCATGCAAATATGCAGCCTCGTGGCTAAGGCCCAGGCGCCCGAGAGGCAGCATATTTCCTTGCGGCCGCCACCAAGAGGTTAAATAACATAATTTAGATTAATACAATGCTAAAATAAAGTAGTTTATGTACAGTAGTATACGCTTAAACAAGATATAACATATGAGCCATATTCATTTGCTCCACAAATCTGTTCACTTGCAGTAATGAGACAAAATCTTGCAATGCCATTGATAGGACAATTTCATTTTCCTTAAAAAACTGTCCCACTTTAGTCTGATTTTTAATCATCCCATTTTCCACTTTAATCTGGCTGCTGAAATTTTACAGAATGTGTAAATGATGTACTTTAACTATCAGAAGAAAAAATGGTACTCATGAGACTCTTTAATTATGTAAAATATATTTAATCACATCAAGTACAACTACATCTCTTCAACTTCATTTTTTTTAAAGTAAATTTATGGTACATCCCATTTCTTCCCTTTAAATGTGAAAAATATATGCTCCATTTACTTCTTGATATTGTTAGATCATGCACCCAAAAAATTTGATATTAATTTATTATGGAAAAACTGAGTCTTTACAATTTTCTTTTCAAAGATTACAATTTTACACATATCAGTCATTCCTGCGATAAGTACAGATATATTTTCACCAATAATTTGGTGCATTGAATGTTATAGAACCAGTCGCCATAGCTTTCTTTTGGCATATGTTTGTTTTTGTAAATTAATTCTTGATAAAATTACAGTCATATTACAGCCATTGTGTATCAAGTATGGTATTAGCTAAAGCAGGCATGTACAAAGTCCGGCCCGTGGGTCAATCGCGTCCTGCATTTCGGTTTCAGACAGCCCGCCTGGTTATTTTGACCCCCAATGTGGCCCCCAATGAATCCCTGAGGGCCAGGGGCCACAAAGTAAATACATGCTGGCTGCCCTGGAGAGGACAGGGAGGAGGCGGGACAGGTGCTGTGCATACAGGAGTATTTCCTGTTTACACAACGACCTCTGTAAAAGTCCTGTCTCCTGTGCTGCCATTGGACGACTGTTCTATCCATCATAGGAGAAGGGACTTTCTATTAAAGAGGCGATAAAACAGGAGTTTCTCCTGTATGTCTGTTGGCGCTTGTCCTGCCCCCTCCCTGTCTCCTCCAAGGCTGCAGATGGACATGAATCAGGCTGCACTGATGGCAATGGCGAATCTGCATTCATGTCAATGGGGGTTATGCATTCATGTCAATGGGGGTTATGCATTCAGGACAACAGGGGTGCTGCATTCAGGGCAAGGGGGGTTCTGCATTCAGGGCAGGGGGGGGTGCTGCATTCAGGACAATAGGGGTGCTGCATTCAGGGAAATGGGGGTGCTGCATTCAGGGCAATGGGGGTGCTGAATTCATGGCAATGGGGGTGCTGCATTCAGGGCAACGGTGGTGCTACATTTATGGCAATGGAGTGCTGCATTTATGAAAATGGGAGTGCTGCATTCAGGTCAAGGGGGGTGCTGCATTCAGGCCAAGGTGGGTGCTGCATTCAGGCCAAGGTGGGTGCTGCATTCAGGACAAGGGGGGTGCTGCATTCAGGACAGGGGGTGCTGCATTGATGGGCACTGACCCTTATTTTGCTTCACAGTTCTTTATTTAAAATTTAAGATTTTTCCCTGAATCTTCCCTCTTAAAGTGAAGGTGCGTGTTATACGCCGATAAATACGGTATATCCAAGTAACACACTCAAGCTCATCTCTTCACCACACACAGCCACAAAGACAGGAGAATTCTTGTTGGGCATTGGTGCTTGGATGAATACACTTAGACCGACTTTTAATGGTTCACAGAATGTCAGGCAAAATGGTCGACCCTTACGCATGTTCACTTCATCAAATCTGGCCCTCTTTGAAAAAAGTTTGGACACCCCTGAGCTACAGTGTCAAATATGTATGGACAGTAACAACGTACTTGTAAAAAAATGTTGTACTTAAAATGAAATAGACTGTCCAATTTCTGCTAATACTCTTGCCGAAAATAATTATTCGTATTTGCGAAAGCTGGGCAATGCATACCTTCCTTCTAAAGCATGCTCATAGATACTAGACTTTGTCTTGTCGTTGTTTATGTTGATTGACAAACTGAAGCTCCAGCAATCATATGCAATCCTCCAAAAGAGAATAATGCACAGGGCTGACCTGAGCACTTAGGAGAAAGGGCACATGACAGGGTGGGCATAAGAGCAGGAAATGTTTAAAGAATGGGTGGGGAAAAGTTTAAGGATGCGACTTAGAAAGTGGGGAGGATGTGGTTAGAGGTTAATGAGACCTTGAGGAGGAACAGACAATGAGGTGAGCAATTTATCAAATGTGTAGTTCAGGGTGATAGAAAGGTCCCAGGTGATGTGCCCTTGGTATCACTCTGCCTGGTACATGAGCCAGCACTACAGAGAAAGCATCAGCTTATGTGGCTTCTGCTCCCTCCACAACTGCCTGCTGCCAGTGCTGGCTCCATGCACTCCTGTGCTCTGGGTAGTGGGTCGGTAACGCGTTGATCATGAACTTTGCTTGTTGACCCACCATCCCAGAGCATGGGTTTGAGGTTGCAGGCCACATCAGAGGGCTCTGCGGGCCATGTGTTGAGCACCCCGGTGTAGTGGGTAGTTGTTTGCCTGTTTTTTATAGGCTCTCCTGGTGCGTTTCAGGCCGCGTACACACGAGGGGATATGTCCGCTGAAAACGGTCCGATGGACCGTTTCAGCAGACATCTCCGCTCGTGTGTATGGGCTAGCGGACAGATTTGTCCACCCGACAGATTTCAAAGCAAGCTTTGAAATCTATCCGGTGGAATCTGTCCGCCCGACATGTCTGCTGGTTAGTACACTTACCAGCAGACATGTCGTCCCCCACCGCCGCCGCGCCACCGCCGAATGGATTCGGCGCATGCGCGGAAGTGTTTTATCCGATGGAAATGGTCCGCGGACCGTTTTCATCAGATATGTCCGATCGTGTGTATGGGGCCTAAGAGTTTTTTCCATCAGCAGGTTCCAGAGCAAAAAGCTTGTTGCCTAAATTACAAACATTAGTGCACATAATGTGACAGACCTTGCTATCTTCTGTTGTATTTTTAGCACCAGAAACGTTAACTGAATTAACATCAGTCAGACCTGCACTTGAAACATTCAGAGCTTTCCAACTAGAGTACTCTATACCCACGTCTGAATACTTTCGATATGTGCAAATTTCACACCTACTGAAACGACAAACCAGCCTATATACTTTTCTCCCGTGGCATATAGCTCAATATTACTTAGCAAAACGCACAAATATCAAAGGCATATCATTGTTCTACTCTTACCTACAGGACAAATTAGCATTCACCAAGTCTTCTGATATGCAAGCCTGGGAGAGAGAATTAAATGCAGTATATTCAATCAATCAGTGGCAGACGGCCCTAAGGGTAACATACTCCTCCACCAAATGTGTTAATCTTTGGGAACTATACCAAAAAATCTTATTGAGATGGTATCTCACCCCACTCAGATTGTCCAAGATCGGTAAAGGTCTATCCCCCGGGTGCTGGAGGCAATGTGGGGGAACTGGTACGCTGTTCCATATTCTATGGTCCCGCCCCGCTGTAATGCAATACTGGCAGCTAATCCAACACCTTGTAGCACAGGTCCTTAACTTAATCTGACCCTGTCCCCGAGGCTGGCTCTACTTTCCTTGGGCATAGATCAGATCCCTTATCATTCGAGGATGCTGCTATCCCACAAACTTCTAGCTGCTAGGCTAGCTTTGGTCAGACATTGGAAGTTCACTTCCCGACCTACAATATCTGAAGTTATCCAAATAATCAATACCCATGGCACATACGAACAACTATTTGCCTCCGGGGTAGGTAACTACACAGAGATTATTAAATTCTGGGAACCTTGGAACGAATGGTATAAGGTTCACTCCAGGCCTGGCCCTCCATGAGTTAGTTCTTGCCTGACACAAGGCAGATATATTGCCCATTCCTGAGGGTGATTGACTGCGTTGGTCTTTAATGCCCTAGTTTTAGTCTGCTATTCGGCTTATTTTTTTTTCTTTCTTTCTTTCTCTTTCTTGCTTTTGTTATTTCAGTTGTACTATCTCATTTTAGTACCTTGGTTCTACATGAGAACTAGCCCCTCGGGAATGTTGGGTTACAGGAATTAAATTACTATTATCTGTTATGTATACCATCATAGTATTCTGTGGATAAGCTGTTTCTACACTTTGTGATACATCTCACTGTTATGTTTCTTTGTATTTTTGTTCATGTCATTTATGTTTAAAACTGTTTAAAACTAATAAAAACGATTGAAACAAATTAATATCAGTCCAGTCCTTAGCAACACAACCACTCACATTTGTTTTAACCTGCTGGGGACAGAATGAGTCCTCATCAATTAAATCTCTGCTCTCATTTCTCAGTTTACATGCATGTCAGAAAAACTCCTAGGACCAGATTAACAAAGACTTACGCCGACGTATCTACTGATACGCCGTCGTAAGTCCAAATGTGCACCGTCGTATCTATGCGCTTATTCTTTAAATCAGGTACGCCTGAATTTTGCCAAGATACGACCGATGTAAGTCTCCTACGCCGTCGTATCTTGGGTGCATATTTATGCTGGATGCATTCGGCGTTCCCATTATAAATATGCAAATGAGCAAGATACGCCGATTCACGAACGTACGTACGCCCGACACAGTAATCTAGGCCGTGTACATAAGGCGTTTTTCCGGCGTAAAGATAAACCACCAAAAAGATGGCGCATCCCATGCAAAGGTATGGACATCAGAACACCCATCGTTTTTACGTCGTTTACGTAAGTCATACGTGAATGGGGCTGTAACGTTCACGTCGTAGGCAGTGTTCGACGTGTATCTTAGGCATTCTGTTCGACGTGATTCTGAGCATGCGTACTAGGATACGTCCACAGTTTTCCCAGCCAAAAGCTGTCATGGCAGTTTTCCTGATGGGAAAACTGGTCGTGTGTATGAGGCCGCGTACACACGGCAGAGAACCTCGACGGGCAGAACACATCGTTCCGCCCGTCGTGGTTCTCTGCCGGCCGTCGAAATCGGTGACCCGCCCGTCGGGAATGGCAACCAGCCATTCATCCAGGCGGGCCGTCGAGCAAAAAGAGAGCGTGCTCTCTTTTCGCTCGACGGGATTCCCGACGGGCGGGGCGCGCGCTCCGTGTACACACGGCCGAGGTCCTCGCTGGAATGCAGCTTCCAGCGAGGTTCTCGCTGGTTTCCAGCGAGAACCTCGGTCGTGTGTACGCCGCCTGAGGCATTTTACTTGAATCACCAACAAGAAGATGACTTCTACTTTAGGAGCCTTATCCAAAACATTTGCCTGTTTTGCAACATCAGACACAAAATTTATTTTTGGCAAAAAGATCTGAGCAATTTCCATATTAACTCAAAAACTCCTGTGCTGCTACTAATCGATTCTCTAAACTGAATGTCAAGTATATTCTTTATATATTGTAAAATTGTATAATCCTTCATTTTTATTTTTGTATTAAAATATATCTTTTAACATACTTCCGCACTGCCTCAAAGTCCGCCATTCTTTCACTTTGTGATTGGATATTTTTTCTTTGCATATCTCTAAACTGAAGATAAAAGAATAAAATTTAAGATATAAAGAAAATAAAGTAACTACAAGCTGCACCTGCTGCAACCACCCAAATATGTTCCCACATCCAACCGACAGAAATCAACTAGAAAAGGTACAATTTCTGGGGAAATTGTGTGACGTGTTCTTGCCTTCACCAGTACTCCTGACTGGAGATGGTGCCCCTGGAGATGTAAATGTGATCCAACAATGTGTCTATCCATTGCTCCATTAAAAACTGCTCCATCAAAAACTATCCCATCAAAACTGCACCATCCTATTTGCCCCTTCAAAAACTGGTTGCTATGGACTGGTTGCTATGGACAGTTGCTATGGACAGTTGCTATGGTCTGGTTGCTTTAGACAGTTGCTATGGAGTGGTTTCTATGGAGTGGTTGCCATGGTCTGGTTGCTATGGACATTTGCTATATTCTGGTTGCTATGGACTGCTTGCTATGGACTGGTTGCTATGGTCTGGTTGCTATATTCTGTTTTCTATGGACTGGTTGCTATGGACAGTTTCTATGGACTGGTTGCTATGGACAGTTGCTATATTCTGGTTGCTATATTCTGGTTGCTATGGTCTGGTTGCTATGGTCTGGTTGCTATGGACGGTTGCTATGGACTGGTTGCTATGGACTGGTTGCTATATTCTGGTTGCTATGGAGGGTTGCTATGAACTAGTTGCTATGAACTGGTTGCTATGGAGTGGTTGCTATGGACAGTTGCTATGGACTGGTTGCAATGGACTGGTTGCTATGGAGTGGTTGCTATGTTTTTTGCTATGGTCTGGTTGCTATGGAGTGGTTGCTATGGACTGGTTGCTATGGACGGTTTCTATGGACTGGATGCTATATGCAGAGTATGCAGAAGTTATGCAGAGCCAAATACAGGCATACCCCGCTTTTAAGTACACACTAGGGTTTATTTACTAATGCTGGAAATCGCAATATCAGGCTCACTTCTGCAGAAAAAACAATAAGCTTCTAACCCCAGATTGTTCAGTTAAGCCTGGTAATAAAACCTGGAAGCTCATTGGTTTGTGTGCAGAAGTGAGCCTTATATTGCGCTTTCCAGCTTTAGTAAATAAACCCCATTGTGTACTTAAAAGTGGGATATGCCTGAAAAACAGCCATATCACCTCACAGCTGTGTGGGAGGAGCTACAGAAAGCACCTTAGCTGTTTGTGAGGAGACATCGTCTCCTAGGAAACCAATGTAAACACATCCAAACAGCCACTCTAAACAGGCAGTCATATTCTGGCTTGTTTTTTACTGTGCTTCTTCAAATGATTGTATTTTAAAAACTATAAATCGCACAGTGAATATCTTTATATTTTACGAATCACAAGACCCAGACCTTCAACCTGATGTATAGTATGTCTCTGAAATATTAAAATTGAAGGCACAGTCACAGTTTACAAATTGCCTTGCAATATTCCATTTTCAATTTTTATTCCTCCATTGACTTTCATTGAAATGATGGATGGCGTGTGTTGCAAACAAATGTCTGTATCTTGAAAACCATTTGACCGATCGCTTAGCCGTTGACACGTGTAGTGTCAGCAGGGACAGCTGAACATTTTGATATAAGATTTGTGTAGGTCGGCCTGAAAATGAGGGAGTGGTCGCAGTTTACAAATCATGTAATTTTTCAGTTTTTGCCATTTTGTGGTCTAGCTCTCCCCATTCATTCCTATGGGAAAATTTCGCCGCAAATATGACGATATTTCGCGAACGATTTGGCGAAACGTTCCACAAAGTAATAGCCCACTATTCGGGAACAAGCCGCTCGATTTGATATATTACTCGTCTATGTAGCGTAAAAACTGTGGGAGGAGTTAGGGTGGTAAATTTGGCTATAAGAATAATAATAATATATATGTGAGAGAATAGTAAGTGCTCTTGCTATGCAAGACCACTTAATAATTAACCACTTGACCACTGGGCACTTAAACACCCTTAATAACCAGACCAATTTTTAGCTTTCGGTGCTCTCACAGTTTGAATGACAATAACTCAGTCATACAACACTGTAACCAAATGAAATTTTTGTATTTTTTTCCCCACAAATAGAGCTTTCTTTTGGTGGTATTTGATCACCTCTGCGTTTTTTTTTTTTTTTTTGCTATAAATGAAAAAAGAACCAAATTTTGCAAAAAATAATAGTTTTTCTTCATTTCTATTATAACATTTTGCAAAAAAGTAATTTTTCTTCATAAATTTGGCCTATAATGTATACTGCTATATATCCTTGGTAAAAAAAAAAATGTTGGATATTATTTAGTCTGGGTGAAAGTTATAGGGTCTACAAGCTATGGTACCATTTACTGAAAATTGATCAATTTCATCACACCTGATGTACTGACAGCATCTCTCATTTCTTGAGACCCTAACATGCCAGAAAAGTACAAATACCCCCCAAATGACCCCTTTTTGGAAAGAAGACATTCCAAGGTATTTAGAAAGAGGCCTGGTGAGTTTTTTAAATTTGTAATTTTTTCCCACAATTCTTTGCAAAATCAAGATTTTTTTCCACAAAATTTTCATATTAGCGGGTTATTTCTCACACACAGCATATGCATACCACAAATTACACCCCAAAACACATTCTGCTATTCCTCCCGAGTATGGCGATACCCCATGTGTGAGACTTTTACACAGCATGGCCACATACATACAGAGGCCCAACATGCAGGGAGCACCCAGGCCAATTCTGACATTTCTCTCCTACATGTAAAAATCATCATTTATTTGCCAGAAAATTACATAGAACCCCAAAACATTATATATGCTTTTTAGCAAAGAGCCTAGAGAATACAATGGTGTTTTTTCGCAACTTTTCATCGCGCATGGTATTTGCACAGCAATTTTTCAAACGCGTTTTTTTTGGAAAACGTGCTTTTAAAAAAAAACATTAAAGTTAACCCAATGTTTTTGCATAATATGAAAGAAAAAGTTACGCCGAGTAAATAGATACCCAACATGTCACCCTTCAAACAAAATTGCTCACGCTTGTGGAATGGCGCCAAACTTCGGTACTTAAAAATTCCCATAGGCGACGCTTTAAATATTTTTACTGGTTTTACATGTTTTTAGTTACAGAGAAGGTCTAGGGGCAAAATTATTGCTCTCGCTCTAACGTTCGCAGAGATACCTCACATGTGTGGTTTGAACACCGTTTTCATATGTGGGCGGGACTTGCGTATGCGTTCGCTTCTGCATGCGAGCTCACGGGGAGAGGGGCGCTGTATGCCCAGAGTATGCCCAGAGTATTGCGAAGTATACCCAGAGTATTGCGAAGTATGCCCAGAGTATTGCAGAGTATGCCCAGAGTATTGCCCAGAGTATTGCCCAGAGTATTGCCTAGTATTGCCCAGAGTATTGCCTAGTATTGCCCAGAGTATGCCCAGTATTGCAGAGTATGCCTAGTATTGCAGAGTATATCTAGTATTGCAGAGTATGCCTAGCAGGGATGGCTGAGCAGGGAGGGATGGATGGATGGATCTGTGACTACATTTGTCACAGATCCAGCCCACAGCACTGCCGCTGCCATCCGCTCCCTGCCCTCTCCTCTCACACTGTACCAATCGGTACAGAGAGAGGAGGGAGGAACCGGCGTCAGCACATGACGCCGGTTTGTTTACGTCATTGGACGGAGCGATCACATGGTAAACCGCCGCTATCAGCGGCGATTTACAGTGATCCGTGATGCGCCGGGTCCTCTAGACCCGGCGGTCACGGATGCTCCCGTGTGCGCGCCTCAGGGGGCGTGATTCTAAGAAGCCGTTAATTAATGGCTACTTAGAGTTAAGCAACCGCTCTGTAGCCGTACTTTCTCTATAGGGCGGTTTCAAAGTGGTTAAATATTAATTTCCAGATTATTTGTCATTCGTCACACCCTAGAGGTTCTATGATGACATCTCCCCCAAGCTTTCTACTGTACAATGTCTTTTGATGAAGTACATTGAGTCAGCTTTTTGCCTTTTACTGGTGCACCCCAACAGCTTTAACCTTTTAAGTTGCAAGTTTGAAGGAGCCTGGTATGTTTTACCTATACACTATTTCCAAAACAGTGTTCAGTTTAGGTATGTGCATGTACACGCTGCTGTTGTTTTTTTGTTAGGCTGTGTAATTCTGGGGTTTTTCTTTCTGTGATAAATAGATATGTGGATATCAAATGTGCTTGTACATGTAGTGCTCTTCATGTTCTTCATGGTTTTATGTGAATAAAGGCATTTGGATCCCAGTTTTGGTGTGCAGCCATCTAGACTTCCCTGCAGTGAGGAGATCATGTAATTGGAGCCGTCTCACCTGTGAGCGATGTGTATCTTTTGGCTGTTCAAATTGTGTCAAAAAACACAAAAAGCCTTACACCAGGAGGGTGTTCTGGTCACAGCACTACAGTTTCCCTGAATTGACCATAACAGTGCTGCTGTAATAAGGTAGAGGGAACTCCACCTGTGAGGAAAAAGCAAGGGAAGGTTGAAAACAACGCAGACCTCTGGTGTAGTAAAAGGATCAAAGGGCCTTATTAAAAACAACATGTTATATACACACAAAATAAAACGTGACAGAGTGCATATAGTCGATGAGAAAGTGTCAAGATGACTGTGAGGCTAGCTGACATGTGAAGAGCTTGGCTGGATGCCAGAAGTCTCTGCTGCTTCTGCTCAGCTTGCTCAATCCCAAAGACAGCTCTCATGTAAAAGCGGGTTAACAGGACGCGTTAGCTAAAAAAGAGGAGGACTCTTCTAAATGCATCCTGACCCTGCCCTGCTCAGGTCAGCTGACTTTCTCTTTCAGTCTCTACCTTCGACATGGCCTCTCCTTACCCTACTGAATTCAATGGGTGAGCGGAGATGTAGTTGGGCAGTCCAATGTGTATACTGTGTGCCTGTAAGTGCCCAGTGTACTAGCTCCAGTCTTATATTGGTAGTTCCGCCACTGCTTACCAGTGCTGGTGATTCCAAGCATTGCTCTCTTGCAGAGCTACACTTATTTAGGAATCTTTAAAATCCAACATGTTTGGGTGTGTCAGATGCAAGCATACCAAACTCTCATCCCCTTTTGTTGTGGTTCTGTCTTAATGTAATGACCATGTCCCTGCTGAGCTAGTAGTGATGAAGCAGCCAATAAATAGAACCACAGTGTACAACATGGAATGCAAACATCCAACCCAACTGGAATAGTCAGATGTGGAATTTGTATCTGGGGTAGCTCTGCAAAGCAGCCAAGATCGAAGCCAAAGGTGGCAAGTAAGTTAAGTATTGTGACTTCTCTTTTAGGCCACGTACACACGCTCGGTTTGGTCCGATGAAACTGGCCTTAAGGCCAGTTTCATCGGTCCAAACCGAGTGTGTGTATGGCCCATTGGACCGTCGTCCGTCGGACCAAAGTTTTAAAACTTGCTTTAAAATCGGACCGATGGACACCTGACCATCGGACCAAACCGATGGTTAGTACGCAAAAGCATCGGACCAAAAACCTGTGCATGCTCAGAATCAAGTCGACGCATGCTTGGAAGCATTGAACTTTATTTTTTCAGCACATCGTTGTGTTCTACGTCACCACGTTCTGACCCGATCGGATTTTGGACTGATGGTGTGTACGCACATCAGACCATCAGGCCACTTCAGCGGTTAACCGATGAAAACGGTTTGTCGGACCATTCTCATCGGGTTGGACCGATCGTGTGTATGCAGCCTAAGAGGCAGAATTTTTTAAACATTAATCAGAATATTAACCACTTTAGCCCCGGGCCTGTTTTTCAGATTCGGTGTTTACGAGACTAAAACATTTTTTTTGCTATAAAATTACTTAAAACCCCCAAACATTATATATTTTTTTTTTCTAACACTCTAGAGAATAAAATGGCAGTCATTGCAATACTTTTTGTTACACCGTATTTGCGCAGCGGTCTTACAAGCGCACTTTTTTTGGAAAAAATTCACTTTTTTAAAATAAAAAATAAGACAACAATAAATTTGGCCCAATTTTTTTACATATTGTGAAAGATAATGTTACGCCGAGTAAAATGATACCCAACATGTCACGCTTAAAAATTGTGCCCGCTCGTGGCATGGCGTCAAACTTTTACCCTTAAAAATCTCGATAGGCGATGTTTAAAAAATTCTACAGGTTGCATTTTTTGAGATACAGAGGAGGTCTAGGGCTAGAATTATTGCTCTCGCTCTAACGGCGATACCTCACTTGTGTGGTTTGAACACCGTTTTCATATGCGGGCGCTACTCGCGTATGCGTTCGCTTCTGCGCGCGAGCTCGTCGTAAAGGGGCGATTTAAAATTTTTTTTTTTTTGTTTTCGTATTTATTTGTATTAATTTTACCAATTTTTAACACTAAAATAAAAAATAAAAAATTATCACTTTTATTCCTATTACAAGGAATGTAAACATCCCTTGTAATAGAAAAAAAGCATGACAGGTCCTCTTAAATATGAGATCTGGGGTCAAAAAGACCTCAGATCTCATATTTAGGCTAAAATGAATAAAAAAAATAAAAAATAAAATAAATGACATTTAAAAAAAAATGTCTCTTTAAGACGCTGTTTGGAACTGACGTTTGACGTCACTTCCGCCCAGCAGAGCTACGGGGATGGACGAGGGAAATTTTTTCCCTCACTCGCATCCCCGCTGACCAGACGAGCGCACCCGATCGCCTCCGCCGCTACCGACGGCTCCGGTAAGCGGCGGAGAGCGCGGGAGCGCAGCGGGAGGGGGGGGGGGACGCTGGTCCGCCACCGATAACGGCGATCTCGTGGCGATTCCGCCGCGGAGACCGCCATTATCGTTTACCCGACCGCCCACAGAAGAGATGGATATCTCGGTTGTGGCAGCAGCTGCTGCCGTTACCGAGATATCCATTTCTAAAGTGCCGATGTATACCTGCGGTGGGCGGTCGGGAAGTGGTTAAACAGAATATTTTTGAACCTTTAAACATGTTAAAATATATGTGTACCTTTATACACATTACAATGCAACACATAGAACTAAACTCATAGAAATTATTTTTTTTGTTGTAAAAGTTTTTATTGAAAGAAATATAAATACAACAATTAAAAGCAGCAAAAATAAAAGACTACATTCAGATAGATATTAACATTCCACTTTCCGAACAATACAAGCAATGGAGTTGTACATTAGAAATAAAACATTCATTTTTCATCACTGTATAAAGTTAAGTAATCAATAAAGAGTGAATAGTGATAAACAGATATAGATATTGATCGAAAACCAACTGTCTAAGTTTAACAGATGTCGTCATAAATCAGATCAAGAAGAGGGTAGGTGTAATTATTCAGTGGGATCAAGAATGTAATATTTAAAGGTGGAATTGACTGTAGACATAAGAATAACTAAAAATTACAATTAAAATCTATGTATGAACATAGGTAGTAAAAGTTGATAATATTTGCATCCTGTATGATTGTATGTCATTAACTATTTATATTTGAGTAAACAATAACCAGTAACTATTGGTTATAGACATTATTTACTCAAAAGAGATGCAATAACAAATAAAACTATAATACGAGAAAATGGATAAGGAAAAATAGGGGAATATAAAGGGAAAAAGGGGAACTGTCACAGCTCTTTTGATTATTCGATCTCTAAAAAGAAGTAATATCGTACAACTAAAGAAGTGCACTTTTGTAGGCGTCAGAGGAGGAGAATTCAATCCAGCAAGACCATATGGATGTAAATGTATTTTGTGTATCTTTCGCTTGGTGGATCAATTCCTCCATATCCATGGTTCTTTGTATTCTGGTAAACCAATCTCTAATCAAAGGGGGGTTAGGGGAACGCCATTTAACAGGTATGCACATTCTAGCTGCATTAACTAAGTGCATTGTTAAGGAATGGCGGTATTTGGGAATTAAAGAGGATGAATGGTGGAGCAAAAATTGAGCAGGAGTGAAGTCTAGATTATAGGTTGTTATCTGGGAGATAAGTTTGTGGACCTTTACCCAGAAAGGTTGGATAAGAGAACATGACCACCAGATATGTAGGAATGAGCCTATGTCTGTTTTACACCTCCAGCAGTTTTTGGGGAGTACAGCATTAATAAGGTGGAGCTTGAGAGGGGTTTTGTACCACCGAGATAAAATCTTGAAGGCATTCTCTTGAATTTGGACATTTATTGATCCTTTATGTGCAAGTACGTATATTCTTTCCCATTCAGAATCAGATAGATCAATAGATAGGTCTTTTTCCCATTTTTGGTTTGACCAATTAAATTTAGGAGATGCATCAGAGAATAGTAGGGAATAAGTAGAGGAGATTAGATGTCTAATGGGATCTTTCTGTAAGCAAAGGTTTTTGAACTTGGTGGTGTTTCTAGACCAGTCCGGTTGAGGTTTGATACTATTAAAAAAGTGCCTTATTTGGAAATAGGACCAAAAAGGAAAGCACTTATTATTAATTTTTGCTGATAGAGCAGGTTGAGTGAGAAGCTGGCCATCTTCAAAAAATGTTCCCACCCTTACATCGTCATGAGGCCAGTTATCGCGTAAAAATGAGTGGTGTAATCCAGGAGTAAAGTCTGGGTTGTGTCTCAAATGTGTCATAGGGCCGAATAATGAAGAAATATTGTGAGTTTTGCAGGTTGCATGAAACATTTTAAGGGTGGAATTTATCAAAGGGTGTGATTTGCATTCTGCATAGAAATTATGATATCTTGTTTGTGTTGAATAGAAATAAAATAACTAAAATAAAAAATAAAATAAAATACTAAAATAAAATAACAAAAAAAAATCCAACTCACCCTAGTTTCCTACTTTCAAGTCTCAAATTGACATTACACTGAGCTAAACACTTTTACTAATTTGGGTACTTGCCTCTTTACAATATGTTTGGGTGAAAGTGAGCAAAAATGTATTCCACCCCAGATTCACCTGCATAAGAAAAATAGCTACCAGTACAACATCTACACCCTTGTCCCTTTTTTCTATGCTCATTTCAGCAATGTAATACGTTTGCACTATATACTTATTTATGAACAGAAATCATATTTTCAATATTCTTTAAGAGACTTTTACAGTAGTAGCTTAATGTATATGCAAAACTGCATTTTTAATCATATATTAATATCATTAGCTACTTTATGATCTTTTAGAGTTTCTAGTACAAATATACATGCCTTTATATTTTTGTATTTGTTGTGCATAAATATGATTAAAAGCAGAAGTAATGCATTCCTTTATCATAGCTTCCACAAGATTACTGTAATTTACAGGCAGCATTATTTCAGCTGTACAAAAATGAAACAAGTGCTTTGCATGAGCAGAACATCATCATTAATATTTTCACCAAAAATAAATTAGGGCAGTATGATAATCACTTCATGGCACAAACAGTCATCAATCATTTTAACCACTTCATGATAATTGCCATAACATTTGAAGACAAACTTCTACAAAACACATTATGGAATGGATTTTTATCAATCTATGTCGCCAAAGTACATTGAGAAACTTGGCCACAGTTAAATAAGTGGACATTAATTACTTTAAAGGTATTTTACAATTAGGTCATGGTACACATTAAATGAAACAGTATTTACACAGACACCTTACTGCACTTAAAATGCATGCTACCCACATCTAAGGTATTCAAATTGATAGGTCTGGGCCACACACAGCAAGGAAAGTTGTACACAGGGGTGAAGCACCAAAGGGTAAGCCATATTTTTGCTCAACCATTCTAGTAAACACTATGCGACTTTATGTCCAAAAGTGGATATTTATTCCATTCAATTGCCTCTGTTACAGGTGCACACTTTTCCACCACGTATGTGGCAATACCAACTTGAGCCCCAACAAAAGGTCTCCCCCGTGTGATAAGCACAGTATTTACACATTCATTGGGTCTGTACTTTTTCTTTTTTTTTTTTTTTATATGCTAATTACCTAATAGTTTGCTATGCCCCCTCTCTTAGATTTTCCATTTGTCTCTATACTTAAGGGGACTGTATACTTACTAAGAAAACAAAAAATGTGACGCTGATAGAAATATAATAAACACTAGTCCTACTACCATAGACACACATATGCAATTACATTTTTTCGGTTGTCTGTCAGTTTGGTCAAGTTCTCCCACACCTTGAGCCACAAGTTTACCAACCTTGAGCCATAAGTTTACCAGGCAAGCATGCACATGGTTATGTCTTTATGTAATTAGTCTTTGTGTATATGTATTCCTCCTGGAGAAATGAAATACTTATAAAGATATATAGTACACTAAATACTTATACATGTACTCTCTTTAGAAAGCTAATATTTTAGTGAAAGCTAATACTTTAGAAAGCTAATATGTTGGTGAAACATGTCGACGAGCAAGGCTTTGATGGCATTACTGGATCAGAAAATGTTCTACAGTAATTTTTACAGAAAATTATACACAGAATTAAATTAATATTTATACCATAGGTACAGTCCTCTAAAACTGCATTATTGGGTACCTGGTAACTGTGTCCATACAGGGTGTTGTTTTTATGTTGTTTATATGTTTTTTAAATGTTTAAATGATGTTGTAATAAAATTAATACTTTTTTTTACTGATTCTCTCTCTCACTGTGTGCCCACAAAGTCCAGAATTTTTTTTTTTTACTTGGTCAATTCTTGAATATTCAAAATGATTGTGTCCTATTTTTTTTATTTATTTGTCTGCAATACTGTACATACAATGACAGACAAGCTGTATTATGTGTACTGTATACATATACAGTATAATAGTCCATTACTAGGGATGAGTGAATCAGTCTGAATTTGATTTGTGGGGTATTTGTTGAATCCTGCAACTGTGAAAAACAGAATACAGCTGCAAACCTCGCTGAAGTCTATGGGTGTGTGAATACAGTATTTTTACTGAATGTTGGCTATTTTCAAAGCTAGTATGCAAACTTTTATTAAAAAAAAGGCATGGGGAGCAGGGCACTACAACGGAGGATATTAAACAGAGCAAAAAAAATAATCTTTTTTAATATTGTACAGTTGGGGGTGGGCCCTTTTGATGTGACATAGAATAAAACAAAAATGCCTTAATGACATACGTGGGTGTTATATTTAATCTGTATGTGGTGTTATGAAGCAGTACAAATCTCAAGGACATTGTCAGCATCACCGTATTCTGGTATCAAAAATGTGGATGTTTAATTGAACTTTTACATTGAAATTGGCCTAAATACAGCATCAACCCGCAATTTGATTCTTTTTAACTTAATATAGGCATGAATTGACTTGTGAAAGTAGCAGGGGCAACACATTCTAAAAGCTATAGGTGAATTTATAAGTTTAAAAAAAACAAAAAAAAACGAAAGCCCTCAAACCTTAATAGTAAGGTTAATTAGCTTCTTTGTGAAAATAGTCACAGAAATTGTTCATTGGTTGGACAGTATGTAGGCAGCTTATCTAAGCTGCAACATTAGAGGGAGATAAGGCAGATTTATCATGAAATAGAAAGGCCATGGCTACACCCAGGACTGGCTCATAGAGCTCTGCAGCATGGGCTTTTTTGTTAATATCTGCTGAAGCAGAAGAAAAAATATGTTCCCAAATAACTCCCTTGGTAAAAATGACTAAAATCACTGCTTTTCATTATGTTATGGGATTTGTTACAATGATGTGTGGTAGATACCCACATACCATTGTTTACCCAGAAGGCCATTCTCTAGCTGCTGACCTTATTTTTCCCAGAAGGCCATCTCTGCCCTTCACCAGCATATGGAATGCAACAATGCAGCAGGGGCAGAGGAATAAATGGGGCATGTTTTAAGAGGACACTTTACCTATTCAAAGCTAAGGAAATTGCACATGGGTGAAGTGCGAATGGTGCAAAATTCAGGGTCCTCTGCTGCTGGCAGTTTGTGGTGAATGTAGTCTTTTAAATTCAAATACCTTCACACTTTTGGGTACCTGCCATATTAGATTTGTGATACAAATGTTTAATGACTGATCTACTGCCACTATACTAGAGAAAACACAAATTGTGGCACTTTCAAAGGCGCTGTGAAATAATCTGTTTACCACATTTTCTGATGGTGGCAAGTTCCACTCTCATGACCAATGTACCTCTGGTCATCTGATCCTTGAATTAAGTTTTTATATTAATCACACTAGCTGGGTTCAGCTGCTGGCAGTACTTACAGACAGCCCCTAAACCACATGATTTCTGACTACACTGGATCAAGGACTGATGAAGACACTTTTAGAATTAGGGACCCCATGGACTACTGGGCTATGGCCGCAAAAATAAAACCACGTTATTACTACCCCCACATCAAGGTGGTCTAAACCCCACATTTTTCAAGCTCTATGCACAGTAACCCCTCTCATATTTTCTAATACAAGCTATTGGCCTGGGTGACCCAAGATGGAAAATTCTCAGACAGCATATATTTTTATTTCTTATTTTTTGCATATTTATTTATAGATTTTTGTATTGTTTTTTTTTTTTTTTTTCTTATTTGACAGTGTGCATGGGATAATGGTGAGCAGTTTTGGAGTGCACAGTGCTTTAAAAAATAAAAAATAAAATGAGATGTTCCAAAAAAAAGCAGCTTTTGAATGGACTGTCGGCAAAAACTACCTGATGTGCTGCTATCAACCCAAATTAAAAGCTATGATAAAAAAGAAAAAAAGACCAGAATAAATCACTGTAAGTCAAGAACTCAAGCATACAGCCCCTAAAATCTCATACAAGCTTTAACATGATAATATTATTTGGAACATCTATTTTTATGTGTAGCACTTGCTTTCATAAAAAGAACATCTTGTGATACTAATATAAGTGTTCTTGTTAGGCCCTTTGTGTAATGGGGTGACACAGTTCTGTCGCCTACCTGCCTATAAATCACTGTGACATGCTCTCCCAAAAAACACATTTCAGCTGCTTTGATGATGCACATTGTCTAGGCACATCCCACTGTCGCAACCATTTAACTACTTAAGGCCAGATACTCTTTCTGAGATTTTTTGTTTAACCACTTAAGACCCGGACCAAAATGCAGGTAAATGACCACGTCCCTTTTTGCGATTCGGCACTGCGTCGCTTTAACTGACAATTGCGCGGTCGTGCTCCCAAACAAAATTTGCGTCCTTTTCTTCCCACAAATAGAGCTTTCTTTTGGTGGTATTTGATCGCCTCTGCGATTTTTATTTTTTGTGCTATATACAAAAATAGAGCGACATTTTTGAAAAAAAAACAATATTTTTTACTTTTTGTTATAAGAAAAATCAAATAAACTAAATTTTAGTCAAACATTCAGGCCAAAATGTATTTAGCCACATGTCTTTAGAAATTAAAAAAAAAATAGCTACCTAGCGGGAACAGCAACACTAATACAGCGATCAGACTCTATGTTACACAGAAGACATTTGAACATGGTAACAAGGCGGGGCGCCTACTCGCGTATATTACAAGAGCAGAGAGTACCCCTATCTCTATCCCTAGGATATTAACCGCAGCAAACCACATTACTGTAGTGATGTCCCTCAGGATATAACAGAGGCCTTTCTTTCCTTTTACCGTGACCTTTATACCTCCAGGGCTGACTACTCAGACGCGCAGCTTGACGACTACTTGACTCAGGTACCTCTTCCAAAACTGACAGCCAGGGCGAGGGAGGAACTGGATGAGCTGCTGTCTGTGGAAGAGCTGTCACTTGCAATTTCACAGATGTTGGCTCATAAATCACCAGGATTGGACGGGTTCCCAGTGGAATGGTATAGGCAGTTCCAGCATCTTCTTGCCCCTCTACTACTTAAGACTTATAATGCAGCATTAAAGGAGGGGGCGCTACCCCCCTTGATGAGGGAAGCTCTGATTGTTCTACTCCTTAAACCCAGAAAGGACCCGTTGAAGTGTGATTCATACCGCCCTATATCCCTCATAAATGTGGATGCCAAAATTCTGGCTAAGGCCCTGGCGAATCGTCTGAACAAAGTGATTGCTCGCTTGGTGGGGAGTGATCAGGGTGGTTTTATCCCGGGCAGGTCAACTAGAATGAACATACGTAGACTGTTTCATAACTTGTCATATGTACATGACTGCCTCCCGACTTGGGTCGTGGTGTCCCTGGACACTTGCAAGGCCTTTGACAGTGTGGAATGGCCATACCTGTTCCAGGTCTTGCAGATGTATGGTTTTGGCCCCCGTATGGTCGCCTGGATTAGACTCCTCTATACAATGCCGCTTGCACGTATTCGTATCAACTCACAAATTACGGAGACCTTCCGAATTACTAGGGGAACCAGGCAGGGGTGTCCGCCGTCACCCCTGCTTTTCGCCTTGGCCATGGAACCCCTTGCTATTAGGATACGCATTTCCCCACTTCTTAGGGGATTGCCCATCAATGGTATAGAGGAGCGAATCTCGCTATATGCTGATGATACACTGGTGTAATGGCAGATGCCCAGGTCTCATTAGCTAATGTGTTGAAAATGGTGTCTGACTTCGGGGACTTCTCAGGATTCAGAGTGAATTGGGAGAAATCCATTATCTATCCCATAGATCAATCACCTACTCCTCACATTCATTCAGACTCTAAATTGATGGTGGCCACCTCGTTTAGATATCTGGGAGTTGTGGTCCAGTTACCCCTGTCCCTGTACATTGCCAATAATCTGAGCCCTGTGCTACTACAGCTGCAGTCTCAGACTAAACAGTGGAAAGACTTACCTCTAGAACTAATGGGAAGGGCCAATGTCCTAAAAATGATAAACCTACCTAAATTACTGTATGTCCTAGCTAACGCCCCATGCAAAATCCCCAAAGCATTGTTTAAGAGCATCGACTTAATCTGTATAACATTCCTGTGGAATGGTAAGCCCATAGACTACCATAGCCCTTAGACTACCCTCTCATTTGGCAGGACTGGCTTTCCCTGACTTCTACTCTATTACCGGAAAAGAAAATTCGAGGAATCCCTCGAAGTGGGGCTTTGAAGGCAACAGAGATTTAGAATGTAGTATACAAAAATATATGATTTTATTTGTAAATAGCAAAACAACAAAACACAAAAGTTTAAAAGAAACAATGAGTATGCAAATTGGAAATGATCCACATAGTAAGTACCAGGCCCTACGCGTTTCGGGTATTCCCTTCTTCAGGGGTCGAAGTCTGTGTGGGATCTAATGGATTTTTACAGAAAAAATAAACATATTATGAGAAACTTATAATGCATAGACAGGAAGCAATATACATACAAAAGTGCGATTTAACAAACTCATACCAGTCAAGATGCTTTCAAAATTGCAGATCATTAAAAGGTATCTCAACCATGGCGCGGGGATTTCCAAGATGGAAAGGAAATAAAGGACTGGGGTGCTGTGTTTCACAGGGCCAACCCTGGACCAAAACTGTCACAAAACATATACTGTCCTAGAAATAAAGGACAGTATGTGTAAAAAATTGTATAAAGAACATTATATGTATAAATATTATTGTTGTCATACCCATATCTAAAGTAGCAAAAAACATATCAGAAAGCACATACCTAAAAATAGGGAGTGCAGATAGTGAATAAGCCTGTGGAGTTAAGAGCGAGCGTAGGCACTGGAGATCTGTGTAAAATAGCACAAGGAGTAATCAGAAAAAATAGCCATAGTTGAGGCAAAGAAAACAAACTAATTTGACCTAAGTCAGGTTACTTACACAGAAGTGTGTACATAAGCAGCATCGCAGCCCTCTGCCATGTCAAGCATCTCAGAGAGGCGAGACGCTTAAATATGATAGGGAGGTGGGCGGGTGTAAAGAGCGGGCGTCGTTTGGTGACGTGGCGTCACACAATAGGTTCGCATCCAGAGAAAAGTCTATATTGTAGTGACGCTGATCGCGTCATATGAGGGCACAGAGTCAGGGCGGAAGTGAGGTGTGTAATCACCGCCGCCCAGCGAGATTGATGGAAAGACCAGCGTCATGACGTGAGCCCTGACAGCGCGCTAAGCAGATAATCTGCATAGTGGGCGGGGCTGGCATAATGTCGGTCACGGCGTTACAGATTGTCAATGGGAGAGAAATAGAAACCAGCGTCCTGATACTGAGCGCGTAGCAGCGCTGATTGACTGCATAAATAGACACCGCTGCCCAAAGAAATGGAAGGGAAGCGGAGCCAGGCATGCAAGCAGGGAGACGGAGGACCATAACAGTTACAACAATGATAGGGAAAAAAGGTGAAAGGGAGGAGAGTAAAGGACAACTAAACTGATTATAGTAAGTGCCTATAAATGAACGCCCTTAGAGAGGCTGAGAGGTAGAAGCTGATTGGGCTACAGTATGGTAATTTTGTAAGAGGAGTAAGAGTATAGATTGGGGTATGTATTAATGTGAGAGACCACAAACATCTTAATAAAGATAGTGGGCCATCAGCAGGGTCCAGAGGAAGAGTGGGAAGGACAAGAACTGTACCATTCACATCTCTTGCACGACGCAACTGTAGACCCAAAGGCTATCTACACTATGAAAAATGTGTGATAGCCAGGTCAAAAATAAGCCGTCCCCTGAGAAGGGGGCGGCTTACGTGCACCGGGCCTAGTGGACACAGAAACCCCAGTAATCAAATCCGCACCAAGGATAAAAGACCAACAATGAAATGCACAGGCAAAAAATTAATTAAAAAATGAACAGAAAAGGCACAATGATAATTGCATATCAAGGACATATAATATACAATATACATATTAAAATAGACAGAGACAAATGTAAGGCAGTCATAGCATAGATTAGGAGAAAAAGGGAACTGCACCTCAATCCCCCTCCCATCCACCAGAGGAAAAGCCCTCCAAAAAAGGCCTAAAACGTATTTGTTCATTAAGCCCAGGGGGAAGGTTTGCTTCTAGGTCAGCAATCCAACAGGTCTCATGCTGTAATAGAGTTTTATTCCAGTCTCCACCTCTAGGGTTGGGATGAACCCTGTCAAGAATCAGGAATTTCACCCCTGAGAAATGCCCATCATGTTGTAGCAAGATGTGCCGCCCTAGTGGTAGATCTGGATTAGCTGTCCGCATGGCATGCAGGTGTCGAGAAGCCCGTTTGAAAAAGGGCAGTTTGGTTTTGCCAACGTAGAACATTCCACAATTACAGGTCAATAGGTACACCACACCAAGAGTTTTGCAATTGGCAAAGTGTCTTGGTCTGTGTAGTCGTCCATTAGGTAGAATGATTCTTTGATCGATATTAATATAATGACAGATAGAGCATCCTCCGCACGTGTAGGTGCCCTTCCTTTTGCAGGGGTCCTTTCTAAAGCTCCCTTTAAATTCGCTGGTTACCAGATGGTCCCCAAGAGAACAAGCCCGACGATATGTAATCGCAGGCTCCTTGGGGACAAATGGTCCTACATTGGGATCAATGGACAGCAGATGCCAAAATCTTTTAAAGATCTCTCTCATTTTGTGATGTTGAGAATGGTATTTGGTAATTATTCTCGTAACATCATTCTCATTGATGGATTTTTTCTTCTTTGGTTGGCTAAGCAAAATCTGTCTGGAATGTCCATTGGCCCTTTGGAATGATTTTTTGAGGCATTTATTAGAATAGCCTCTTTGTAAAAGTCTTTCCCTAAGAGCTGCTGCCTCTAATAGGAATACTTCCTGGGAAGAGCAATTACGTTTTAGACGCAGGTATTGACTATACGGTATTGATCTGATCAATGGTATAGGATGAGCGCTGGTGGCATGTAAAACCGTATTACCTGCTGTGGGTTTCCTAAAGAGGCCTGTGGATAAGGATCCGTCTTGGTTCTTGGATAAGGTTACATCCAGGAAGGTGATTTGTGTATCACTAGAGGTCACTGTGAACTTCAAATTTAGATTGTTACAGTTCATAATAGACATGAATGATTTGAGGTCATCAGTCGATCCCTCCCAAATCATTAGGACATCGTCTATATATCGAAACCATGCTGTAACTTGATGAATAAAGGGCTGAACAGTGGGACCGGTCAAGAAAGATCTCTCCCACTCCCCCAGGTACAGGTTGGCATACGATGGGGCACACGAAGTCCCCATCGAAACCCCCTGCACCTGGAGGAAGTGGGAGCCATCAAAGGAAAAGATACCATGATGGAGTATAAATTCCAAGGCCATAATGACAAATTCCCCAAGCTTTCGATCAGTACGAAAGATGGGGAAGATGGCATTTCTAATTGCAGCTAGACCTAAGGTGTGTGGGATGGAGCTGTAGAGAGCTTCTACATCAATGGCTACTAACAGTGCTCCCGGGGAGACCGTGAGACATTCAATTTTCTGTAGGAGGTGGATAGTATACTTAATATAAGATGAAAGATGTGTTACAAAGGGTTTCAAATATGAATCAACGAAAATACTGAGATTTTCCGTTAAGGCACCATTGCCTGACACTATGGGTCGCCCCCGGTGGGTCTAGCAGATCTTTATGAACTTTGGGCAGACAATAAAAGGTCGGTATTTTAGGATATTTGGTACGGATAAATTCCCAGGTGTCATGGTTCACTACACCTTGGGAAAATGCTCCATCTACTAGAGCGTAAAACTCTGTTTCAAATTTGATGATGGTAGACTTTGAACTCGGTGCATTCCAGTCACTATTGGAAAGAATTTTTAAACACATAGACCTATATTGATCATTGGTCTGAATGACAATGTTGCCCCCCTTATCGGAGGGCTTAATGGTGAGCAAGTGACAATCTTTTAGTTTGTCCAAGGCATCACTCAGTTGATGGGGTTGCGGGTAAGTGCTACAAAGGATGCTAAATTAGGATTAATTTGTAATGATGGAATTTTGTCAGACTTATTTTTTAACACGACAGCCGATTTTTCAGACACACCAGTTGTCATCAGCTCGGAAGGCAGATCATCCAGGTCCAATATTTCATTGAAATCTGAAGAGTCTGCCTCATCGCAAAGTGATAAAAGTAAATCAATATCTGCATTATGCTGTTGTATAGAAGCCTTAGAAGTTTCAGTTTTTGGTTTGGAGTATAAACTTTTAAGTAGCAACTTTCTGGCAAACAAATGAATATCTTTTATAATTTCAAAGGTGTCTAGGTGTGCCTCTGGACAGAAAGTTAGACCTTTAGTAAGTAAGGTCTTTTCACCTGCCGACAGCTCGTAATTTGAAAGGTTTATAATGTCAAGACCAGAAGTGCTGCCAGATATCTTGTCCAATTGGGAGGTATGATCTATGTTCCCTGAAGTGTGTGAGCAGCCTGGGGAAAAAATCCTGTGTCGTTAGTTTCTTTAATCGTGGGTCTTAACCCTTCATGGGTAACTTGGGTATTTAATTGTTGAGCAGTGGTGAAGACGGAGAACAATTCAGACGGCTGTGCTGAAGTATTGCTAGATAGTCTGTGTCTGTCAGGGCCGCTTGGAATGTTGGTCGGTCCTGATTGTTGTATAATTCGTTTCTTAGTAGCATTGTCATCTTCACCTGACAAAGGTCGTTTGGGTTTAAAGTTTCGATTTCTAGAAGAGTTTTGTGGAGGGACATTGGTTGGGACATTGGATTGGGCCTTGTAGCCTTTTTTGGGGGCAGGCGACGTGGTTCCTTTAAAGGAATTTTGTGAGGTGGGATAAACTGCCTGCCATTTATAGGCTTTTCCTTCTTGGAAAGAACATTTGTCTCTCCAGAACTTGTTTTCCTTTTTATGCAAAGTTTCTGCTATTACCACGTCGAGTCGTCCCTTAATTTTTGTCTCATGGTCCTTAAAAGCCGGAAGTGCCAAAAAAGGTAGAAGTTTGATGTAAATCTCATCTATGTCCTTTTCAACTTGCCCTGATCTGATCTTGTATTCATCTATCAAGAGCCTCATCATATTGGCCGTGCATGTTTGAAGATTCTCCTCCCATTTTTTACGGAAATCTATATTTACGTTGTCTAATAACGGGAAGATCTGAATTCGGAGACCGTATGGATTAAGTATTTTTCAAAACTGTTAACGTGCCAAAAGAGAGCTGCTTTTTTCTCAACAAGTCTGCCAAGTTGACTACACAAGGATGAAAGCTCTGATTGTAGGGCCTCCCCCTTGTGATGGCTGGCAGAGTAACCCTGCATAAGCTCGTCCCATTCTTTGCCTTGAAACATGGTGACTTATAAGTGAAAAAGATCGCACTAGATAAAAACCTCCTAGTCTAATAACAAAATAGGGGCAATATATAGAAAAAAAGAGGAGAAAACAAGACAGAAATTATTATACTATAGTGGAAACCCACAAGGAAGTAATATATAGAAAGATCAATCAAAGATGCAATTGGGGGGAGAAAGAGGGGGTTAGCCGCTTAAAAGCCCAAAGCCCCACTTCGGGGGATTCCTCGAATTTTCTTTTCCTTGTTCACCAGGGGTGGTGGCAACAAACCTAAGATCATACACCAAAGATGTTCCATTTATATACATCTACTCTATTACCAAGCTTCCCAACTGGTAAATGTTCATGATTGGTTACATCCTGACTCCAATAATGCGTGTACTACCACTGAAGGGACTATGGTCACATCGTTCGAGACCTTACACAACATTGTCTACCGCGGGCGTACCCCCCCAGGACCGGGACTGACTGTGCTGCAAACATCACTGTCCCTGTTCAAAACAGTGACTCTTAAACATCCCACGGGATCCTGGGTGACCTCTCCAAATAATCCAATATGGTTCAATATATCACTTCCAGAATTTAATTCTCTACCTGACCCTCAGAGATGGATATCTAAGGGGATTAAGTACCTATGTCACCTATATACCTCAGAAGGCTTTACGTCCTTTTCCCAGTTGAGGGATGACTTTAATCTTCCGCCCCATTAATTATTCTTTTATTACCAGCTAAGACATGCCGCGCAAGCCCAGTTTGGCTCCTTGAACAACCCAATTGCGATTCCTGACCTAGAAAATCTTTTGTGTTCCCCGGACCGAACAAAACTAATTTCTACCTATTACTTAGCCTTAACGGTGAACTCTAATCCTAGATTTAAGGCAGCGCAGAGCAAGTGGGAATCCTTAGATATTACCATGACGGAAGATGACTGGACTGAGTTCTGTGATACTTTTAAGACCTCCGTTATAGCCTCCAGAGACAGGGTGATCCAACTAAAAATGTTTCACCAATCGCACTTGACCCTGGCCAGAATGCGCAGAATGGGCATACTGGCCTCGGCGGATTGTTTCCACAGATGTGTGCAGGTGGCTGATTTTATCCACTGCTTTTGGAGTTGCCCAGCTATACGAGACTTCTGGAGAGATATAGGATTCTTCCTCTCTTCTGCCTTGGGACTCCCCAATATACTGGACCCTAAAAACTGTCTGTTGGGGGTCTTTGGTGACCTCGTGGTCCCCTCCCGGGTCAAAAATTGCTTTGAATCCTATATTTCTATGCTAAGAAATCCATTCTGTTGACCTGGAAGGGAGCGGCGACCCCGACAAGGGGCCTATGGTTAAAACTAGTCAATGACGCCCTCCCGCTTTACAAGCTCACTTTTGAAATTAGGAAAAGAAATAAGTCCTTTGATAAGATTTGGGGTAGGTGGCTGGCTAGCCCCCTGACCCTATCTCCTATACAGCCGTAAATAGGGATGTTGGTGGTGCAGTCTCCATTTGCTAGAGTAACATTAATATGCAATCCCACAAAGGGGTAATACTACCTTTATACTTTGTTGTATGTACCTTTCTACTCTGACTTTTGACTTTTGTATAACTATGCTGTTGATAATAGTATGGAGTGATTAAGGAGCAAACTACTGCCGATGTATGTTCTGTGTTGTTTAAGTTTTTTTTGTTTTTGTATGCGTTGTATTGTTGGTTTTGTAAAAAAAAAAATTCAATAAAAATATCTTTAAAAAAAATATATACAGCGATCAGAAAAATGATCGCTTAGTGACGCTGGCAATGGGGAGTGAAAAGGTTAAATAGGGCAGTGATCAAGGGGTTAAAACTTTATTGGGCGGGGTACGGGGGCTACCATGAACCTACACTAACTGCCTGTCACACTGACACTAAGTACAGTAATCATAGATATATGATTACTGTATTCAGTGACACTGTGACAGGGGGGGAGGGGGGGTGATCGCAAGGGGTTAAGTCTGCCTGCGTGTCCTGGTGTCAGTGTAGTGTTGTGCAGACTTACTGTGAGATGTGATCTCTCCTCAGCGGCGGTTGAAAATACCGCCGAGGGGAGAGATCACATCACTTCCCTCTTCCTGTGTTTACGCTCCCAGCCAATGCGCGTGCATTGGCTGGGAGCAATCCGGAGAGGGCGGACAAAAACGCATTGATGCCCCCTCATCCCGGATCGCTCGGCCAGCCACGGGGACCGCCGCATGTACCGGGGGGGTCCCGACCCCCGACCCACGGCAAGGCACCAACGTATATATACGTTGATGTGCCTGCCTGTGCCATTCTGCTGACGTAAATGTACATGTGGCGGTCCGCAAGCAGTTAAAGGTTAAAAATAGTTTGTTTTGCTATAAAATTACTTAGAACCCCCCTATATGTATTAGAAAGAACCCCCCTATATGTATTAGAAAAAACAGACAATCTAGAAAATAAAATGGCGGTCATGGCAATACTTTTTTTCACACCATATTTGCACAGCGATCTCACAAGTGCATTTTTTTTTTAATACACTTTTTTTTATTAAAAAATAAGACAGCAGTTAAGTTAGCCCAATTTTTGTTTATATTGTGAAAGATAATGTTTCGCTAAGTAAATTGATACCCAACATTTCACGCTTCAAAATTACACCAGCTCATGGAATGGCAACAAGCTTTTACCCTTAAAAATCTCAACAGGCGACGTTTTAAAAAATTCTAGTTGAAGTTGAATGTTTTCAGTTAGAGAGGAGAAGAAGTATTTCTCTCGCTCTACCATAGCGGCGATACTTCACATGTGTGGTTTGAACACCATTTTCATATGCGGGCACTGCTCAAGTATGCGTTCACTTCTGCATGTGAGCTCGGCAGGAAGGGGCACGTTTAAAAAAAAAAAAATCTTATTTATTTTACCTTTTATTTTTTTATTTTCACACTGTTCTTTTTTAGAAAAAAAAATCACTTTTATTCCTATTGCAAGAAATGTAATTTTTGAAAAAAAATTGTCCCTTCAAGAGCTATGGACAGAAGTGACGTTTTGACGTCGCTTCCTCCCTGCAATGATATGGAGACGGGTGAGGGGCTTCTTCCCCCCACTCATCTCCATACCCAGCCAGGAGACATATACAATCGCCTTTGCTGCTACCGATGGCTTCGGTAAGCGGCGGAGGGTAGCGGAGCGTTACGGGAGGGGGCCCCCTCTCCCGCCAATGATAAAAGTGATCTTGCACCACAGAGACCACTTTTATCTGAAAGAGGGCCGCCCACTAAAGTAGAGGATACTGGGGTTATGGCAGCTGGATGCTGTCATAACAACAGTATTCCTCTTTCAAAGTAGCGGCATATAAGAGGACACACTTCTCATCGCCCCTGAGACTGATCCTGAATTTGATCCTCTCCTAAGTCCTCAGCGCCTGTTCTGAGCCACCTAGGGTTCCACTGATGCACTGAATCGGTTAATAAGCTGAAAGCTAATCTGTGAGGTTTGTTAAAGGATGTTGCCCTGATACGACAAGACCTTCAGAAAATTAGAGACCACACGAAAGCTATGGAGGGTCGCTGCAGGAGAAATTTCAACCATGTATATGTGATTCCAAGACAACTAAGCAGATGGCTAGAGCAAATAGTATGCGAACGGAAGACTTGGGAAATTGCATGAGACAGAACAATGTCCGTATAGTGGCCCTTCTGAAAAAAATTGAGGACAGAGATTCCACAACCTTTGTTGAGCACTGGCTTCTTGACATCTTTGGCAGGGATACCTTCATGCCCCACTTTTCGTTGGTCCCCTACCAGATCCCTTCAACCAGGCCATCCTCCTAGACCTATGTTGGCATGGCTACTTAACTACCGAGACAGGGAAACAGTGAAACTGGCACATGAACAACAAAATATCCACAATAATGGGGTCAGGGTCTCATTTTACCCAGACTTTTAGGCTGAGGTCCAGCAAAGAAGAGCAACATTTACAGAACTTTGGAATAAGATCTGGTGGGCAGGCTCACTTTTTCAAATCAGCTATTGAGAGACATGAGGCAGCTCTCCGCTGTTGTCTCACTGAGAACTAAACTGATTGATTTACCCTGTCTCCAAAGTATGGCTTTGTCTCCAGTTTGATTACCCCACATGAGCACCATGCTTTCAATATGAAACTCTGGTCTTGTCCAAGTGTATTTTTTATATCTCAAAACAATTGTTTATTAATAAAAAAAGGTACAATACATCCATTATCGGCATCAGAGCAACACATTACATTAGACACTTACAATGCTGGATTTCACTGAGAATACTGTACGTTTCACACAAACATGTACAATATAGGCATCTTCACACTAAAGACAATTAACAATAACCTGAGACAGTAATGCAACTAGCTAGTCTGAGTCCCTGCTACAAATTCAGTAACATAATGCTGTTTACAATAACCTATCCAATACCAGCTCCACTGGAGCCAACCCAGGCACACTCGACCATGGTTCCCAGAGTTTGGTAAAAAAAAAATATGTTGGTATATATACGTTTTTCCAGTTTCAAATGTTACCCATTTGCTTTATCCACTCCTTTACAGTAGGGGGTTCTGTCAACTTCCAGTGTCGTAAGATCAGCACCCGGGCCTGAAAGAGGGCCCTGGCTATCGCCTGCCTGGACACCCCCTCCATTGAGACTTCCTCAATTATATCTAACAAGCAAGGTTTGTTTGTTTTTTAATTTGAACCTGGAAGGTTTGGTTAAGAACCCCTATCACCTCCGTCCAGTAAACATGTAGTTTGGGGCAATGCAACAGCATGTGTATTAAGTCACCATGATCCCGCATGCAACGTGTGCACGAGGGATCATCGCACATCCCCATTCTAACCAGTCTAATATAATGAACTCGTAGGAGTATATACAACTGCTATAAATGCTGGGCAACATTCAGCGAGCACTGAGAGACTGCCAAAAGTGCCTCCTCCCATTGTTCTACCTCAAAAAGCCCAACATCTCCCTCCCATTGGACAATCACCTTTCTGGTCAGATTAGGCAAGAACAAATTAAGAAGCATAGCATACAGTAACTACAAGATAGGAAGCCTTTATATGATGACACTTCTGCCATATAGTTAAAAATTTGAGCATTAGTCTAAACCCAGGCATCTACATAATTTTCGGCCCTTATTGTGTGTTGGAGTTGGAGGAAGTAAAAGTTCTTGGAGCTGGGGAGGTGAAATTTCTCCTAAAGGGCAGAAAAAGTATGCAGCTCTCCATTGCGGAATATTTGATACAGGTAGTTAATACCATACTGCTGCCAACTTTTGCCGTATTATAGTTTCCCCACCTCGGTGTAGCATGCATTGAGCCATATAGGACTGAACTTAGTAAAGCCCTGACCTGCTGTAGTGTTCTGACTTTATTCCAATTTTTTTGCATTAAGTTATATGTAGGGTACAGTTTATTGGACCCCCTGTCCAATCGTGAATTCGATGAGTGAAGTGGTAGGGTCTACCAGATTTGACTCCGGGGCAGGGTTGAGTGCTCTAGATGTGTTGTATCTGGGAAGCCAGGTAGTACAGCCAAGGATTCGCAGTACCAGTCCTCCTGCTTCCTTAGGCTGTTGAAGCTGTTCCAATCTCACCCTAGCCATAAAAGAATGCCATATAAGGGATCGGAACATAGAGTTAATGATTTGGAATTGTTTTAATGGGATCACTAGTGGTGAGTAATTGAGCACATAGAGAATTTGAGGCATAATAATTATTTTTATAATGTTGATCCTACCCACCCAAGTGGATTTTTTAATGAGAATTGCTCACTTTGGGTTCTCTTCCCTCCAGAATTTGTCACATTGTGCTTTTTTTGACAGTTTAGTTCTACTTCTGGGAGATCTATTTGGCAGTGGGTATGCCTATGAGATGCGCTACGGCCGTACAAATATACGCCACCCTATGTGAATCAGGCTCATTGTGTTTTAGCTGAGGTTTATGTTCCACCTCTCTTTTCAAGGGAAGTATTGTAGTCCCTGTTGGCATACCTGAAAGATAAACCCAATGCCCTTCATCTATTGCCAGGAGACTTGTTACCTACTCTCTTCTCTAGATAAGCACCCCCCTCCCTCTTCGGGAGCCAATAATAGAGGCACTATCCTATACAGATTCATACAGGAGGTTAATGGATTGGCATTTGGTGAGCCTGACATCCCCAGGAGAAATAATTCTCATCTTTTTTCAAGTCCTATAAGTCCCTGTCCCGGATTGACCTTTGCCCCAGCACTCCCTCTTTGCTACCTCTCCTTATGACATTATGTACTCTACACCCCTAGAGGAATATCAGACTACTCCCCATTAGTGCTAATATTAGAGGAAAGGCCTTCAACTACCCTGTCACGAGCCCCTTGGAAGCTTAATGTATTCTGGCTTAACCATTTCCCTTCCCATGATCATATAAACAGATCAATTGTGGAATTCATTATGGCCCACGACTATAGCCCAGATGTAGTATTTCTGTTTCATCAAAGACATGTAGCAGAATACATTTTGGCCTTAATTTATGAACATATTTATTTTCTATATTGTATTGGATATGTTTTATAACATAAAGTAGTATATATATATATATATATATATATATATTAATGTTCTATTTATTTATTTGTTTACAAAATATTAATGACCGAACAATGGCCAGTTAAAATAACACAGTACTGAATAACAAAAAATTCTCCGGTCATGAAGGGGGTAAAACTTTCCGGAGGTCAAGTGGTTAACCACTTAAGGACCGCCTACTGAACATTTACGTCAGCAGAAGGCACGGCTGGGCACATCAACGTATATATACGTTAGTTTCTAGTACCCAGCCGTGGGTCACGGGCGCGCACCCGCGGCGCGCTCCCGTGACCCAGTCGGAAGCTCCGGGACCAGGACCACGGGACTCGCAGACCCAATCGCTCCTGTGACCCAGTCCGAAGCTCCGGGACCAGGACCGCGGGACTCGCAGACCCAATCGCCGCTGGAGTGCGGCGAGAAGAACGGGGAGAGCCGTGTGTAAACACGGCTTCCCCGTGCTTCACTGTGGCCGCAGCATCGATCACGTCATCCCTGTTATAGGGGGACGTGATCGATGACGTCACACCTACAGCCACACCCCCCTACAGTTGTAAACACACGCAGGGAACACACAAATCCTACAGCGCCCCCTTGTGGTTAACTCCCAAACTGCAACTGTCATTTTCACAGTAAACAATGCAATTTAAATGCATTTTTTGCTGTGAAAATGACAATTGTCCCAAAAATGTGTCAAAATTGTCCGAAGTGTCTGCCATAATGTCGCAGTCATGAAAAAAATCGCTGATCGCCGCTATTAGTAGTAAAAAAATAATAATTAATAAAAATGCAATAAAACTATCCCTTATTTTGTAAATGCTATAAATTTTGCGAAAACCAACCGATAAACGCTGATTGAGATTTTTTTACCAAAAATAGATAGAAGAATACGTATCGGCCTAAACTGAGGAAAAACAATTATATATATTTTGGGGGGATATTTATTATCAAAATTGTCGCTTTATTTTTGTTTATAGCGCAAAAAATTAAAACCGCAGAGGTGATCAAATACCACCAAAAGAAAGCTCTATTTGTGGGGAAAAAAGGACGCCAATTTTGTTTGGGAGCCACGTCGCACGACCACGCAATTGTCAGTTAAAACGACACAGTGCCGAATCGCAAAAAGGGGCAAGGTCCTTTAGCAGCATTTTGGTCCAGGTCTTAAAGCGGAGGTTCACCCTAAAATATACCCTCTCCCATGTGATCCAGCATACTGGCATCAGCGCCAGTATGCTGTTTTTTTTTTTAAATCCCCCACTTACTGTGAAAACTTTAATCCCTATTTCTTTCCCCTGCGGTGGCTGGCGCCTATACAGCTTGTCAAAGCTTCCGAAAATACCCAATTTAGGACTCGGGTATTTGCGGGGCAATGCGGTGCCTGCGCACAGACCTAGGAGCTGACTGCGCAGGCGCCGTATTTCTCCAAATCCTATGGCTAAAAAGCCGAAATAGGACTCGGAGAAATACGGCGCCTGCGTAGTCAGCTCCTAGGTCTGTGCGCAGGCGCCGCATTGCGCCGGAAATACCCGAGTCCTGAATCGGGTATTTTCGTAAGCTGTGACACGCTATACAAGCGCCATCCACCACGGGGGGAAAGAAATAAAAATTAAAGATTTTACGGTAAGTGGGTGATTTAAAAAAAAAACAGCATACTGGCGCTGACGCCAGTATGCTGTATCGCATGGGAGAGAGAATATTTAGGGCGAACCTCCTCTTTAAGTGGTTAAACAACATTTGTTGTTTGGAGTTGTTTTGGGAGGCAAAGGGGCAACACTTGTTCCGAAAAAAGAAGAAAGCAGTTGGGTCATGCAGAAGACTCCATCAATGGAAAGCCCAAGCTGTTTAGTATACTTCTTGCATACATATTATACATGCTTATTTGCTAGGAAGATAGATTAGTCAGCTTGTGCATGTTGTAGGCATATTTTGTCATACTTTGCATGCTATGAATTGTGTTTTTCTGCAGTTGTATGTGCAGCTTTTCTGTTTGGTAAAACTATTAATACACTACAGGAGGTCTGAGCTTCCTTGGCTATACTGCAAGAATCTTTAATAAACAAATGTGTTAGCAAGCTATCAAGGCACAAGCTGAAACATCAAAGAAAAAGGGTAAAAGGACTGGCGCAACAAACAAAATAACATACACAATACACAGTAAAAACCTGTGGAGGATAACAAATTATCTGTGGACACATGGGTCAATTAAAATCAGTGAAAGGGGGGTGCAAAAGTCCATAAGTCCAATGGAAAATGTTGTAAACTAATGGTGGCAGCCGTCCTCCGAGAAAAGCCAACTCTGTAAAATCTAATGAAAAATTGAACAGGAAGCACCAACCTGAGTGCACTCAGGTTGGCACTTCCTGTTCTGTTCATCAAGCTAAAACAGAAGCTGGGCACTGCCCAGTGGGAAATGCACCATACACTTTAAAAAAAATACAATTCAGAATGAAGCAGTTCTTTTAATATGGTTTAAAAGGCAACATTAGTAAACACAATTTCTTTATATAACATTCTTATGCTTGGGGGATGCCTTAAACATACTGATGAAGTGGTGCACCAGTACAATGTATACAAGAAAAGTGACATTTCCAAACAAGAAAATATAATTTAAATTTCTGCCCTCTAAAGTACATTTCCCAGCTACTTTGACCTGTATGTAAAGAATATTACCAGGGATTCCCTTTATCTATACCAAACCCTTATACTAGATAAGAGTCTAAAATGGAGGACCCCAGGAAAAAAATAAAAGCATCTGGTTCTCCAATAAAAGTACACAGCATACCTTTATCCCTAGTGAATGCCTGGTATCGATTTTAGGGGAGCCAACACATAAATAAAACAATATAGATAGACAATAGATCTTTGGGATATAAAAACTTTTTTCCTATAGTGGCTAGGTGATTATTTACTTTGTAGTTTTTTTTTTGTGTGTGTTTCTTTTTTTAATTCAAGTATTTATTGTGTTTCCAATAGAAAATGGAATACAAAAACATCGCCAATCGGGCATACCCTGGCGCTACTTAGCGTACAATTAAGGTACATACAAGAAAAGAGGGGTAATAATAAAGAAAAAAAAAAAAAAAACAAGGAGTGCAAATATGCAATACCTATCAGATCACATGAAAACTCAAGGACGCATTGGGGCACAAGCAATACAGCAAAAAAAAAATATGCTGACAGGCAATATATATCAAGACAGAGAGTCAGTGGCGCTCTATGTATGAACAATTCCAAAGGGTCACGAATGTGAAACTAGAGATGTACAGGGCAGTGTTGGAGGAGAAAATAGAACTGCGTGAGCCCTTGAATTAAGCATGACGGAGAAATGTATGAAGGACTTTTGGAGGAATGATGCAGCTATTGGAGAGGCGCACTTCTAGGGTCCAGAATCCAGAGTTCCCAAGATTTGGCGAATTGGGTGGTAGTCGAATTAGCTTTGGCAAAGGAGAATTCCATTAAGAAGTGGAGATTAAGTAGCTGAATGGTGTCCTGTAACAAAGGAGGCTGGGCTGATTTCCACTTTTTCGCAACGGTTAGTCTTGCAGAGATTAGAATATGGGTCACCAGTGTTTGTAAGTGCTTAGGCCATGTGTGAATAGAAAGGCCTAGGAGCAAATCCAGCGGGGACATGGGGAAGGAGATGCCAGATAAGGAATAAATTAGTGATTTCACTTCGTTCCAGAACTTCTCGACAAGGGGACAGTCCCACCAAATGTGGGAAAGGGATCCAATACTATCGCAGCCTCTCCAGCATTTGAGAGTGGTGTCTGGGTAGATCTTGGCAAGCCTTTCAGGGGTGTAATACCATTTGTGAAACAGTTTCTGTAATGATTCCCAGTGGGTAATGCAATGAGACAAACGCAGAGGTGCTGTTAGGGCCTTCTGCCAATGGGTAATCGGAGGAGTATGGACCAGCAACCTGGACCAGTATTGTATCGAGGAGGAGAGTAGGTCTGGTGAGGGGGCGGTAAGTAGTCTGTAGACCAAGAATATACTCTTAGTTTTGGTTCCAACCAGATTGTAAAACTTTATCAGGGGGAGCATCAGAGAGTCTGAGGTTGACCTGGGGATTCTTGAGAGAATGGACCTAATCCGTAGGTAGAGAAAGAAGGTTTTGTTAGAAAGACCAAACTGACAAACTAGATAGTCGAAGGGATGAAGGCCAGAAGAGGAGAAAAGCATACCAATGTTGGTGATGCCGGCTGTAATCCAATCCAAAAGAGGAAGGTCCGGGGAAAAGAGTTGCAGGGTTTCGATGGGAGTCCTTGAAAGCAACTCTTCTGGAAATCCTTCAGCGAAGTGTGACAAAGCAGTCCAAGTTCTAATGGAGATTGTGATGGTGTCCAGCGGGTAGTGCTTAGGAGTGAGTTTAAGCCAGATGGCGGTCAAGATGAGTTTCGGGTCTGCAAGCAATATAGCGGTTTCTATTTGTTTCCAAGTGGTGTGTATGTTGTCAGATCACCAGGCTCTTAGGTGGTCCAGAATAGTAGCACGATGATAGGCTTGGATGTTTGGGGCGCCAAAGCCACCATGTTGAGCAGGAGTTAGAAGTATGGCTTTTTTCACTCTAGGATGTTTCTGTTGCCATATAAAGCCGTTGATAATTCCCTGAAGATTTTTAATCTGATTTTGCAATATTGAAAGAGGTATTGTGCGAAAAAAGTACACTACATGTGGGAGTAAGTACATTTTAGCTTGTGCCACACGGCCAGCCCAAGAGGCCAGAGCCTGGCTCAAATCTTTTGCCAATCGAGTGAGCTTACCCACGAGGTCATCAAAATTGGCTCTCAATAGTATGCGGCTTGGGAATGTTAGGTGGATACCTAGATAAGGAAGAAAACCATTAGGGGCCCATGCAAATGGGAAGGTAGAGGATATGATTTTGGCGGTGTGAGGGTCTAGCCCAAGGTTAAGCATTAGGGATTTACTGTGGTTCAATCTATACAAGGATATAGTACTAAACGCTTCCAGGACCCGTTGAACCGCAGGGAGGAACACTAAGGGGTTGGTGAGTGCTATTATGCCTGAGATCAGTGGATCAGACCTAATGTATTGAGCTAAATGTTCCATTACCATGGCAAATATTAACGGGGACAGCAGGCATCCCTGTCTGGTACCGTTTGTAATTTTGAAGGGGTCGAAATGACGCCCGAGGTCCAGGTTAAAATTGCTCGTTGAGCGTATGGCAATCATCACACCTCTCTTCTTAGTCGGGGCATTTGCAAAAAAGGAGTGAGGGTAGTGTTTATGAGTGCACTTCGGCCGTTTAAGTTTAGAGAAGTGAGTCTCTTGGATACAGAGTATATCAGCGCGTTGTTTCATCGCCTCTTTCCAGAGGAGATTTCGTTTGAAGGGGGAATTCAGGCCTTTCACATTTAGTGAGGTGATAGAGAGTGCCATGGTGCAAATGATGGTTAAGGGAGCACACGCAAAGGGAGAGAGACCACACCTGATAACAATACAAGGTAGGAAAAACAAAAATAAACTTTTAACGGCGTATTAGCTGCAAACAAGTAAACAGAAAGTATAAGGTTACCCTTACTCTAAGCAAATGCAATTAATGAAAGGCAAACACCTTAAACAAAGGTAATAGAACAATCAAGTTTAAAATGGAACTATTGAGAACAAATGTCACACAAATGTGTGCCTAGCACACTAATAACCTGAGGGGTGGAAGGAAGACGAGAAAAAAGTAGATAAAGGTGAGTCGTCCAGGCCGGATGAGAGTAGGCTAGGGACTGGGGTCGGAATTAAAGTCATGTTTTTTCCACCGTTTTGGCCGGGCCATTCTTGGGAGCAGAAGGTGCACGGGAGGAATTGGTTTGGCCTGTGTCTCCAGGATTGATCAGGAGGAGACCCCAGTTAGTCAGCTTCTTGTAGCCATCTTTAGGAGTGAGAATAGGGACGATCTTTTGTTGGTGAGAGACTAGCAACTTGGTAGGAAAGCCCCATTTGTAAGTTATATTCTTTTGCTGCAGAATGGAGGTAACTGGGGAGAAGGCTCTGCGCATCTCCATTGTGGCCGGAGAGAGATCGGCAAAGAGCTTGATCTTCGGGTAGGGTGCCGGTAGTGATTTAGAGGCTCTGGCAGCAGAGAGAATTTGTTCCTTAATGTGGAAGAAATGTATACGGGCTAGAACATCCCTGGGGACCTCATCTGGGAGGTGTGTCGGCTTGGCAATCCTGTGTGCTCGATCAATTAGAGTATCACGGGGGCTCAGGCGCAGGAGTAGGGTTGAGAAGAGCTGTTGCAAGTATGATGTGATTTCATTTGCTTTGATCGACTCTGGGATGCCTCTGAATTTAATATTGTTGCGTCTGGCGCGGTCTTCTAAATCTGCTAATTTCAATTTGATGTGGCGGATTTCTTCCGCTTGGTGCTCATGTGTGTCTAGTAACTCATTATGAGCCTTGGAAAAATCCGTACGTTCTTCCAAGCAATCAACCTTATCATGTATCTGGGATAAGGATACCTGCAGCTCCCTATGGAAGTCGTGTTGCAATGTGAGAAGCATAGATTTTAACATTGCCTCAGACACTGGATTGTCAGTAACAGGGACATCAGCTAGGGAAGGAGCTGTTTGAGATCCATGGGTCCCTGCCACTGCAGCTGACCAAAGGAGCTTCTTTGCCTGGGCTCCTTGCTTGGGGAGTTCACTGGGGAGGTAGCCAGCCTCTTACCTCTGTCCGTGGGTTGCCCTGGTGAGGAGACATCCGGAGGGGGGAGAGTGTCCATGGCGTCTCTCACTGGAGTGGGTGATGTATCCCCTGAAGCGTGAGGAGGTGCTGGGCTGGCGGGTAGATTCGCCGCAGCAGCGAGAGCGTCGTTGTCGCAGCCAGCACCATCTTGGGCCTTCTGCATGGCGGCGGCAGGCGGGTAGTAGTCGGTCAGACGGCGGAGAATCGGTGGGTTAACGCGCCGGGCAGACATGCCCCAGAGAGTCCCTGGTTCTCCCTCGCACACACAGCGGTAGCTGCGAGGAGATTCGTTGCGTCGGGTTGCCGCTATCCAGGCCGTAGTACGGAGCTCGGACTTCAGGCAGCCATCCTGGTCTGCAGTAGGCCACGCCCCCCCACTTTGTCGGTTTTTTTAATGAATGACTAACGAGAGATACTTTGGGGGGCTTCCAGATTCTGATAAGTAACCCCTCCACAAACCATCACATCCACTTGGCCGGGGATGTGGGGATAAGGGTCTGGAATGTATTTAAGGGAATGGGAATGCCATTGTTTTTTTCAGGTCACGGTTCAGGTGGACAGGGAAAAATTTACTTTACTCATTTAGCAGCCTGCAAAGAACTCAATTTCGAGTTGTACTTATAGTTGACCCAAACACAAAGGCAAGCAACGCAGCTTATCTTCAGCATAAAAACAAACAAAACACTCCATAAGCTCTGGTACAAAACAAAGCTTCAGTTCACAGTTTTGAAGTTCCCACCTGTTTAATAAATGCACAAATGGGGCACAGAAGTTCAGTCAGACAAACAGCCCACAGGTATCTCACACTGGGGTTGATTTACTAAAACTACAGTAGAGTGTGCAAAATCTGGTGCAGCTCTGCAAATAAACAAATCAGCTTTCAGTTTTTTTGTTGTTTTTTTTTTTGTCAAAGCTTAATTGAACAAGCTGTAGTTAGAAGCTGTTTGGCTAATATGCACAGCTGCACCAGATTTTGCACTCTCCAGTTTTAGTAAATCAACCCCACTGTGTCCTGCTCCGCATAATACCTCATACACTTACTGGCTACTTTCTGCCCTTATGGTCATTATAAATCTCACATGTATGTAGGGATGGGCTATCTGTTCGAGTCGAACATGAGTTTGACTCGAACATTGCCTGTTCGCCCATTCGTCTGTTCACTGAACAGCGAACAATTTGGGGCGTTTGCGACAAATTTGAAAAGCTGTGGAACACCCTTTAAAAGTCTAATTTTAACGGTTAAAATTATTGTCATTGTCAATTAGTCTAATTTTAAAGGTTATTATTATTGTTATAAAAAGTGTTTGGTATCAATGCAAAAATAAAAGTTCGGGAGCAGTGATTTTAATAATGCTTAAAGTGAAACAATAAAAGTGAAATATTTCTTTAATCTTCGTACCTGTGGGTGTCTATAGTATGCCTGTAAAGTAGTGCATGTTTCCCGTGCTTAGAAAAGTCCCTGCACAAAATGACATTTCTAAAGGAAAAAAAATTAAAACGGATCACGGGTATAAAGAATTGTCGGGTCCCGGCAATACAGATAAAAGTAATTGAAAAAAAAGCCAGCATGGGTTCCCCCCTTAGTCCATTACCAAGCCCTTTGGGTCTGGTATGAATATTAAGGGGAACCCCTAACCAAAATAAAAAAAAGCATGGGGGCCCCCCCAAATTAAATATCAGGCCCTTCAGGTCTGGTATGGATATTAAGGGGAACCCTGCAACTTAAAAAAATGGCGTGGGGTTTCCCCCCCCCCCCCCAATATCCATACCAGACCCTTATCCGGGCAATCAACCTGGCAGGCCACAGGAAAAGAGGAGGGACGAGAGAGCACCCCCCTCCTGAACTGTACCAGGCCACATGCCCTTAACATGGGGAGGATGTCCCTATGTTGAAGGGAAAATAGGCCTCATCCCCACAACCCTTGCCCAGTGGTTGTGGGGATGAGGTGGTTGTGGGGGTCTGCGGGCGGGGGGCTTATCGGAATCTGGAAGCCCCCTTTAACAAAGGAGACCCCCAGATCTCGCCCCCCCATGTGAATTGGTAACAGGGTACATTGTACCCCTATCATTTCACAAAAAAAGTGTCAAAATGTTAAACACAGGAGACAGTTTTAGACAAGTCCTTTATTAAAAAGAAAAAAAGAAAAGAAAAGGTTCCAACGCTATAGTCCACTCTCGAGTGATACGGAAAAAAAAACGCTGATACGAACGCTACCGCCAGGTTGACAGCTCTTTTATAGATGAGGGTGGGGCTACATGTTACGTGCGTGGGTGACCCCGTCCCCTCTCTGATGCAAGGTGAAAGCCCGGGGTTACCCAATCACGTGTATGGGCGACCCCGCCCCTTTTGCACAACGCAGGTTTCCCGTAATGCGTCAGAGGGGCGGGGTCACCCATACACGTCATTGGGTAACCTCAGGCTTTCTCCTTGCATATAAGAGGGAGCGGGGTCACGCGCACACGTGAAATGGGGCTCGCCCTCATCTATAAAAGAGCTGTCATTTGACCGGGTGCCTGATATGAGGCGCTATCATTCCTAGCGTCGGGAACGCCACACCATTTTTTTTTATTTTGGTGTGGTGTTCCTCTTAAATAGATTTTTGGGGGGAACCCCACACCATTTAAAAAAAATGACGCAGGGTTCCCATGATGTTTTTTTTCAATCACTTTTATCTGTATTGCTGGGACCCGAACAATTCATTATAGCTACGATCAGTTTTAAAATACTTTTTTCCTTAAATGTCATTTTGTGCAGGGACTGTTCTAAACACGGGAAATATGCTATAGACACCCCCCAGGTATGAAATTTAAAGGAATATTTCACTTTTATTGTTTCACTTTAAGCATTATTAAAATCACTTCTCTTTTTTTTTGCATTGATACATGTCTTCTGGGGCAGGACCCGGGTCCCCAAACACTTTTTATGACAATAACTTGCATATTAGCCTTTAAAATTAGTACTTTTGATTTTTAATGTTCGTGTCCCATAGATAGACTTTAACTGTGTTCGCACAAATGTTTTGCTTGTTTGCATGTTCTGCTGCGAGCCGAACCGGGGGGTGTTCGGCTCATCCCTACATGTATGCCACTGTCTAACTCCAAAGAGAATGTGTGCCCTACATTTATAGGTCAATATATGTGGCTTCTTACTAAAATATGCTTGTGAAGCAAGTGATAAAAACAAATTATTATCTTTGCATATTTTTTTATTTATTGGTAGAGGTAACTTGTATTTTATCCTACATCCAGACAGATGGTGTAATGGCTGCCATTAGTGCCATTTTCAACACATAAGAGATTAAAGTTGATGACATGAAATAACACACACATATGGCATCAACAGGATTCAAAATATAGCAGGTGCAAAAATGGTCTGCTCAGGGGGGGACTGAAATAGTAAACATGCATTTTTGGCACCAGTCAATAAAGGAAAAACGTTTATTAACATTTTTTTTAAATGGTTTAAGAAGGTATTATTGTCTTTCATGATTATTTAAATAAGAGGAATATATTAAGCATGTATGCTTTACTTTAAAATAGTAACATGATGCCTTTGAAAAATACATTTAAATATATATAAGTTTTAAAGCTGAAAAGCCACTACATTATAGAAAATCATTTTACCTGTGAAAACATATAATGTAGACATTTTCATACCATTTTCAGTGAGCTTTGTAAAATGTTTTTGCTGTAAAAGTGCCCTTTTTGAATACCACAGAGGGCCTCACTTTGAACTAAAGAACACATTGGCCTGCATGTCTGCTCTTTCACCTTTGCAAGTTTATGTCAACATGGAAGGAAAGGGCAGAGAGTGTGAATAATGTGTCTGGAGTCTATACAAGGGTAACACTATCAATCAAGTCAATTTATTTCCAGATTAACTCTGATCGTTTAAAGTGATTGGCTATCAGGGTGAAAGCTCTGCTATAGAAATCAGGCTATTACTGATTTGGTAGAAAAAAAAACAGCTAGGTCTAGTTTAATCTTAGGTCTATATGTTTCTTTTTTCTATGAAAATATTCAAGCATACACATTTTCATACTAGATAGCAATAATAACACGATATGTAATAAAAAAAAGCCAATTCAAAACAGTTTTTGCTTTCAATATGATCTTTTTTACATTTAATGTAGGCATATGTTTATAAAAAAAAAAAAAAAAAAATCAATCCAACCTGCATAAGATGACTCTTTAAAGTCATCCTGAAATCATTTGCACAGAGAAAATCAGACAGAAGAAAGAGTAGGTAGCACTATGGGCCAATCATGCACTGCTGCAAGGTCATTTTCTAACAAAAAATAGGAAAATTGGATCATACTTACCAGTAATTTTCCTTTCCTGGTGCCTATCCATTGGAGCATACCTGTGATAGAGCTCCGCCTCAACTCCTCCTTCAGGACTAGTGAATAGCATCAATTAAAGGCATAGTCCCTCCCCCAACATTCTCCGTAATATAGAATACCGAGGGTGAGAACGTATGCTGCCATGAATAGGCACCAGGAAAGGAAAATTATTGGTAAGTATGATACCATTTTCCGTTTTCCTGGTGCCTCCATGGCAGCATACCTGTGATAAATTACTAGCTGACATGGGTGGGATAATGCTTAATAATAAATGTTTAATTAGAAGAGGACATAGCAGCCTGAACTGCCCTTCTTCCGAACTCAACAGTCGTGAGAGCTTCTGGACCAATATGGTAGTGTCTAAGGAACGTATGGTGAGAAGACCAGGTGGTCCTGCACACCGTCTTCAACAAAACAATAGCCCTTGCTGCCCAGGAAGCTGCGACTGCCCTTGTAGAATGAGCATTCACTCAGGACCACCGACGCATTTACCACTGGCATGGAGTTCAGTGACTGCCTTCCCGACTCTGTTAAGGGGTATCGTTTATTGAACCGGCCCCATGACCAGTGAGCGCACTTTTTTTTTTTTCTTCAATACTCACATATAGTTGGTCACATACCTAATAGGAGTGTGAGTTGCAAGATAAATGACTAATTGCGTAGTTAGGCAGAAGCATCAGCTGAGGAAATTTAGAAAGAAAGGGAAAAAAAAGGAACTATGGAGATTTTGTCACTTTTTTTTTTAACATACTTTTTTTTTTTAATCGCCATTTTTTTTTTTTTATAAAAACAAAGGTACCTGCCACAGAGCAGCGTCAGAGAAACCTAGCAGGGCACAGCTGAGGAGACTCTGGCGGCTAACCCTGCATTTGAACTTAAATAGACTCAGGTGGATGGGCTAATCCCATAACCACCATTGCGAATTGATTCTGGAAGAAAAGGGAAAATCTGGCCCTTTTTCCAGAATCCAAGATGGCTGCAGTGATGTCGAGTGATATACAAAATAAACAAAAAATGCACCTGCCCCATCAAACTGCCCGGACTTAAAGGGAGCATCACAAAGTAAGACAACAAGCACAAGTTAAAGGAGGGAAGGAAGGGATGGGAGAGGGGAGAGACAAAAAACAATATATGCCTAAAAATATGCCCAAAAATAAAATGGAAATCACCAGCCTGGAAAGATGTGAGCTGATCCTTTTGCGACTCCACTGCATTCATCATGGGTACGATAGCAGACTGCGTTCCTGTGAGGAAACTCTACGAAAAGACCCCAACAGATCCACAGAGGGGTTCCCAGTCTTATCAGCGCTGTGAGCGGCCCAAGAACAGGGACTGCGCACGGGAAAGGCTAAACCCGGCGGACGCTGCCGACTGCAGAGGTATGGACATACATCTACTCTTCATCAGCACAAGAAGGTATGAGGAAAGAAAGATGAATGTTGGGGGAGGGACTATGCCTTTAATTTATGCTATCCACTAGTCCTTAAGGAGGAGTCGAGGCAGAGCTCTATCACAGGTATGCTGCCATGGAGGCACCAGGAAACATGCTTACAGGAGGAGAATGTTGACCTTATCTGTGTGATGCTGCCCATTAAAGGAAGCAGTAGGGTGGTGACCATGCTTTATTGCTTGAGAAAAGTCAGGTCACCAACTTGAATGGCAGGCCTAGGTTTCTATCACATTGTCATTTGAAGAACTCTGTTATGGGGTTGGGTATTTATATATACACAGTTTACTAATTAGCTGGCTGTACTCATTTTTTTTTAGGGTTAACAAAAAAAATGTATGCACTTTAGAGAACACTGACCTTTTTTTTTATAGAATTTATTGCACAGGCACTTTAGAGGTTTTTATAATTCTAGTATTTAGACCTTAAACACATATATATGAATATTTGTATAGGTGCACACAGGCGGGGTTGGGTATTTATTTATATATATATATATATATATATATATATATACAGTTTACTAATTAGCTGGCTGTACTCATTTTCTTAGGGTAAAAATAAAGGAAGGAGAAGGGAGAAGGATTTTTTTTTTATGCACTTTAGAGAACACTGACCTTTATATAATTTTTTTTAGACAACACTGCACAGGCACTTTTGAGGCCTTTTTTTTTCCGCTACTTTCTCTCTCTTCATGGATTATGCAACTCCGGGGTCCTAATAGAGAAATAGAATCTGGGGATCAGATAAGAGGATAATGGGAAGATTGGACCTTAGGCCCCATACACACGAGCGGACAGATTTGTTCAAATCTGTCCGTCCGACAGATTTGAACAAATCTGTCTGCTGGGATTTTGGTTTGCTCGCGTGTACACACGAGCAAACCAAAATCCCCGCCAGCAGAGAGCGCGCTGACGTGTCGGTGACGTGGCGGTGACGTTGACGCCGCCACGTCACCGCACCAGGAAGTAAACCACTTCCGCGCATGCGCCGAATCCATTCGGCGGCGGTGCGGCGGCGGAGCGGGACGTCATGTCTGCTGGTAAGTGTACTAACCAGCAGACATGTCGGGCGGACAGATTCCCACCGGATAGATTTCAAAGCATGCTTTGAAATCTGTCGGGTGGACAAATCTGTCCGCTAGCCCATACACACGATCGGAGATGTCTGCTGAAACGGTCCATCGGACCGTTTTCAGCGGACAAATTCGATCGTGTGTACGAGGCCTTAGAGTAGAGTAAATCTCTAAATCTTATGTTGGTTAAGGAGAGCATACTGAGACCGCATAGAGGTGGGTAGGGTAACGTATGTTTTTGAATGATAGAATGTAGGCAGGAAGATATCAATCAAGGACACCACATCCCATAAAGTGCAACAAGTGGAAAAATGGGGGAGGGTGGGGCAACAAACCCCGGGACTTTAAACGTTGTCCAAATAAATAAATAAACAAAGATTTAAGAAAATATACAAAATTTATTACAATTTAAACATACAGAGATTGACATAAAATGATTAGAATGACATAACCAATTGATGGTCCATAACGAACCGATGTGGCTCACAATGAAGGCCACTGAAGTCCCTATAACAGGGACTTCAGTGGCCTTCATTGTGAGCCACATCGGTTCATTATGGACCATCAATTGGTTATGTCATTCTAATCATTTTATGTCAATCTCTGTATGTTTAAATTGTAATACATTTTGTATGTTCTTGAATGTTTAATGTATTTGTATGGAAGATGAAATGTATTTGTAATTTATTCTGTAATGAAAACCAATAAAGAAAACTTGATAAGAACTCTGTTGTGCGTATTCTAATTTTATCTTTTGGCCTGGAAAAAAGGTTTATTGAGGATATTACAATATTTCTAAGAATTCTTTGTTCCCCTTTATGACAGAAAAAGCTGTTTATATCCAGTTTTAAATCTATTTTGTTGAGTGTTTTTTGCAGACATCATACAGGCCTGTGATAATAAAGGTATTTATTGTGCTCTACTTCCAAATTCTCACTTATACTGTATCTTAACCACTTAAGGACCGCCTACTGCACATTTATGTCGGCAGAATGGCACGGCTGGGCACATCAACGTATATATACGTTGATTTTAGTACCCAGCCGTGGGTCGCGGGCGCGCCCCCGCGACCGGTCCGAAGCTCCGGGACCGCGGGATTCGCGGACCCGATCGCCGCTGCAGTGCGGCGATCCGTCCCTGGAGCGGAAGAACGGGGAGAGCCGTGTGTACACACGGCTTCCCCGTGCTTCTCTGTGGCCATAGCATCGATCGCGTCATCCCTGTAATAGGGGGACGCGATCAATGACGTCACACCTACAGCCACACCCCCCTACAGTTGTAAACAAAACACATAGGCACACATCCCCTACAGCGCCACCTGTGGTTAACTCCCAAACTGCAACTGTTCCACATTTTCACAGTAAACAATGCAAATTTAAATGCATTTTTTGCTGTGAAAATGACAATTGTCCCAAAAATGTGTCAAAATTGTCTGAAGTGTCCGCCATATTGTCGCAGTCACGAAAAAAATCGCTGATCGCCGCTATTAGTAGTAGTAAAAAAAAAAAATTAATAAAAATGCAATAAAACTATTCCTTATTTTGTAAACGCTATACATTTTGCGAAAACCAACCGATAAACGCTTATTGCGATTTTTTTTACCAAAAATAGGTAGAAGAATACGTATCGGCCTAAACTGAAGAAAAAAAATGTTTTTTTATATATTTTTGGGGGATTTTTATTATAGCAAAAAGTAAAAAATATTGCATCTTTTTTTAAATTGTCGCTCTATTTTTGTTTATAGCGCAAAAAATAAAAACCACAGAGGTGATCAAATACCACCAAAAGAAAGCTCTATTTGTGGGGAAAAAAGGACGCCAATTTTGTTTGGGAGCCACGTCGCACGACCGCGCAATTGTCAGTTAAAGCGACGCAGTGCCGAATCGCAAAAAGGGGCAAGGTCCTTTACCTGCATTTTGGTCCGGGTCTTAAGTGGTTACTACATACATCATCTGATTATCACAAGCCATACTTAAAGTGAGCCTCTGGCTAGGCTTTGGATGTTCAGGACCTCTGTAGTTGCACGCACTGTTGAGAAATACAGTTGCATTCTGTTGGTTTATGAGCCATGCTTTTTCTTCCAAAACACCTGGGCCCAGATTCACAGAGCGATTACGCCTGCGCAACAGGAGATGCGCGTGCGTAAGTCTAAATGTGCGCGTGCGTTTCGTTGCGCGGCATCCCCAGAACGAGATACGCGTAATTTCGTTAGACTGGCGCATCCGTCCGCGCAAAAGTGCGATAGACACACCATTGATTTGCTAGTCAAATATGCTAATGAGGGACTTACGGGGATCCACAAAACAACGTTGGGGCAGCGCAGGCGACGCAGTGTGCGCAACAGCAAAATGTCCTGTCTAAAATTAGAGCTGATAAAAGCTGGTCTAAAAAAAGAAAAAAAGTCTACTTGTTAGATAAAGCAACACTGTTAGTGAGCAGCTCAGCAGTCACACGTGTTGCTCAACAATCTGTATGCCAACATGCCAGGGGCATCGTCGCGCATAGCTATACTACTGACTTTAGATGAACAAAGAAGGAGGAGGGCACGGAGGATGGCACAGAGGATGGCACGGGAGAGGATATACCGTACCCGCATAGACCTGTTTGGCATGAGTGATTCTGAGGTGTATCGCATCTTCAGATTCACCCCTCATGCCATCCTGGAATTAACCACAACCCTGCAGGATGACATCACCAGCCCAACACACCGCTCACATGCAGTGCAGCCACTGGTCAAGGTCCTGGCAACACTCCATTTCCTTGCCAGTGGCTCTTTTCAGCGTACAAGTGGAGTGGTGGCTGGGATGTCACAGTCCTCCATGAGCAGATGTGTGCACCAGGTTGTCCCTGCAATACTCAGACGCATGGCTAACCAAATCATCAAACCCACCACTGAGGACCTGCGGCTGAAGGCAATGACAGATTTCTACAGAATTGCTAGATTCCCACGCACTGTGGGGGCCATTGATTGCACACATGTGGCACTCCAGCCCCCCCAGGAGACAGTGCACATGTACCGCAATCGGAAGCATTGGCATTCCATCAATGTACAGGTGATAGTCGATGCCCAAGGCCTCATATGGCACGTCCGTGCCAAACACCCAGGGTCCAGCCATGACAGCTACATATACAATCAATGCCACATCCGAATGGAATTCGATCAGAACGTGTATGGGGACACCTGGCTGGTTGGTGAGTGACATGGGTGGCAGGCATGACTATCCCCTCCCATGATGCACATCACAAGGGGCACATGCATGACTAACATCCTCCTGTCTTTTCCCTTACAGGTGACTCTGCATATCCACTGGGACCCCATCTCATGACTCCTATCCGGAACCCCCAAACTCCAGGAGAGGAAAGATACAATCAAGCACATGCCCAAACACGAGCAGTGGTGGAGCGCACCTTTGGCATCCTAAAGTCACGTTTCCGATGCCTGGATAAGTCTGGGGGTACCCTCTTGTACTCCCCAAACTTCATGTGCCAGATCATCGGTTGCATGCTGCACAACTTTGCAGAAAGAAAGGGCCTGCAGATTGACCTACGTGATGACCTGACCCCTGAACCAGACAATCCCCCCCTAACCGAGGTTAACCCATCTTCTGAGGGAAGAGCAGCCAGGAGACAGCTCACATTGGGCATCTTTGCACGTTAAACATACACATTAATCATGGCACAATGAGAATGCATGCATGCACACCACTGTGGTCCCTAGCACACACACCCCACATCCACATCAAATTGGATTGGCACCAGTCCACCATGCTGGACTTGTGAGCAGCAACGCCACGCCAAGGCTCCAATTATGTCACTGTACATTCATACACCATTCACACGGACCTGGGGATCACTTCTCCCTGGTCCTGGGGAACCCTTCTCCACCAAAATTGAGGGTGACACCCCTTTTCCGGCAGGAATGTCACCCCCACATTCACACAGCATTCACAACCCCCAAAAAAAAATGACCTGCAAAATCAAAAAAATTCCAGCAAAAAAAAAAAAAAAAAAAGACAAAAAAAAAAATTGAAAAAAAATAAAATATTGGGGGAAAAACAAATTACTGCCCTCTGCGTGAGCCACGCCTGGGGCGCCCCCGGCCACGGCCCCAGCTTCTCAGGGGAGACTCATGGGGAAGGGGTAAAACCGGGGAAGGAGGATCAGCCCCTGATCTCTGCCCACCTGGTGGCCTGCCCTCCAAGGCCACGGCAATTCTGTCCAGGGCAGCACCAACTGTTGCCGTGTTGGCCTGGATAGCCAGGGTAAGGGCCCTCAAATCCTGCCCAACGCCTGCTGATGTCGTCTGCAGTTCATTTAGGCAGGTTGTGAAAGCCCGGGAGTGGGAGTCCAGGTTCCCCAGTGTATCCTTGATGGAGGACAGGCTCTCCTCCATCCGCACCAATGTCTGGCTGACCTGTCCCAGATGGCGGGTCTGGAGGAACTGGTCCCTTCTCAGGGTGACGGGCAGGAGATCGGCCAACCCCCTGGTGGTCTGGGATGACATCCTGCCTCCAGCTGATGATTGTGGCCGGGGAGAAGGGGAGGCCCTTGTGAGGGGAGCCATGTTGGGGGAGGAGGGGGGGGGCTCCCCCTTAGGGAGGCCTGCCTGCTGCCAGCCAGAGGGGAGGAGTCCTCAAAACCAAACGTCCAGTGCCTGACATGGACTCCTCCTCCTCATGATTCTCCTCCTCCTCATGATTGTCCTGCTCCTCATGATTGTCCTCCTCCTCTTGAACCTCCTCCGTGGACTCCGGCCTTGTTGGGGGGGCCTCATTAGGCTGCTGTCCTGGGGTTGGTGCGGTCGGGCCAGATGGCCCTGCACCCTCCTGCACATCTGTGGATGACACAAAACATTCACAGGTTGGAGGATCCACACACTTGCCACATATTCCCTTTCACCCCCTCCCCCACACATGCTACACACCTGATATTAAAAAATAAAACAACTTACCTGGCACCACGGACTGGGGACTGGAGTCAAAGCCGGGCAGGCCCTCAACTTCATGCCAATGAAAGGTCAGGGCCACCGCACGCTCCTCTGCTGTCAGGCTAATACGGCATGGTGGGCCCCCTCCTGTGCCCCTGGCATGGGCATGCATTCTGGCCAACCTCTTTTTGACCAGACGCCGGAGGTCATTGATTTTTTTGTCAATCCCAGACCGGGTCCGTGTCTCCCCCTGCCCCGCAGAATTCACCTGGTCAGTGATCCTATCCAAAATCTCCCTCCTCCTGGCCGGGGTGGTGTTGGCACTCTCTGGGCCGTGGAGGTAACGCCCATACTCGCTAATGACCCGGGCAAGAATCTGTTTTTCCACAACTGTAAAATTAAGCTTTCGTTTTCTCTCAGTCATCCTTCCAAAAAAAAACAGTCCCAGTCAACAAAATTCACGCACACAAACAAGCACAACCAATCACAAAAAAACACACACACACACACACACAGAGAAAACTACTCACCAAGAAACAGTCCCCAAAAAAAAAAAAAAATACAGCAGGAAAAGAAACAAAAATAAATATATCAATCAAACAAACAGTCTCTCAAACACTTATCAAAAACCACTTTCAAAAATCTACTAACAACCACTTGATCACACAGAACACTAATCTGACAACTACAAAACACACCGCAACGAACAACAAGAACAAAAGCACTTTGTTAAATGGGAAGGGACAAAGGGATGTACTTTTGCAAAGGAAGTGCGTTTGTGTGTGTCTATTTATGCTGTTTGCGTAGTTCACAACGTTGCCCTAGTCCATTTCCAATTTCACTGATTGCGCCGCTCCCGAGTTGTGAGCATGCGCACATCGGAGCTGACATGGTCTCGTTCAAGCGCGCATGCGCGAGCAGGCCGGCCCTTCATTTGCATGGGGTCACGGCTCATTTTAATGTAACACGCCCACGTCCTTCCCCATTTGTATTACTCCTCCTTATGCCTCTGAAAAAACGTTACGTATGCACAATTTCCTGCGCAAAAGCTACAAGAATAGGGTGATTACGCGGCAAAATTGCGCAAGTCTAACGTAAAGGCGGTGCGCTACGCCGGTCCAATAATGCGCAGATGTACGTGAATCTGGGCCCTAGTCTGCATATTAGAGTTGGACCAAACACCTCCTCCACCCCTCAGTTTGGTTCATGCCAGAACTCTCGTACATTGCAAAAATTCAGACCCAAACGCTGTACCCCATTGAAGTCTATGGAGCCCAAACTTGAAAAATCAAAAGTGCTCATTATGAAGGCTTATATGCAAGTTATTTCCCATAAAAAGGGGAAAAATAAATGGCCTTAAAACCCTTCCTAGACCGATACCGGTACATTAATTTATTTCTAATCTGTTCTTAATTTTTTTTAGATTGTGGCATGATCTGTGGCTTTTTGTGATCTGGTAGCGTGCTTCACTTTGTTAGACAGCTTCTAATTATGTGATTTCTTGATTAAACCGGTCTGGCAGTAATCAAGTCAGGATGTGGCAAGTGAAATTTATTTTAGCTTTCCAAAAAATTGTGGTTAATCACAGATCGTTCATGATTCAGCATGGGAGGGGGCAATTATGTTTTCACATAGGGCCAGGCAGGATTAAACATATTTTTCCCTTAATAATCTAAATAATAATTTATAAACTGCATCTTGGATTTACTCAGGTTATCCTTGCGTAGTAATAAAATGTGTTTGATGATCTGAATCATTTAAGTGTGGGCAAATACTTTTTATAGTGTGGGGTGGGACTATGACAACTGAGCCATGATTGGGCAAAGTCATCAAGACTTTGTCCGATCATGGCTCTGGCTGTGCTCTGTGCCCTGTTTGGGCAAAGCCTTGCACCTGACCAGTGGCCAGGTGCATTGCTTCATGCAATTTGGGCCCCAGAATGCACTGTGCAGCACGCGGTGCATTGTGGAGCATTTGACGATCTAACATTCGGGTGTTTGCCGAATGGGAGAACAAGCAATGTACGGGACAAACTTGCTCAGCTCAAACTGCTTGCCCAACTCTACTGCATATACATTAGAAAGTTGAACAGCTGCCAAGTCACTAGTGAGAGTAGTTGCAGAAAGAAATGGGATTCTCAGAAACGTGCCTCTGCTGTGAACTTTAAGAATAAATTGTTCCACCATGTCTGCAGCTACAAAGGGCCAGATTCAGGTACATCTGCGCATTATTGGACCGGCGTAGCGCACCGCCTTTACGTTAGACTGGCGCAATGTAGCAGCGCAATCACCCTATTCTCGTCGCTTTTACGCAGAAATTAGCGCCTGCGCAACGTTATTTCTGAGGCGCAAGGCGGAGTAATCCAAATTGGGAAGGACGTGGGCGTGTTACATTGAAATGAGCCGTGACCCCATGCAAATGAAGGGCCGGCCGGCTCGCGCATGCGCGCTTGAAGCAGACCATGTCAGCACCTCTGTGCGCATGCTCACAACTCGGGAACAGCGCAATCAGTGAAATTGGAAGTGGACTAGGGCAAAATCATGAACTACGCAGACAGCATAAATAGACAGACACAAACGCACTTTCTTTGCAAAAGTACATCCCTTTGTATCCCTCCCTATACAGCAAGGTCCTTTTGTTATGTTGTTAGTTGCGTTGTGGTTTGTCTTTGTGATATTTGTGGACTGTGTGATCTTGTGTTTGTTAGAAGATATTTGTAAGTGATTTTTGGTGACTGCTTGTGAGAGTTTTTGGTTGTTAGTTTTTTGTTCGTTTGTTTTCTTGCTTGATTTTTCCTGCTTGTTTTTGTGAGTGATTTTTCCTGCTTGTTTTTCTGCGTGATTTTTGCTGACTGTTTGGGAGTGAGTTTTTGTCTGAGTATGACTGAGAGAAAGAGGAAGTTAAATTTCATTTTGGGGAGAAACGAATTCTTGCCCGGGCCATTTCCGAATATTGGCGTTTCCTCCACGGCCCGGAGATGCCAACACCAACCCGGCCAGGAGGAGAGAGATTTTGGACAGGATTACTGACCAGGTGAATGCATCGGGGGGGGGGGGGACACGGACACGGTCGGGGATTGAAAAGAAAATCAATGACCTACGGCGTCTGGTCAAAAAGAAGCTGGCCAAAATGCTAGCCCATGCCAGGGGCACAGAAGGGGGCCCACCATGCCCTGTTAGGCTGACAGCGGAGGAGCGTGCTGTGGCCCAGACCTTTCATAGGCAAGAAGTGGAGGGCCTGCCCGGCTATGACTCAAGTCATGAAGGCGTGATGCCAGGTAAGGTTTTTTTTCCCTATCAGGTGTGTAGCATGTGTGGGGGAGGGGGTGAAAGGGAATATGTGGCAAGTGTGTGGATCCTCCAACCTGTGAATGTTTTGTGTCATCCACAGATGAGCAGGAGGGTGCTGGGCCATCTGGGCTAACCGCACCATCCCCAGGACAGCAGCCTGATGAGGACCCCCCGACATGGCCGGAGTCCTTGGAGGAGGTTGAAGAGGAGGAGGTTGAAGGGGAGGAGGTTGAGGAGGAGGAGGAGTCCATGTCAGGACCTGGACTTTTGTTTTTGGAGGAGTCTTCCTCTCTGGCTGGCAGCAGCCAGCCCTCCATAAGGGCTAGCCCCCCCCACTCCTCCCCCAACAGGGCTCCTCTTCCAAGGGCCTCCCCTTCTCCCCGGCCACAAGCCTCAGCTGGAGGCAGGAAGGTGACCCAGAAGACCAGGGGGCTGGCCGATCTCCTGCCCACCACTCTGAGAAAGGACCAGTTCCTTCAGACCTGCCATCTGGGAGAGGTCAGCCAGACCTTGGGGCGAATAGAGGAGAGCCTGTCCTCCATAAAGGATACGCTTGGGGACCTGGACTGCCACTCCCGGGCTCTTACAAACTGCCTAAACGACCTGCAGACTACAACAGCAGGCATTGGGCAGGATGTGAGGGCCCTCACCCAGGCTATCCAGGCCAACACGGCAACACTAGGTGCTGGCCTAGACAGAATTACCGTGGCCTTGGAGGGCAGGCCGCCAGGTGGGCAGAGACCATCGGCTGCTCCTCCTTCTCCGGTTTATCCCCTCCCCCATGAGTCTCCCCTGAGGAGCCGGGGCCATGGCCGTGGGCACCCCAGGCGTGGCTCACGTCAACGGCATTAATTTGTTTTTCCCCTTTTTAATTCCATGATGGCATGAGGGGTGAATCTGAAGATGCGAGACACCTCAGAATCACTCATGCCATAGATGTCTATGCGTGTGTGATATATCCTCTCCCGTGAAGAGTGAAGAGTGAGGGGCTTGTATCAGATAAGAATATTGTATTAGATTAGATTACATTTTAAAGTTTATATAAGCCAAAAAAAAGTTTTCCAAAAAAAAAAAAATCCTGTTCCCTCCTCAGTGCCCTCTCCCGTGCCCTCCTCCTTCTTTGCTCATCTAAAGTCAGTAGTATAGCTATGAGCATGGATGCCACTGGCATGTTGGCATACAGTTTGTTGGGCAACACATGTGACTGCTCTTCTCCTCACTAACAGTGTTGCTTTATCTGACATGTAGACGAATTGTCTAATTTTATACCAGCTTTTATATGGTCTAACTTTAGACAGGACATTTAGCTGTTGCGCACAGCGCGTAGCCTGCGCTGCACCAACGTTCTTTTGTGGATCCCCGTATCTCCCTCATTAGCATATTTGAATAGCAAATCAATGGTGTGTCTAGCGCAGTTTTGCGCGGACGGATGCGCCTGTCTAACGAAATTACGCTGGACAAAAAAAAGTAGATTTCTTGCGTATCTCGTTTTGGGAATGCCGTGCATCGAAACACACACGCACAATTAGACTTACGCCGCGCATCTCCTGTTACGCTGCCGTAATCGCTCTGTGAATCTGGCCCAAAGTTTTTGTTGATGGTTTATTTTGATTATTTACTGCTTGTTAAGAATATTGAACAATTGAATGTCTGACCCAGGCTAACTTTAAAACTTGCATTCTAGCATTGTTTAACCCCTTAAGGACCGCCGCATGTACATATACGTCAGCAGAATGGCACGTACAGGCACATTGGCGTACCTATATGTCCCTGCCTAGACGTGGGTCGGGGGTACGATCGGGACCCTCCCCCGGTACTTGCGGTGGTCCCCGTGGCTGGGCGAGCAATCCGGGATAAGGGGGCGGCTGTTCGTTTTTGTCCGCACCCTCCGGATCACTCCGAGCCAATGTGCGTCCTCCCCCGCCCTCTCCCTGTGTAAACACATATATTTTGGCCTAAATGTTTGAATACAATTTTGTTTATTCGATTTTTCTTATAACAGAAAGTAAAAAATATTGATTTTTTTTCAAAAATGTCTCTCTATTTTTGTATATAGCACAAAAAATTAAAATTGCAGAGGTGATCAAATACGACCAAAAGAAAGCTCTATTTGTGGGAAGAAAAGGACGCCAATGGAGGCACATGCGCGGAGCTCTGAGGATGGCTGCTTGAGCCGGGAGCTCCTCATCACCCCAGACCAGCGGCGCCCATAAGTCAGCCAAAAACGGGCTGGAAGTGGTGCTTTCACCACACACGGCACCCCCAGACACCAGGGCACCCCCTATTCATCTATTTTTTTTAAAGGGACACTTTAAAGCCGCTTTTTGCTCATTTAAAAAAACGGCAAAAATCCAAGATGGCCGCCGCTGCTGCACCTCACAAGAACGGAGCTGAGGAGATGCCTGAGGGAAGGATTTTTCCAAATATGGTACCCCTGCCTTTTACCCCCCTGGTCCAAGTAAGTTACCAGCAGGACATGCCCCCCTCAACAACTCCCACAGAACCCCTGGTAGGCAGTAGTGTTGCTCACGAATATTCGCATTGCGAATATTCGCTACGAATATTGCATATTCGAGTATTCGCGAATAACTTGAATATCGCGGCGAATATTCGCTATTTCGAATATTCATATTTTTCAAATTTCGCAATAAATTTCGCAATAAATTTCGCATTCGCGAAATTTCGCAATCGCGAAATTTAGCTATTTTTTTTTTTTTTTTTATAAAATATAGCGAATATTCGTAAATATCGAATATTCGTGATATTTTATCAAAAAAAAAAAGTTGCGAAAATTCGCAATTTTTTTTTTTTTATAAAATATCACGAATATTCGATATTAACGAATATTCGCGATCGCATATGCGAAATTTCGCTTTTTTTTAAATATCGAATATTCGTGATATTTTAAAAACAAAAAAAAATCGCGAAATTTCGCATTAGCGAAATTTCGCATTCGCGAAAATTCGCATTGGCGAAAATTCGCTATTTTTTTTTATATAAAATATCACGAATACTCGATATTAACGAATATTCGCGAATATTCTTCGAAATATTCGCGAAATATCGCGAAATGGAATATGGCGTATTCCGCTCATCACTAGTAGGCAGTAATATGGAGGGCTCTGCACTACCCCTCATAGGACCTAACATAGGGAGCCAGGCTGCTCAATTCTCTGTCAGCAGCATCTGCATTCTCTGTGACTGACTTATATCAGGCACTGGCTGAACTCCTGGATAGGGGACTCGCTCAGACTGCTACCAAAATAACAGGAGATTTGAAAGCAGATTTCCAGAATTTGGGCACCAGAATTGAAGCGATAGAAGACAAGCTTGATCAAACGGTGGTAGCCACAGACCAGAACTCAGAACATATTCATACAGTACAGGAGCAATTGGATGTGGCCCTTTCCAGGATCGACGAGTTGGAGAACAGATCCAGGAGATACAATTTCCGGATCAGGGGGCTGCCGCATCCATCACTGACATTCCAGCAGCGGTACAAAATTTGATCCAGAACTTGATCCCAAACATTCCTCAAGACCGCCTAGAGCTTGACAGAGCCCACAGAGCCACAGGACATCATCGCCAAACCCCACTTTTACGCAGTAAAGGATGAAGTCATGAGACTAGCACATTCTGTGCCCAATGTTTTGTGCCAAGGTCATCCCGTCCAAATATACGCAGACCTTTCTCCCTCCACAATGCAGCGAAGACGGTCATTAAAGCCGCTACTCCTAGTCCTGGTCCAAAAGGATATAAAATATAAATGGGCATTCCCCTTTGCGGTCAAGTTCTCGGATAAAGGGAAAAACTACTCCTTCTCAACCTTTCCTGATGGAGAAAGATTACTAATGCGCCTTAAGCTCATCTCGCAAGAACCCGCCATGGACACTTCTCATAGCATCCCAAACACCTCCAAGAGACCGACCCCCACCAGTCCTAAATCCCTACTCTGGACCAGGTCGAGGTCCAAGAAAGCTAGAGACAGCGGACCCACTTACCCAGATCTCGGCTGACACATTGGTCATATACTCCTTGAACTTTCGAGGTTCTTGGTCGGTCCAATGCCTGAGAATTAGACTTTCTCCGATCAGCGAATCAACTTTTTGGACAACAATATTTCTCCTGCTAAAAAGATCTCTTTATCTATTCTATTTTTTGCAGGGGGATGTCCCTACTTTGCTTCTGAGGTCCCCTCCTTCTCGGTCCCCTTTGGGGGGAGGACGGGGGGACTTCCGGATCGGTTTAGATTTACTCAATCCCTTCCGGTTTCGGTTTTGATAATTGCTGTAACCATTTTTTCAGGGGCGCCCTGGCTGGGGTGGGCCCCATGTACCTCCACCTCTCCCTCAGACTCCAGAAGGTATATGGGGGCGAGGTCGCTTGTTCTCATTTGGAGCAAGCCCTTTTTTGATCTACCTTGGTAGAAGTTCTCGAGGGGCATCTCCCCTCCCCGAGAATGTATTTTTTCTTATTTTTTCTCTTTTTCTTTAGTTGGATTGGGAGTCCTCTACACCATCTCTTTCTCTCTTTCAAATCTGTCCTTTCCTTTTCTATTCCCCATCTTTCCCACATGAGCCTAACCTTTTATTATTTTTCAGCTTGCGGTACCTACGAACGAGGAGTGTCCACCAGGCTGCCGGGCGTCCATCCTGACAAATGGCAAGGTTGGGGGGACAGAAAACATCTAAGGGTGAGTGGAGGTAGAGACAGACATAGTTACTTTTCGGATCCCCATGGCTGATCACGTACAGAGCTCCCTCAATATAGCCACACACAATGTTCAAGGCCTGAACTCCCCTGTCAAAAGGCGAAAGATCTTTGATAGTTACAAAACACTCAGACTTGACATTCTCATGATCCAAGAGACCCACTTTCCTGGGCGGTACAGTCCCAAATTTGTCCACGCTCATTTTCCCCTCTTCTACTTGGCTAATGCAGAGAACAAGACCAAGGGGGTCGCAATCTTTTTCTCCAAATCCTGTAACTTTGAGTATCTCTCTGACTTCAAAGACCCGGAGGGACGGTTTATACTGGTTAAGGGTAAAATTGAGGGTCATCTATACTCCCTGGTCTCATACTATTCTCCCAACAAAGGGCAAGACAAGTTTTTCCAATTAATCTTGGATACTTTAACCCCACTTCTGGAAGGCACAGTCATTTGGGGGGGGGGATTCCAAAGTGGCTTTTGACCAGGGTTTGGACAAATCCAGACCTCCGTCCGCCCAACTTACTAGACCCACTAGGGTCAGCCTGAAAATTGCCAAACTACTCCATGACAGGGGGTTGACGGATGTCTGGCGGGAGTCTAATCCTTCAAAGAGAGACTATACTCATTACTCTCACCCGCATAATACCTATGCCAGGATCGATCATATTTTAATTCCTTCATTTGTACTTCCGGCAGTGATCAAGGCCCAAATCAGAGACACAGTCCTATCTGACCATTCTATGGTCATCATGTCCATCCGCTCTTTATACGGTATGGCAAGGAACGGACATTGGCAGCTAAACGAGTCCATTCTCTCCAATCCAACCACAACAACGGAAATTAATAATGCCCTTCAAGAATATTTCACAATTAGACAGAGAGTTGTCATATCTAGGGATAAAATTGACGCGTACCCTCAGACATCTTTTCTCCGCCAATTTCCAACCCCTCCTACTAAAAATTTGTGCGGACTCTCAGCTCATTACAAGACATGAGATTTCCTGGTCGGGCAGGCTGGCAGCATTTAAAATGCTCTGCCTTCCGCAGATACTGTATTACTTTAGGACGCTCCCCATACCAGTCCCCACCTCCCTCTTCAGGTCCCTACAAAATATCCTGAACCAACATCTCTGGAAAGGTAAAAAGCCTCGATGTGCACATTCCAAACTTGTTAAGCACAAACTAGCAGGGGGCGTGGGCTCCATAGACTTTGAAGACTATTACTTAGCCTCTATCCTCACCCAATTGCCAGACTGGTTCCGTGACCGCCCTATTACCCCGTGGGGGCAAATGGAACGCCTCTCCCTGACCCGTCCTCCCCTTAAACACTGGATCCTGAGTATACCGCTGGGGGCGACAATTCCGTCCTCACTTCCACCCACCATGAGGGCCACCGCTAATGCCTGGGCCAAACTGATAAAACACTCCACACACAAATCATCTGTCCCATTAGACCAAATCCCCCTTGAATCACTCCACTATCTATCACCGGAGCTACCCTTGACCCACTGGTCCCATAAGGGCATCTGCTTCCTCCATCAGCTTTTCCAAGGAAATAGTCCTAAACCCTTCTCCCAACTCCAGAAGGAGTTTGATCTATCTACCACAGAATTTTTTAACTACATGATGATTCGTCACTGTTTACAATCAATACCCTCACCCATCTATACAATTTCCCCAAAGATCTGGAAATTCCTAACAGACCCCGTACCTAGCATCAAAGGCATCTCACACTTCTACACTTTGCTCCACCTCAAAACTCAATTCTCTAAGTCTCACTCCCACCTGCTGTGGGAAACTGATCTACAGCGTAGCTACTCCAATGACCAATGGAGATATGCTTTGCAATATATCTATAAGTCCACAAAATGCTCCGCACTTTGGGAGCTTTCCCAAAAAATTACATTGCGCTGGTATCTGACGCCAGCTAGACTGGCATCGTTTAATCCCAAAAACTCCAGACTCTGTTGGAGATGCAAAGCCTCTAAGGGTGACATCTTCCACATATTCTGGGCCTGCCCCTTTATCCGGACATACTGGGACAACACGTTTAAACTAATATCCACAGTCACCAATCGATCGGTGCTTCCCACGCCGGAACTTGCAGTACTCAACCTTACTATTGAAGACTTGCCCTTCCCCCTTAGGTACATTATTACACACATACTACTAGCCACTAGACTCTGCTTAACTAGACTTTGGAGATCGGAGAAGTCCCCGACCATTGACCAGGTTATTGACCTTGTAGACCTACACTCCAGTTATGAAACTTTGATGGCACCCAACGGTGACCAACGTTCGAAACTCCGACTGGGCTGTAGTCCCTGGGTACACTGTCCTAGGACTGTGATGACCATGTAATGCTACCCAAGTTATAACACGTTAGCCAGACCCTTCCTGACCGAACAATGTGATCTCCCACATGTCGCAGTTTACGAGATCTTGCATATATGCTTATCTGTTTGTTTGCCTGTTGTGCTTGTTATGATTATTCTTGATTTAAACCTAGCGGGTTTTTCCCCCTTTGTGGGGTCTCGACGCTGGTTTTGCCCCCCTCCTGAGTCACAGAGTGAGCCCGTTTGGGGTGACCTGGAGGGAGAGGAGACCACTCTACTTGTTTTGCCCAGAACGACTCAACCCGCCGCCAATCTGATAATTGAAAACTTGTTCAGTACAACATTTGTATGTATCCAGACGTCGATACACGACGTACACTGTTTGACTTGTACTTTATACTTGCAAAATTAATAAAAATTATTGAAAGAAAAAGAATATTTCACAATTAACAATGTTGAGGATATCTCTGCGGAGACCCTATGGGCAGCCCATAAAGCTTGTATTAGAGGTAAGCTTATTCAGATCTCCACGCGAATCAAAAGAGAACACGTAGCAGAAATTGTACGTCTGGAGAAGTCTTATAGGACCCTAAGGGCACAACACAAAAAAAAAAACATCTTTAGCCTTACTAGAGAATATTGACAAGCTGAGACTAGAACTTAATTTAGCTCTCACAACGAAAGCGGAGAGATCTCTCCGCTGGAGTGGCAATAAGTTTTACACCCAAAAAGGAAAAATAGGCCAGATGTTAGCGACCAAATTGTCCCCTAAAACAAGGTTTCACTCCTTGCCCAAGATACGCTTGGCAGGTCAAGAACCTACGTCCAACCCTAAAAAGATCCTGGAGGCATTCAAAACATTCTATTCTGACCTGTATAGTGCCCCTCCACAGATTCCCAGGGATTCGATTGACGACTTTTTGGACAGCCTACCCATCCCATCCTTAGTCCTTAGACGTAGAACATAGAGACAGGCTGGAAGCACCCTTTTCGGTTGAAGAGGTGGTGACAGTAATCAAGGGCCTCCGAAAGGGTTCAGCCCCAGGCCCAGATGGCCTGTCGGTCCTCTATTATAAGTCATTTGCAGATACCCTAGTCCCACATATGACAAAAAAAATTAATTTCAAGACTCAAGGCACCCCTTTGGGTACACAACTTAATACAGCATACATTACGGTTATTCCAAAACCGGATAAAAACCCAGAAGAAGTCTGTAACTATCGCCCCATTTCCCTGATAAATAATGACCTAAAAATTCTTACAAAAATTCTAGCTCTCCGTATCTCCTCTTTCATTAATAAATATATTCACAAGGACCAAGTCGGATTTATTCCAGGTCGACAAGGCCCAGATCAAGTGAGAAGGGCAGTGGACATTGTCTCAATTTTGCAATCCAACTGGGACGGAGGTCCGAAACAAAAAGGCTTTCTCCTAGCTCTTGATCTGCAGAAGGCCTTTGATTCTGTGTCCTGGCAATATCTTCTCCCCCTACTAGAACGATGGGGCTTTGGCCCGAGATTTATGGGGGTAATACAAGCTCTCTATTCTAAACCAAAGGCCCAAATTCGAATCCAAGGGTACTACTTTTCTCCAATAGACATAGCCAGGGGTACCAGACAGGGATGCCCCCTCTCCCCAATCATTTTCGCAATGGCAATTGAAACCCTGGTGATAGTCATTCGACAGAACCCTGACATTCAAGGCGTTTCATGTGGAGACCAAACTCATAAATGTGGGCTCTTTGCCGATGACTTACTACTATTTCTAACTTCTCCTATTACTTGCCTACCAAACCTTTGCAAGGTAATTTCGGAATTCTCTAAAATCTCAGGTCTCCAAGTCAATTATGCCAAATCACAAGCCGTGAACGTATCCCTTCCACCTTCTACAGTATCCCTCCTCCAACAGTCATTCAAATTTGAATGGTGTCCCTCATCTATCAAATATCTAGGGATTTCCTTAGCAGCTCGTACAGAATCCCTTTACACAAATAACTATCCTTCCCTATACCGAAAACTTACAGCCGACATGAATAACTGGGCCAAATATGATCTTTCCTGGCTGGGCAGAATTAACTCTATAAAGATGACTTTGCTTCCTAGAATTTTATATCTATTCCGCTCCCTTCCCATTCCCATCAGAAAAGACCACGTGCAGACTTTACAAACCAAATACTCAAATTCATTTGGGGCAAGTCAGGTTTCAGAATCCCCCAAAACACTCTATATAACCATAGGAAAAGAGGAGGACTAGGATTACCGCATCTATATAAGTACTTCGTAGCTGCCAGACTGGCTCAACTATCCGTAGTTTACTCCAAACTGGATAAACCAGACTGGGTCCACATAGAGGGGCAAGCTGTCCCCCAGTTCTCCCTAGAATACTTACTCTGGTTCCCCCAAAAGAGAAGACCACCCATTTTGTCCCCCTCCCTTTCTCAATCTTACGCCCTTTGGGATAGATTTCGTCACCTTCCAGCCCTGGTTTCGAAAGGGCAACCTCTAGCCAGTGTATTCCAAAATCCGGATTTCCCACCTGGAATGGACAGGAAGGCCTTCAGTTGGTGGTTGGATAAGGGTCTGTACCGCATAGGACACTTCTTCACAACCAAAGGCCCCCTTACCCTAGACCACTGTGTGACTAAATTGGACCTCCCTGACACTGAAAAATTCAGATTCAAACAAATATCACAATTCCTACACACGTTATGGACGGATAGGCCTCTACCTCCCAAATTCACAGATTATGAGCTCTGGTGCGGGCAGACCATGGGACAAAGGGGAGGAATATCTGTCATCTACTCTTCACTCACCCGCCCGACTGAGAAGTCTTCTTATATGATGGCTTGGGAGGCAGACCTCCAACTAGGGTGGGACATGGAGACCTGGCAGGCAGCTTGTTCTGATTCTTTTCAGGGCATCTTAAATACTTCCCTGATGGAAGCAAACTTAAAGGTCCTTATGAGGTGGTATATGACTCCCGCCAGGCTTGCGGCCATCTACCCATCATCAGATCCCAGCTGCTTTAGAGGTTGTCAACTCCTGGGCTCGATGGTGCATGTCTGGTGGGAATGTCCCAGAATCAGACCAATCTGGAAGAGGATTTTTAACCTCATTTGTACAGTCACTGGTTGCTCTGTCCCCAGGACGGCTTCTGTAGCTCTCCTAAATGCTCGGATTCCGGGTATATCCAAGCCCAATCAGAAGCTGATCCGATTTATGCTCCTCGGGGCTAAAATTACCATCGCAAGGGCTTGGAGACAACCCAGGGTTTCCATTGCAGAAATAAACCGCAAGATTTCGTGGATCATGGTGCAGGAAAAGCTGGCCAGCATTCTTTCAAACACGAAACAGAAATTTGAAGCCGTGTGGGGAACATGGGCGTCCCACTGTGGTATACCTTTGGCGACTGGGGTACACCCCGCGCAACCTGCATCCTTCAGCACAAGTTAGGCTCATGCTTCCCTTCCTTTCCCTTTTTCTTACCCCCACTTTTCTCTCTCTCTTTTCTTACTTCTATTTTAAGACAGTTGTATGACTAGAGGGTAATGTTCTTTGTTCTTCGTCCGGTTTTCCATATGGGCAATTTGGTAACACTATATCTTATTTCGTGAGTATGAGCTAGAGGTTCAATGAAGCCAAATTCGAACCCACTAATTTCCTATCAAATACTTTTATAGGAGGAAGCGGATTGGGAGGCGCCTGGCTGGGACACAGAATGATCCCATTAGGGGTGTCTGGGACAGGCAGGATTCCCCCGAGCGCAAGACCACCATATTTAGTTCTTTTTCTGCCCTTTCCTCTGGTATCAAGCTCGCTGGATTCCTTTAATCAGCTCACAGTTGAGCAATTTGAAATCAATTGAGTCATTGTTACTGTCATTATGCCCGGTTTGTTGAATGTTATGATGTTGTAATTTCAGCCTTTGGTCATACTATATCTGTATCCTTTATTTGAAAAAATAAAAATCTATTGAAAGAAAAGGACGCAAATTTTGTTTGGGAGCCACGCCGCACAGCCGAGCAATTGTCTGTTAAAGCGACGCAGTGCCGAATTGTAAAAACGCCTCTGGGCATTTAGCAGCATATTGGTCCGGGGCTTAAGTGGTTAAAAAATACAATTGTATTAGGCAAAATGTCAACTTTCTTTCAAACAATTTGTGACATAACACCAAAGACTAAATGGAATACTCTATCAGTAAGCAGTTTAATATTCCCAATGCTTTAATATTCTATGGGTACACATAGCAAGGCTTCTTTAAAATTACTGTATATATAAAAATTTCTTTCTGTTCAATGGCTCTACAGCTAGGAATATATTGTATTGATAATAGAATCATATTTAATGTGGTTTGTTCAATTAATGTAGGATCATTGATTCCCCTAGTTCACCTAAACGAGATTCAGTGAAATGATTCTCTAGTTTATTGATTCATTATGTTATATTGCTAGTTGAATGATTAGTTGCATATGTTGTGGCTGCTGCAACCACTTTCTTTCTGATCTTAAAAGAACTGATTACACTAACATGACAAAATGCATGACAAACAAAGCATGCTGTGTTATATTAAAAACAATAATAACTCAAGGGAAATCAGCCAAAGGTAACTGTGTTTGGGAAAAGGAACACTCAACTGTGGATAATAAACTTTTGTGTACATAGATTCTTCTTTCTTAGACATAGAACATCGCTGATATAAAAAGATGTACTTCTGATTTTACACCAATGTACATCAGATAACTTTGTAAAATGTGTGGTCAATAATAAAACTAATATTTCTGATCACTTGCCCATTCTTTTTTTAAACTGTACAAAGAGCTAGAGGAACATATCTTCATACATATGTAGATAAAATGGATGCAATAAAAATATTATTACTCTGGTTATATTAAAAAATGGTATAACACATCATTTTTGTGCAAGCCATTCTTGACCGTGTTGATAGTTAACCACTTCAGCCCTGGAGGATTTGGCTGCCAAATGACTTGGCCACTTTTTGCAATTCGGCTTTAACCGCTTCAGCCCCGCCCGCCGTCATATTACTGCGGGATTGTGGCTCTCCTGGGCGAGAGCCCGTAGCTATACGTAGTGTGAACTTTGGGGGTTCTTTAGCTCAGCGAGACAAGTGCTTAAACCGTGATAATGAAAAAAAAGGGTTTTTATTTGCAAAACCAAACCAAATAAAACAACGCTTACTTCAGCAAAGGGAAAATCATCAACACAAAAGTCCTGTTTGTCTTCAGCACAAAAGAAAAGTCTGTTTTCCTTTCAGCACAGCAAACAAAACAAAATACAGGCACATACGGTTTGGTGAGTATCCCAGTCCTTCTCAGCAGCTTACACCTTCTGCAGACATTTTTACTTCCACACTCCTTCACCCTCTGTCAGCACTTCCTCTCCTTTTAACTGACTTCCTGGAAGCTGTTAACCCTCTATGTGCCTGAAGCCTGTGCTTTCAAAGTAACCAGACTCCAAAAATTGGCGCTGTGTAGCGTCCATCCAGGACCCAACCCTGGTGTCCTGTACATATCCCCCCCCCTCTGCCTCAACGCGGAGGTGTTGGAGGCACCACTCGCCATCATACAGTGGACTCGGGAGAGGGCATCAGCATTCTGATGCTGTCTCCCGGGTCTGTGCTCCACCACAAAGTTGAACTCCTGCAGAGACAGAAACCATCTAGTTACCCTGGCATTGGTGTGCTTGTTCTGTCTCATCCATGTTAGAGGAGCATGGTCTGATATGAGGCAAAACTTCCTACCTAGGAGAAAATACCGTAGGGAGTCCAAAGCCCACTTGATGGCAAGACATTCGCGTTCCACCACCGCATTGTTTTTCTCAGCTGGCGTCAGTTTCCGACTAAGAAAAACTATTGGATGCTCCTCTCCGTTGATTTCTTGAGACAGAACTGCTCCTAGCCCTTCACTTGAGGCATCTGTCTGCACTATAAAATCTTTAGAAAAGTCTGGCGCTACAAGCACCGGGTCCTGGCATAGTGCCGTCTTAAGCATTTGAAATGCCTTTTCAGCCTCGGCATGCCATTTGATCATGACGGACTTTCGGCCTTTGGTGAGGTCAGTCAGCAGTGCCGCAATGGTGGCGAAGTTGGGGACAAACCTCCTGTAGTACCCGACTAGGCCTAAAAACGCTCTGACCTGTTTCTTTGTTAGGGGGCGGGGCCAGCCCTGTATGGCCTCTACTTTGCTCATTTGGGGCTTCACTAACCCTCTACCTACAATGTACCCTAGATACTTGGCTTCCTCCACCCCAACCGCACACTTCTCTGGATTGATGGTGAACCCTGCCCTTCTCAAGGAGTCTACCACTGCCTGTACTCGGGGGAAGGTGGGAATCCCAATCCGTGCTGAAAATGACAATGTCATCCAGGTAAACGGAGGCATACCGTTGGTGTGGACGCAAAGTTTTGTCCATGGCCCTTTGGAATGTGGTGGGGGTGGAGTGTAAACCAAACTGCATTCTCTTGTACTGGAAATGACCCTCCGGGGTAGAGAAAGCTGTTTTCTCTCTGGCCTCTTTGGTAAGGGGAATCTGCCAGTAACCTTTTGTGAGGTCCAGTGTGGTGATGTACCTGGCAGGACCCAACCTCTCAATCAGCTCATCTACCCGTGGCATGGGGTATGCATCGAACTTGGAGACCTCGTTGAGTTTTCTAAAGTCGTTGCAGAAGCGGAGAGTACCATTGGGTTTGGGCACCAATACGATCGGACTGGACCACTCGCTCTGCGACTCTTCGATGACCCCAAGTTCAAGCATCCTTTTCACCTCTCCAGACACTGCCACCCTGTGAGCTTCTGGAATACGGTAGAGTTTAAGCCGGACTGTCACCTTGGGCTCGGTCACAATGTCATGAGCGATGACGTTGGCGAGTCCTGGCAACCCTGAAAACATGTCTCTATTTCTTTGCAGAAACTCTTTTGCTTGCTGGGTTTGGGGCCTAGTTAGGGTAGCCGCAACCTGCACCAGGTCGATCCCTACCTGGTCCCCTGACTGTACCGCCACCACTGCGGACACTGGTTCTCTGTCTTTCCAGAGCTTCAACAAATTTATGTGATAAATTTGGTAGGGTTTTCTTTTCCCTGGTTGGTGTACCTTATAGTTTACCTCACCCACTTTCTCCACTATTTCAAACGGACCTTGCCACTTGGCCAAGTACTTGCTTTCTACCGTTGGTATTAGGACAGCTACCCGGTCACCTACTTGGAACTGTCTCACTTTTAGCCGACCGGTTATATACCCTTCTTTGGGCATCCTGAGCCTTCTGCATGTGCTCTCTTACTAGCGGCATCACTTTAGCCACCCTTTCTCGCATTTGAGAAATATGTTCCACCACGGTTTTGTGCGGGGAGGACTCACTTTCCCATGTCTCCTTTACCAGATCAAGCAACCCCCGGGCCTCCGTCCGTACACTAGCTCAAATGGGGAGAAACCCGTGGATGCCTGTGGTACCTCCCGGATAGTGAACAATAGGGCAGGGAGCAACATATCCCAATCTTTCCCGTCTTTCTGGACGACTCTTTTCAACATAGACTTCAGAGTTTTGTTAAACCTCTCAACTAGGCCATCGGTCTGTGGGTGATAGACGGACGTCCGCAACTGCTTAATCTGAAACAGCCTGCACAAGTCCGCCATCACCTTGGACATAAAAGGGGTGCCCTGATCCGTTAATATTTCCTTGGGGAACCCAGTTTGTGAGAACATTTGAAATAACTCCCGCGCAATGGCCTTAGAGGACGTTTTTCTCAACGGGACTGCTTCTGGGTATCTAGTGGCGTATTCCAGGATGACCAGTATGTATTGGTGCCCCCTTGCCGACTTTACCAGGGGTCCTACAAGATCCATAGCGATCCGCTCAAACGGGACCTCAATAATTGGCAAGGGTACTAGGGGGTTTCTATAGCGAGGCACCGGGGCAGTTAACTGGCAAACAGGACAAGACTCACAATATCTTTTAACCTCAGCCTTCACCCCTGGCCAGTAAAACCGGTCGTTATCCTGGCCTCCGTTTTCTCAGCCCCTAGGTGTCCTCCTAGTGCATCTTTGTGGGCTAGATCAAGGAGCATCCGCCTATACGGTTGAGGGACCAGCAACTGCTCTATGGGTTCCCCTCGGCTCTCAACCACACGATAGACTAGGTCCCCCTTCAATGCAAAATGAGGAAACCTCTGATCTGCATCTGGTATCTGTGAAACCCCATCAATGACAGAAACCTGCTCTCGAGCGTTGACCAGGGTAGGGTCCTGTAACTGGGCGGTGCCAAACGCACACCTGGGTACGTCCAGGTCTGGATGCACTGGCCTTTGGGATGTTTCTCCCTCACCCTCCTCAACCAGGGTAAGCTCCTCGTCATCCTCCCCCAGCATGACTTGTAATGGGGAGACTCCCCCCCCCCCCTCAGAGGTCAACTCGGTTTTCAGACCGGACACAGGACTACTATTATTAGAACTAAGATTTTCTGCAATGTCATTATCACTAACAAGTCTCTCCACATTAGAGGGGTGTGTTGTGGAGGTTTCAGGTCCGGATCCCCCAGACTCTGTCCCTTCCGAACTCAGTGTCCTTAGTTCTCCCGGCAGACCCGTCTGTACCTGGTTCCATAGTTCCAAAAATATTGGACAGTCCCGCCCCACTATGATATCATGTATCAGGCTTTTTACCACCCCAACCTCCTGGGTAACTGAGGTTTGACCATAGGACACAGTTACTGGGACCAAGGGGTACTCCTTGGTGTCCCCATGGATACACACTACCCGTAGGGTCTTAGATACTGGACCAATACGTCCAAGTACCCTGGCATGTACCAGCGTGACCATGCTACCAGAGTCCAGTAGAGCCCTGGCAGGAAGGTGGTTTACCCACACTTCACACTCGAACTGTCCGGAAGCCAGGTCAAGATGCGTGGCACACACTCTTTGCACATAGAAAGAGCTTCTTCGGGCAGCCCCGCAATCCATAGGCTCCTCCTGGAGCGGGCACTGTGCCCGGGTATGCCCCCAGGACCGACATCGCCAACACTGAATGTCTCCCATCTTTGGCACAGGAACCGACCTCCGTGGTTCTATGGCAGGCGGTGTAGATCTGCGGACGCCAACATCTGGCAAGGCTTCTCTCCTCAGGGTGGTGGCTGGTCTGAGTGTCCTTGGCATGAGTTCCCGACGCTTGGCGATGCACCCTCTGAGCCCGGACAGCTGTGGTCACCCCCAGGCGGGCCAGGATCTCGGCTTTTAGATGTTCATAGTCTTTGATGTGCTCAGCTGGGAGGTCAAAATAGGCCTTTTGCGGGTCACCAGTGAGAAAAGGGGAGATAATGCCGGCCCATTGGTCCCGGGGCCATGCTTCTCTCTCTACTATCCTTTCAAAGGTGGTAAGAAAGGCTTCCACGTCATCGCTGGGTGTTAGTTTTTGCAAGAAATGGCTGGCTCTAACAGACACTGGGTTGCTAACGGCAACAACCGATTGCTCTTGTCCCTGAGCCAGCCGCTGTACTGCCTCCTGCAAGGCAGCCACCTGTGCTTGAGTGGACTCCTGCTGGGCTGTAAACTGGGCGGCTAACAGCCGTGTGTTTTCCTGCTGCGCAGCTATAGCCTGTGCCAGGGCCTGCTGCTGCTGAGCCATCGCTTCCTCATGTCGACGGTTGGCGTCTGCTGACGCTTGCTGCTGGGTCACGGTGGCTTGCTGCTGGGTCACGGTGGCTTGTGCCAAAGCCCTAACGACCTCTTCCATGTCGTTGCGTGCTGTTTGTAATGTCTGGGCTGACTTCACCCAAGACATGCCATAAGTACACTGTCTCTTTAAATGTCAGTTTTTTAAATGGTTTTTGCGCCTGCAAATGCACTTTGCCCGCATTCGACACCAGTTGTGAACTTTGGGGGTTCTTTAGCTCAGCGAGACAAGTGCTTAAACCGTGATAATGAAAAAAAAGGGTTTTTATTTGAAAGACCAAACCAAATAAAACAACGCTTACTTCAGCAAAGGGAAAATCATCAACACAAAAGTCCTGTTTGTCTTCAGCACAAATGAAAAGTCTGTTTTCCTTTCAGCACAGCAAACAAAACAAAATACAGGCACATACGGTTTGGTGAGTATCCCAGTCCTTCTCAGCAGCTTACACCTTCTGCAGACATTTTTACTTCCACACTCCTCCACCCTCTGTCAGCATTTCCTCTCCTTTTAACTGACTTCCTGGAAGCTGTTAACCCTCTATGTGCCTGAAGCCTGTGCTTTCAAAGTAACCAGACTCCAAATATTGGCGCTGTGTAGCGTCCATCCAGGACCCAACCCTGGCATCCTGTACAGTAGCTATACGTCCGTCCACTAGGGGGCGCGCACGGGACTTGGGGGCGAGGGGGGAACGCGCGCACGCGTGATCGCTCATTACAGAGCGGAGACCGGGAGCTATGTGTGTAAACACAAAGCTCCCGGTCCTGTCAGCGGGGGAAACGCTGATCTTCTGTTCATACAATGTATGAACAGAAGATCAGTGATTTCCCCTAGTGAGGCCACCCCCCATACAGTTAGAACACACCCAGGAACACCCTTCCCTGCCCCCTAGTGTTAACCCCTTCACTGCCAAAGGCATTTTTATAGTAATCCAATGCATTTTTATAGCATTGATCGCTAAAAAAATACCAATGGTCCCAAAAATGTGTCAAAAGTGTCCGAAGTGCCCGCCATATTGTCGCAGTTCTGAAAAAAAGTGCTGATCGCCGCCATTACTGGATTATTGGATTAGTGTATTGGTGTACACTTGTTTTTGTCAATAGTAAGAATTGCCTAAGTATGAGAATACCCGCGTGAATGGAATAGGAGGACATGTGCTACAGCACATATCTTTAAAAATATTTATACAGTTTTTATTAATGTTAATCATATAATATTATATTGCAATATTCTACACAGGCTCTTCATAAATTCAATATCCATGTTTACTGACTGTAATCTAAGTTGGGATATTCATCTAGTGTGTAATGTGATTACCATTTTGATTATTACTGACAGTGTCTGTAGGCTGAGACAAAGAAGTTTTTTTTTATTTTTTATAAAAAAGTAATTATTTGTGGAATACTGAAGTAATGACACTGTCCATGAAGTGTGCCAATATCAAATTACTTGCAAGTATCTTTTGACAGTAAGTCAAAAGCAACTGGCCTTTATAAGGATTCTCTTAAATATTTAATGACCAAATATCTTGAGAAACATAACAAATATACAAAAAAAAAGTTTACAGTTGGTACAAAAATGCATTTTAACATAATCAGTAGACATCGAGTTATAAGCAGGTGAATGAATATGCAAACCTCAATCTTTATGTACAAGTCAGGCCTAACATATCACTTGAGTGAGTGAGTGAAAAACATATATAGCGCAACACATGCGAACTGAATCGCCTCGGGGCATTTCCAGCTTCCAGCTCGTATGCTTTTCTATTGGTCAGTGAATCTGGCTCTTACTTTAAAGCAGTACTTAATGTCCCCCATGTCTTTTCCCTCTTACATGTATTTCTCATTTCTTCTCAAAACACACGCTCACAGTGCACAGCCAATCCACCATTTTATCACTGTAATTCACTGTTCAGGTGCCATAACTTGTGTCCTGTGTCACTATATTTGTTTGTTTTAGCTGGTTGCCTCTTCCAAGTGCAGGCAACCAACTACTGATGATGGCGAAGGCCTGCCCTCTGGCCTGCTCCTCAACTGCTGTGTGTGCCCAGTCCTGCAGCCTGTTGGGAGGTGTGATGGAAGTATCCCAGGAGGCTGCAGGACCAGAAACATGCCATTCTGGCTTAGGTCAGAATGGCAGTGAGGCACAGGGTCAGATAAAAAACAAAAACAAAGATAGCACATGCACAGAGGACTCCATTCATATCGTACAGAAAAACTTGATATTGCCCTAAACAAGATAGATGATCTTGAGAACCAATCGCAAAGGTACAACTTCAGGTTAAGGGGGCTCCGGGAGTCTATTACAGACGTCACTGCAGCAGTCCAGGACTTAATTAAAGACCTTATTCCTGACATTCCCCCACATAAATTGGAACTGGACAGAGCTCAGCGGGCCCTGGCCCCACTGAGATATTGTAGTGAAGCCCTATTTTTATTCAGCGAAGGAAGTGATCATGAAAAGATCCCGCAAACAAGCGCCTCTCCTTTGCTCGAACCATCTGATTTTCTTAATGCGCAATGGTGGAACAAACCATTATCCCCATCCATGACACCCTACAAACACTGGTGCAGTCATCAGGACACTGAGCAGAGGGGGGCATTTCCATCATTTACCTGTCACTGGCCTCAGACAATTCTAAGCTCCCATACATGTTGGCCTCGGAAAAATGGACCCAGATCAACTGGAGCATAGACACTTGGCATAGTAGGTCTTATAGCAATATATACGTAACATGGTTTTGATTGAAGAAAATCTCATAATACTAACTAGATGGTACCTTGTTCTAGCCAAGTTAGCCAAGATGTTCCTGTCCTCCTCGCCTCTATGCTTTCGAGGATGCAACAAGTACGGCTCAATTTTGCACACTTGGTGGGAGTGCCCGCACCTTAGGGGATTCTGGAACAAAATATTTTACATGATACGCAAGGTAACGGGTTGTCAAATTCCAAAAGACCCATCCATTGCATTACTCAATGACAGGATACCCAAAGTCACCAAAGCTATCCAATCACTGATTTTTTTCATCTTTCTGGATCCCAACTTGACCATAGCTAAGGCATGGAAACAGAATAGAGCCTCCTTCACTGGAGCCAAAAGAAAAATCTCATGGATTATGGTTTAGGAAAAAAATGGTAAGCTACTTAACAGGCACTGTAGGAAAATTTGAATTGGTCTTGGAACCATGGGCCACCTATGTTGGTGCCCCCAGATGATCTCACATCATTGCTCTATGGTGAGAATGGGTCCTGGGGGCTGGCGGGGAGGGAGGGGGAACTTCTACTCTTCTTCTCTCTCTCTCTCTCTCTCTCTCTCTCTATTCTCCTTTTTCCTACTTTTCTACTTTTCATTCCTTTCACTCTTCACTTTATGTTGGAGCTCTTGGCTCGGTGGGATCTACAGAGCCGAAGGAAACACTTATCTCATTTCCAAAAGTTAGAAGAATTAAAGGGATGACATGTGCTATGTTTTTTTACTCCTACGCTTTGAACTTACTCATGAAATTAATGTTTTGACTCCATTGTTCACTATTCAATTAGATTTTCCTTGACATCTTGATGTATCGTTGTAATGGTCACCACATTTATTGTATGGTTTATTGTTCTTTATGAAAATATACAATAAACATATTGAAAGAAAAAAAACACACACAGAATAATTGTCTTTTTTATTGCAAGGGGGCTCTCTTTTGGGAGTTACCGTAAGTTCCACTTTAAAATACCAAAAGGGAAGCTTAAAAGATGGTGGTGAGGAGAAAGGGACAAATTTATTTAGTAGAAACATTTAAAGTTGTATGTGAGTCCTGATGATTAGGGCCTTGTTCACAGATGGTCCAGTATGTTGTAATATGGGAACTCAGACTCACCAGTTAGCCGCTTGTTAAAGTAAAGCGTCCTTATTGGTCTATGAAAACATGCAAACAGAAACAGCTTTCTTCAGCAAAAGTAAAGTAAACACACCGTAGCATTAGTATAAAGAAGCCCACACAACATGGCTCAACAACAGTATCTTAGTCCCACACTGCGGTTCAGGGTTCCTACCTGTTTCATGGCACTCAACAAATCACAGGGACTAAACAACACAGAGAGAACTGTAAATTAGTCCTCTTCTCTCCAACTGGACTACCCTGGAATGCCTCACTCTTAATGGGTGAGAATCCCTGACTACTCAAAACGCATACAAGCAGCCCCCCTTAAAGGACCACAACCCCCAAAAAAACAGATCTGCTGTTTCCTGTATCCCCTGTATTTCCCTGGTATTCCTTACCGTGTATAAGAGTAGTGTGTACAGCATTACAAAACATTTACAGAAATATTAGCAAGTCTAAAAAAACATTCAGCTTCAGTTTAAGAAATAAATAAGTGTTGATTGTCCTCTATACAAGTGGGTAGCGAGCTTCAGTAAGTTTTTTTTTTAAACCTGCTGAAGCCTGCTAGCAGCTTGTTTAAAATGAAGCTCAGCCTACTGAGATTTGTGCTTAAAGGGTATTTCCACATTTACAGCCAAATTTGAAAAATAGCTATTTTATATTTATATTTATCACATTCACTTCACTTGGAACTTCCAGCAAGGAAAAAGCCTACTTAGTTCTCTTTGTTATCACGGGAATGAGAAGCTGTGTTTATCATGATTATCTCCATATGTACTTTGTAGAGCAGATATCTTACTAGATGCTATCTTAGTAAAAGGTTAAAGATTTGAAAGCTTCATTGTATGTTAATGAGAATTAGATTCAGCCAATCCCCAGGCTTTCTATTTGGACAAATCACACTAAGACTGCGTACACACGATCGATCAAAACCGATGAAAACGGACTGAAGGTCCGTTTCATCAGTCCAAACCGATCGTGTGTGGGCTCCATCAGTCAGTTATCCTTCGGTCAAAAAAAAGGAGAACTTGCTTTAAAATTTAACCAATGGACGCCTAATGAAAGGTCAAAACCGATCGTTAGTAGGCACGACCATCAGTTAAATATCCACGCATGCTCAGAATCAATTTGACGCATGCTTGGAAGCATTGAACTTAATTATTTTCAGCACGTTGTTGTGTTAAAACACGTAAACATCACCGCATTCTAACACGATCGTTTTTTTAACCAATGGTGCGTAGGCACATCAGACCATCAGTCAGCTTCATCGGTTAACCGATGAAAACGGTCCTTCAGACCGTTCTCATCGGATGGACTGATCGTGTGTACGCGGCATAAGATACTTGAGAAATTTTTGCAGTCAACCAGAATAACTTCTCCTCAGAAACATCTAAAAGGTACGAAAGGTATTTTTTTTTAAATTGGTATGCTGTGCAAATAGGAACAAAATATTTGGGGCCAGATTCTCAGCGGCGCTACGATGTAGTATCTCAGATACCCCGTCGTATCGCCGTTTTTTTTGGCTCGTATCTACTGTATGCGAGTGATTCTTAGCATCACTTTGGCATAGAAACGCTTGAACATCCAACAAGTGTAATACCATTACACTTGCGGATCGTAGTTGTAATGACAACTCCGGCCACTAGGTGGCCTTTACGTTGTTTTCTCATTTGCCTATGCAAATGAGGCTACTACGCCGATTCCCGATCGCTTTTACGCTGCACCGTCGTCGCGTACGTCGTTTTCGTTCGCGTAAGGTTACCCCTGCTTCTATGAGGAGTAACCTTATGAAGTACCGTCGGATGCCGTCAGGTGCCGTCGGATGCCATGTTAAGTATGGCGTTGGGTCAGTGTTGGCTTTTTCCGTCGCTTATGTCGTTTTACTAACTCGTTCGCGAATAGGGCATTGCGTAGTGACGATCACGTCGTTTTGACGTCGGTTTCAACGGCGCATTCCGACGTGAGCTAGAGAATGCACACTGGGCTATTTTTCCCCGGCCGGTGCATGCGCAGTTCGTTCGACGCGGGGGCGCTCTTAATTTAAATACAAGCCGCCCCATTTGAATTACGCGGGCTTACACTGGGCCATTTTCGCTACGCCAACACAAACTACGGAGCAAATGCTTAAGGAATACGGCACTTGCTCTAGTACGATGCGGTGGCGTAGTGTAAATGGCTTACGCTACGCCGAATTTCTTAGAGAATCTGGCCCATAGTTGTTTTTTTTAAATTTATCTGCAAAAGTGGAAAGTGAAAATACACTTTAACATTCCCAAACTAGAACTGAAGAGTTCTTTAAAATCTTAATGAAAGCTGCTCAATGCTGATTGACAAAAGATTTGTAAAAGCCCATGGCCTGATTATTTATTTTGACATAAGGCTTTCGCTTCGGTATGATTGTCCTAAAAACCACAAAACCTAAAAACCACACTCTTCATTGTGCTTTTTCCTTCAATTTCTTCAAATATTCTTCAATATTGATTGCAGCCTCTTTGAAAAATGTTCTCCTGTAAGAAAGATTGCTCATTTAGCACAATGAAGAGCATATTGTGCCCTTTAGTCATTATTGTGTAGTTGTTAATGTAACACGTTGTACTGGCATGCTATCTCCAGCATGCATAGCAAGGGTGGCACACACCATGTTTTCTGCTCTGAAAAAAAGCATGCCAACAGTGTCACTGAGAGAATAGAGCCAAAGCTGCAAAGGAGGAGGGAACAGAAAGAAGGTGTGACCTGTGTTTTCTCCTCCTGCTTTCTAATATGAGGGATGATGCTGGGGAAGAGGTACCTCTCCTTCCCCAGTCTTAGCACTTGGAGAACCAATGCTGAGGAGGAAGAGGAGAGAGGAGGGAGGTGGTATGGGCTGTGCTCTCCTATGCTTGTTTTAGCACACAGAGAGCAAAACTTGAAGTTGAGAGAGCAAGGAGGATCTGCTACAATATATGCACAGCTCTTACTTCTGTATTTACTTCTGACCCTTTTACTGGGTGAATTATTTACTCCTGACCCCTGAACTCTATGCATGACGTAACTCCTGCCCTCTGCACGTTATTTACTCATACCAATCATTCTATGTGCTATATCTATTCTTGACCCCTGCAATCTCTGCATTACTTATAATGACCCCTTCACTCAGTGCAATACTTACTCAGGACCTCTGCACTTTGTGTTTAGTGTATATTAAAGCATGCTCAGACTCTATTAAACCATGCTCAATATTCAGCATGATTTAAGCATTCCCAGTTTTCATCATAATACCTTTAGCATATCGCAGGGCGTGACTGGGGGGTGAGAAGTATAAGGTTGTCCTGTCTGGTACTCTCAGGCCACGTACACATGATCAGACTGGTCTGTTTTCATCGGTGTACACACCATCAGACCAAAAATCCGATCAGACAATACCGCGGTGACGTAGAACACAACTACGTGCTGAAAAAATGAAGTTCAATGCTTTCAAGCATGTGTCGACTTGATTCTGAGCATGTGCGGGTTTTTGGTCCGATGCTTTTGCGTACTAACCTTCGAACCTGTCCGACGGACAGGTGTCCGTCAGACAGATTTTAAAGCAGGTTTTAAAACTTTGGTCGGACGGACAACGGTCCGATGGGCCGTACACACCATCGAACTGGTCCAACTGGACCGGTCTGATCGTGTGTACGCGGCCTCACACTTTACTATAATTTTTTAAACAATGGGCTTAAACAGTTTTATACCCTTGGCAAATATTGATAGGATGAGTGCACATATTTTGTTTTTGCTAAAAGTGTAGTTAGTTTTTTAAATAATTTATTATTTCCATTTGTTCTGCCATATGCTCAGTTTGAATTACAGACAGTCCCCAAGTTATGAACACAAAAAGACTGTAGGTTTGTTTGTAAGTGGAATTTGTGTGTAAGTCGGAACATTGCATTTGTAATGCCCTGTACACACGATCGGTTCATCCGTTGAAAGCGGTCCGATGGATTTTTTCATCAGATATCCAATGAAGCTGACTTTCATCAGTCTTGCCTACACACCATCAGTTAAAAAAATGATCGTGTCAGAACACGGGGACGTAAAACACAACGCTGTGCTGAGAAAAATGAAGTTCAATGCTTCCAAGCATGCGTCAACTTGATTCTGAGCATGACTGGATTTTTAACTGATGGACGTGCCCACAGACGATCGTGTTTTTCTATCATTTTTTTTAACCATCAGATCATTTTAAAACAAGTTCCTAGTTTTTTTAACCAATGGATAAAAAAACGATGGGGCCCACACACGATCGGTTCGTCTGATGAAATCGGTCCATCAGACCGTTTTCATCAGACAAGCCGATCGTGTGTACGCGGCATAAGTGTATAACTTCCGCCTGTGCATGGATGTTGGATATTTCGGGCACTTCTGGGCATGCAGTTATGTTATTTGGGACTCTTTTTCTGCTCATGCAGTAAATGAAGTACTGCATTGTGGGATGTGTCTGGCGCTTCAAGATAGCTGCTCAGGGGTATCCAGGACTAGGTTCAAAGATAGGAGTCGTTCATAAATCTGATGTTCGTAACTCGATACTGCCTGTACCCAAGTATGTAAGAATTTTCTGTTAAATTTATTAACTGATACAATTAAATTCTTATACATTATCCATATTTAACCACTGAAAATGTTCTAGCAACAGAAAACCATATTCTAATTTGACTTTTAGAATTTAATTTTTATTTTATTTTCTATAAATATGGGTAAATGAAGCAGCATAGAAAAAAAAGAGTGTATTAATAGTCAAATCTTTTTTCTAGTTTGGGGTGGAGTGGGGAAAGTTTAGAACCCCTTCAGGTTTTACTGCTACCAAGGGCCCTGTTAGAGGTGCTTCCCCTCATGTACTGCCCTGGTCACACTTTTTTTTTTTTTTCACAAGGAGTCAGGTAAAATCTGCAACAGATAACAATAAAAAGTTGTCAAGATTCCAGCACAGCAAGTGAGGAGAAATCTCTCTAATGGAGCCACAGATAGCAGTAGACCTTGACAGTGGTTGAAATCCTTCCCAGCTCCATCCAAAACTAGAAAAAATGGCTATAGATACACTTTAACTTCCAGATGTTCACTGTGTCAATATGACTGACTAGATATATAGTAATTAATTAAATAATTTGGACATTTATTAATCATTGATGTTTTATGTTTTCATGTCTTAGTCATTTCAACAGAGCAGCCATTAACGAACATTGCAAAAAATCTGAATATATTTAAATTCATCTCAATTGGTCCATCAGTCCATACTTTATTGTCAGCAGATGTTAATGTGTCCAGAATACCCATCTGTAACAGAGTTTTTAATCACCCACAAGAGAATGAGTTTCATTAACACCTCTGTCATGTTTATAACTTGTACTTTGTTCAGGCATTTTCTTGTGTCTAAATAAACTGCTAAATAAATGTCTTGGAAACATGACAAGAGCCTTCACTGTTCTCTATAGCAGAAAGTGATGCATGAATGGGATTTGCATTTTTTATTATGTGTCTGCATATAAAATGTAGTGATAGCAAGACAATTCCAATCTGTCACTGCATTTGTTACAATTAATCCATATTTTGCATTGAGTGATTAACAATGTAAAGCATGCACAATATTTATTTAATTCACGTATAAAGTGCTGTCAACTCCTACAGAAGTTTTCAGTGTGGCTGGCACTTAATATAATCAGGTGGATTTACCTGAAACAGAATTTACCTGGGGTCACCATTTAGGAGATATTTACTTTTGATGTATCATGCGCTCTGAAGGAACAGCACACCATGCTGTTCTTTTGGAGTCCTGAGCCATGTAGGACGGCTTCCAAACATGCGTGAGGGTGATGTCATTGTGGCTCTGGTCCCTTACACAGCTAGAGCCTGTGAACCTGGATGAAAGCCCGGATGAAGATGGAAGAGCCTTTAGCGGTTACAGTGTATGGCTGGAGGGCTTTGTTTTAAAGTAAGTTTCACATAATGTGCTAGTATGCAATGCGAAACAGTAGTTTACTACCACTTCAATTTCATTTGGGCAGAGAGTCAGTAGCATCCATTAAGGATCCCACTTTAACTGACAGAGGTCACAAAAGATTATGGAGTGGACTGTATGAGATGTAACTCATACTAAGGAATAGCTCTACTTCCTTATGACTAGAAGACATAATAGCCAGGGATTTTTTTCAGGGGGAACTTGGGGGAACTCAGTTCCACCTCCTCTGGCCCAGACCCTTTGGTGCCCGCTCACCACAATCACTTGTAAACACAAAAGTCTGGTTTCTGTGTTTACAAGTTACAGCTCTGCACTCTGTGTATAACCACCTGAACTCTGCACTCTGTATGTAATGCAATCCTGCGTAGACTGGCAAGTGTGCTATTTGTCCTGTGCGAAAACCAATGATCCTACAATGAATTATGGCACTATAGGTGAGACATTTCTAATGGCTGGAATAGAATTTGACTTGAAATGAAAAAACTGCAACATCTTGAGGAGGAAATGCATTGATTGTTTAAAAAATACTTGCAGTTCATAGTGTTCTCTACAGCAAGAATTTACAGGCTGAGGACAGATACTGTGTTCAAGAGAATTCTTTATATCGGAAATTATATGAGCGAAAAAAATGCAGATAGCGCAGAAAGGAGAGAAAAGCTAGAAACCACGCTCTTTGGATAAAGATTTACACTATGGCGTCCCCTCTTCTCCTTTCCATATACACATGTCACCTTTGACACGGACGACCATCTCCTTATTCCGTGAACGAGAGATTTAAAGCTAGTCTCGTGGCCACTGGATTCCGTATCATAGCCATCTGTTGATTCCCTCTTTGAAGACATCCTGCCCCAGGATCTGAGCATTTACTAAGCCTGATCGACTCTTGAAATTTAATTTTCTTAGAGTCCACTCCTTCTGGTAAGCCTGCATCTTCATTGGTGGTGGGATTTCTCTTCACGTCTGAATATCAAGTTTTATTTCTGTCACTGGAATTCAAGAACACCTCCTTTTATGAACTTTATGGTTTTCATTTATTATGAGGTTCACGTTGGACTTTTTTGTCTTAATGCACTGATCACCATTCTATGTGTATTATTTATTATGTATGCAATTTTGACTTCACTGTCATATTTTGTTTTTTCCTGAGCGCTACACTACCTTTTCCATAAGAGGGAGGAAGTGCACACGGGTTGATCCAGGGAGCTTGTGCTAACGGGACGGGAGAAAATGCGTGTTCCAGTTCCACCCACGCTTTAGATGCGCTGTGTAGATTCCAGTCGGCTATCCTGGAGAGGTGGCAAGCTTGGTGATATTTGTCCAGGTCCGGAAGGCCTATTACTCCTTTCAATTTAGGAGCAGTGAGTTTGGCTTAGCTCAATCGGGAGCATTTCCCATTCCAGATGAATTTCATGCATGCAGTTCGGCATGTGGAGAAGAAAGCCCGAGGTAGTCTAATAGGGATTGTTTGAAAGAGATACAGCAACCGGGGTAGGACATTAATTTTGATCGCATCCGCCCTGCCAAACCATGTAAAGAGGCCGGTCGACCAATTTTTAAGGTCTTTCTGGATCTTTTGCAACATCGGGAGATAATTGACTGAGTATAAGTCTGACAGGGACGAGGGGAGTTGGATACCTAGGTAAGTAATCGAGTTTATATTCTACTTGAAAGGGAAGTTTGCTTGACATTGTGCTAGTAAATCAGGGGGAAGAGAGACATTGAGTGCAGTGGATTTTGCAAAGTTTATCTTCAAGTTGGACAGGTGGCCATTGACACGGACCCTTGCAGTGGGATTAGTGTAAAGTGCGGGGATAAATTGGAGCATACGCTGAGGAAGACCTAAAGAGGTTAGCACTTCTCGCATATAGTCCCAGGGCACTCTGTCGAATGCCTTCTCCACGTCAAGAGATAGAAAAAATCCTTCACGTTTCTGTGTTGTGAGCTAGTGGTGGATGGAAATGGCCTTAAGGGTGTTGTCCCTGGCTTCTCTGCCAGGGATGAAGCCTACTTGGTCCAAGTCGATAAGTCCCGGTAGGAGAGGTAAAAGATGGTTTGAGAGCATCTTGGCATACCATTTCAGGTCAACGTTCAGCAAGGAGATGGGCCTGTAGTTCGTCACTAATGAGGGGTCTTTCCCAGGTTTTGGTATCACAGTAATGTGAGCTGAAAGCAGGTCTCGAGGGGGGTGGAGGAGGGGCCCAATGAGTTGAAAGCTAAAATAAAGTGGGATGTGAGCAAGTGGGCAAATGATTTGTAGTATCCTACCGTCAGTCCGTCGGGGCCAGGGCTTTTTCCGGGCTTCATTTGCTTCAAAGCTGCTACAGCTTCAGTCACAGTGAGGGGGGAGTCCAGGTCGTTGGCTAAAGAGGTTGAGATGGGACTGTATTCGGATAGGAAAATCTTTATAGCTTCCGTCCGAGCATGCGAGTCTGAAGGGGAGGCTGTGGGGTGAAGATTATACAGGTTAGAATAATATGCCACAAATTGCTTTTTTATGTCAGGGGGAGAGGCGATTTTCCGGCCCGTCAAATCGGTTATCGAATGTACCGTGGTTGATGCTTTCTTAGCCTGTAACGCTCTGGCTAGTAAGCGCCCCGCCTTGTTACCGAATTCGTAGAAGACTCGTTGGGACAGAATGTACTTGCGCTTAATTTGTTTATCTAGTAAGTCTAGGATTTCTTTCCTAGCTGTTTGGAGAGTGTGAGGGGTGGATGAGGCCAGGGAGCGTTTATGCACTTTCTCCAGTCTAAGAATCCTGGCTGTGAGGTCCGAGAAGTGTTTTTGACGTTCCTGTTTCCGTTTAGCTGCTGCTGCCATCAGTACACCCCGGATCACACATTTGTGGGCTTCCCACATCGTGGTAGCCGAAGTGTCGGACGGTCTGTTTTCCATGAAATATTGAGTTAAACTTTGTTCTATGTCCGCTACGATCACAGGGTCATTTAGTAAGGGTCTAGTTTCCAAGAATAGGGTGAGCGGCATGTGGCAGGGAGGGCTAGAGTCAGAGATATCAGGTGTTGGTCGGAGAGGAACAAGGGTTCGATTGAGGCTTTGCTTAAGACAGGAAGATCAGTTTGCGATAGGAAAAAGTAGTCGATTCTCGAATACTTGTTGTGAGGGGTTGAAAATAAGGTGAAGTCTCTGCCATTGGGGTTCAGAGTGCGCCACGTGTCATAGAGTAGCAGCATTTGGAGTTGGGTCTTAATGGATTTGAGGGCCGCATACGTGATAGAGGAAGTCCCGGTGGATGAGTCAAGTAGAGGGTCAAGGGGGATATTAAAATCGCCCCCTAGGATAAACATACCTTCCTGGAAGGCCGATAGAGCAGTGACAATGGAGTTAAAGAAAGAGACCTGTCTGGAGTTTGTGGCAGAAATGTTGGCCATGGTGATAGTTCGGCCATATAGAGACCCCCTTAAGGAAAATATACCTTCCCTCCCCATCTGACAGTGAGTCTGTAAGTTGGAAGGGACAATTTTTTGCCAAAAGAATGGAGACTCCCTTGGATTTGGAGACCGGAGTGGTAGCATGAAACACTGTGGGGTAGCGATGATTTTGCAACTTTGGCGTGTGTTTTTTGGACGAATATAATGTCCGCCCTGTTACGGTGCATAACCTGGAGTAATTGTGAGTGCCGTTCAGGCGAGTTGAAGCCCCGGGCATTGAGGGAGATCAACTTGAGCGGAAGTGTGTTGGATTCGGAGGGAGCAGGAGCCATCAGTTTGCGGATTAACAGACACCCAAAGAAAACAAACCAGGGTTCCGAGAGCTGCGGCGCAACGCAGGGGTGGAGTGCGTGAGAGGGTTCTACTCAGGACCGGGGTAAGCAAGTAAGAGAGTGGTATTCAGGGGTTGGCTAAAGGAGGGTATGGGTGGGAGTGTGAGGAGGGGGAGGGGGAAAGTAGATAAGTGATAGTAAGTATTCGTGTACGGAAAAGATATTAATCCGAAGACTGGCGAGGAGCCCCTCACCTGTCCAGTAATGTAGAGTCCCGCCAAAGCGGGAACGTCGGAAAAAGTCAGTGGTGCGTTCAATGTCCTAAGATGCGATACTGAAAAAAGAGGGGTGGACCACTGTGGGGGGGTTGAGAAAGTCTTGAGAGAAAATTCAAGGAGACGGGCTGACAGACCAGCAGCCACTTCGTAGTGAAAGCATCGGAGACAAATCATGATAGAAAAGTAAGAAAAGTCAGTAACGTGCCGTGGCGGAAGTCCCGCCTGGCGGGCCATGTGAAAGGATGATAGGTAGGGATCTGGAATGAACATCAGAACACAGTGTGTGTTGCGCTACAACAGGGCAGGGACTGTGGAAACAGTGTCATGTTATGTAGACCCACTTAGCCTTGAAACTTTTGTAGGGGAATAACCATATTAAAATAGACTTAACTGTTTAGAGCAGTAACAATAACAGCATCAAACAAATAAATGACAAGTGATAAGTAAATCGACAAAACAGTCATAAAAATGCTGTGCTACCTCCATTCAAAACTGCAACCTTTCAGTACGGCAGTAGCGCAGAACACTGGAGTAAAAACCTCAATTGAGCTGTAGCGGGCCCAGACAGGCAGAGCAGACTGGGGGGGGATGGGGGAGGGGAGGGCAGGAAAGAGGGATGGGGGTGGAGGGGGGATGCGGGGAGAGGGAACGGAAGCGCAAGAGGGGGGGATTGCAACAGGGGGGAAGCCGCGCAGAGACTGGATTAGAGGGGGCGGTGTGCATACAGCAATTTGATTGGTCTACAGGCGGCTAGAGAAAAGGCGCTCGATTGGTTTATTAGTTAGGGGGGATGACCCCGGGTTGGTGTCTTGAGGGGGAATACTCCACCAATCCCTTAGGGGGGTGGGCAAGGTACACTTAACATTGAGTGAGTGAGGGGGTGGGCCCCCTCTCTTTGAGTTAACCCAATCAGGGCATAAACTTGCATGACGTGAGCTGCTGACACGAGTGTCAGGAAAAGGTTAACGAAGCCTCTCCCAGGAGGTGGGGGCGGGGCGGGGGAGCGAAGACATACTGTTAGCTGTCAGGCAACAAGAAAGGAATGCAAATGGCGGGTAGCACAGACAGTATTATACAGTGGACACGTATGGCACTAAACAAAATCAGACATCCACTTACGATAGGGTTAGTGTTCATACTCAACCGGATACTTCACGATAAGGCTTACCACATTCCCCTGTTAGTCTTAGAGAAAATGATCACCTTCAGATAGCATAACATATCAAAGTTAGGTTAGGAAGGCAGTGGTGAGAGACAGTAAGTCTGTACTGATGTTTCCTCCAGGGATAGTGGTTGGATCGGGAGGTCAGGCAGGGTACACACATGCGTAGTAAGTTTTGTGTAGAACACGGTCCGTCAGGGTGGATGAGGGAGGAGAGACCGGTGTATAAGAAGTGTGAATCTGTCCAGGCATCTTTGAGGTCTGTAAACCCGGATCCCGGCTGTGGCAAAGTGGCGTCTTCGTTAGCAATCCAGTCCGGCGTGAAAAAGGCAAGACTGAGGCAGTTCATATAGCGGGTTACTGCGGCAGCAGTGGGGAAGGAGGGTGAGGTCGTTTCCTGCATCTGGTAGCGGCGAGATGGGATAATCCGGCTGTGATCTGTATTGGAGATGTCAATGTCCCGTGCGCCGGGGTGGCTAGCCATGGAGGAGAGTCGCATCTGGCCAGGGAAGGGTGGCGGGTGAGGTACGGGAGCGTTAAAGGAGGGAGGTGCTTGTGTAGGAGTCTAGGTCAGCTGTCTGGTTTGGACCCGGAGTAGGTAGCTTGTCAGCCTTCAATGATCTCAGCGTGTTCTGCGAGGCTGCGGGGTTGCCTGAGGGCTGATACGACGACTTCTAGGAGGAGGAGAAGACGCTGGAGTATCCCTGTTGGTGGAAGGTGAGCGGCGCCGTCTGTAGCGGGTATTTTGTACATCCATCGTTTCTTCTCCAGGAGATCGGCAGCTAAGATTCGGCACGTCGAATTCGGCATACCAGCTCTGGAGCTCCATATATGGGATATTCAGGGTCCTGCAAAAATCGTCCAATTCTTCCGGCACATGAAGGAGTGCTGTGCGCCCAAGATGCATAGCTGAGAGGGCAAACGGGAACTTCCAGCGGTACTGGATTCCCCTCGCACGAAGGACATCTAAGAGCGGGCGTAGGTCCTTACGATGGCGAAGGGTAATAGCCGATAGGTCTTGGTATATTTGTATCGGTTGTCCCTCTCGCTCAAGCCGAGGCTGTCCTCGTGCCTTCCGGAGAATGTCTTCTTTCATCCGGAAATTCTCCAGGCAGCATACTATATCTCTCGGAGGATCCGAGTCTTTACCACGCGGCCTCAACGCCCTATGGATACGTTCCATCGGAATGGGTGTTTGCGGCAGTCTATCCAGGACCTTGTTGAAGAGCTCTGTTACTGCCTGCAGGACGTGGCCCGGCTCCACAGATTCTGGTAGGCCCCTCACCCTAAGGTTCCGGTGGTGTCCGCGATTATCCGGGTCCTCCACGTGTCTTTGGAGGTCCCGGAGCTGTAGAGTGTGGGTATCCAATTTGTGGCTGGTTTTCCTTAGGGCCGCTTGGTGTTTGGAAGTGGTTACGTCTATCTCCTGCACCCTGGTAGTAATGGCGCGTATCTCGTGGGTAAGGTCCGTGATGGCCGCAAACAGAGCTCTTGATATCAGCGGCCACTGCATGGAGGACTGATGGGCTCGGCTGTGTCAAAGTTCCAGGGGCCCCAACCCCCCGTGAGGGTGGGGAGGGAGCCGTGGGAGTCAGGACAATCTCCGCAGGGGTACAGGATGGAGCTGAGGCGGAAGGTGGCGCCGCCATGTTGGACCTCTGGGCCCGGAGTATGTCCGGTATTTGCTGGGTTAAGCCGCTGGTTGTGTCCCTGGGGGAAAGCGAGCGGGAGGTAGAAGACTGTCAGGACGAGGTTCCCATCTCTCAGGGGAGAGAAGGGTTTGGATCTTACCCATCATGTGCTTTATGGAACTAGTATAGAGGAGGGTGGAGAAATAAAGGTGCAGGAGCCAGAAGTGAGGAATACTATATAAATATGCTCAAGTGTGCTCTGTCAGCTCGACAGAGAAAATGGGCAATTCAACAGCTCTCTATAGCAGGGAGTCCATGTATGAAAGTTCAAATGCAGCACAAGGTGTGTTGGTGGTCACAGATAGGCTGACTGTGGATGACAGCTGGCTCATGACAAGCTAGAAGGGGCTCTGTAGACATTAAAACACAGAAAAGAGCAGCACCATCTAAGTGCAGCAATGTTAAAGCATTTTTAATATAGGACAGATAATTTGGTACTCACAAGATCATAGAGATCACAGCGCATGTAGGAAGGTATAAGAGGTATAAGAGGTTCATCCCCTCCTGGGGAAGGGCGGTAGGCTCGTAGGTGGAGAGGCAGCTGATGTTCCTGGCGGCGCTGGTGGCTCCTAATGCTTCCTGGTTCTCAGAATAGGCTCAGGGGTGGCTGGACATGTCACTTCCAGATGGAGAGGGAGTGTGGAAGAGTGCGGGTTTCGGAGCCTGCATGCTCCTTCATCACGTGTGCTCCGAATGCGCGCTCCTCCCCACACCCTCTCCATCCGGAAGTGACATGTCCAGCCACCCCTGATCCGATTCTGATAACCAGGAAACCTTGGGAGTCACCAGCACAGCCGGGAAAATCAGCTGCCTCTTCACCTGGGAGCCTACCGCCTTCCCCCAGGAGTAGATATACCTCTTATACCTTCCTACATGCGCTGTGATCTCTACGTAAGTTCCAAATTGTCTGTCCTATAGTAAAAATGTTTAAACACTGCTGCACTTAGATGGCGCTGCTTTCTTTTGTGTTTTAGGAGCCACAAGTGAGTATTTGGGTTACAGTAATGCCGCGTACACACGATCACTTTTTGTGATGAAAAAAAACGACGTTTTATCTCACGTAACAATAAACACCATCGTTTTTCCAAAATGCTCTAGCAAAGCGTGGTGACGTACACCATGCTCGACGGCACTCTGTTCCATTGAAGCTCCGTCTCATAACTTGCTTCTGAGCATGCGCGGGTTTAAAAACGTCATTTTAAACGTCGTTTTGCCCACACACGATTAGTTTTTATGACACAAAAAATGACATTCTGAAAAACGACACAAAAAATTCAAGCATGTTCGAAAAAATTTTTGGTCGTTTTTTTGAAGACATAAAACAACGTTTTGCCCACACACAATCATTTTAAATGACGTTTTTTAAAACATAATTTTTTTTTCATCACAAAAAGTGATCGTGTGTACACGGCATTAGAATATTGGCTAGACAAAAAGTATTAAAGATCCTAGTTTGATGAATCCTAACATATGTCTGGTTGCATAATGGGGATATCAATTCAGCAGCAGCATTGCTAGACAAGGATTCCTTCTCTTGGCAACCAGGGAAATAACTATTCTAGTAAGGAGAAGGCGGCGTACACACGACCGAGGTTCTCGCTGGAAACCAGCGAGAACCTCGCTGGAAGCTGCATTCCAGCGAGGACCTCGGCCGTGTGTACGCTCTCGGCGAGCATCCCGTCGGGAATCCCGTCGAGCAGAAATAGAGAGCACGCTCTCTATTTGCTCGACGGCCCGCCTGGATGAATGGCTGGTTGCCATTCCCGACGGGCGGGTCGCCGATTTCGACGGCCGGCAGAGAACCTCGACGGGTGGAACGATGTGTTCTGCCCGTCGAGGTTCTCTGCCGTGTGTACGCGGCCTAAGAACTGGTGTATAGACAAAGAGAGATATACTCTATACTAGTGGCAATGTATTAATTTATTAGAACAGACAGGATAACCTGACACGAGAACCACAATCAAACATTGGGCCAGATTCAGGTAGATGGGCGCTTCTTTACTTTGGAGTAACGTTTCTCATTTACGTTACTCCGCCGACACTTTCGGCGCAAGTACTGTTATTCACATAGCACTTGCGCGTAAACTTGCGCCAGAGTAACGATAATGCGCTGGCGTAACCTGACGCAAGTGGAAGTGGGTGTGATCATATGTAAATGATGGGCGGAGCCCAGCGCAGAGACTTACGTTCAGCGCATCATCCACGGAGCATGCGCGGTGATTGAGGCTCCACTCGCCCCCTTGTGCGCATGCTCACAACTTCCGTCTGCACCACTTCACGGGAAACGTCAGCGCAATGTGTTCCGTTGCGCGTATAAAAGCGCTAGCGGAAACGCCATTCTGGCGCAAAAGTATTTCCGTTTCCCCCCACCCCAGGGAAGATACTTTTGCACTGTGATGGCTGCTCCCGCTACCCCCAAAGAGAGGAGGAACCTCAATTTCAACTCCCAGGAGGTGTCTGTGATCATCTCGGCTATGGAGACTTTTAATCAGTTCCTCCACGGGAAAAAAAGTAGGAAGACCAGCTGGGAGAGGAAGCAGGGCATCCTGGAGACCATTGCTGGCAGGGTCAATGTGTTAGGGTACTCCACCCGGACTGCTGGCGACATACAAAAAAAAATCAACGACCTGCGGCGCAAGGTCCGTGGCAAGGTGGCCACCATCAGGAGGCATGAGAGGGGCACAGGTGGTGGTCCCCCATGTCCGGTCAGCCTGACCACGGAGGAGGAGGTGGTCGCCCGCTGCCTGGACAGGGAGCAGTTGGAGGGGGTCCCTGGCTATGGCTCCATGGAGGAAGGCTCCAGGACAGGTAAGTGTTTTTTATCCCCTATTTGGTGTGTTGCATGTGGGGGGGGGGGGGTACATGTGCCAAGTGTGTGGGACCACCAACATGTGTCTGCTTTGTGTCATCCACAGATGACTGAGCTGAGCCATCATCTCTTGCCGGCCAGTCCACCCCAACCTCCCAACGGGATCCTGATGACGAGGCCCTGGGTGCTGGAGACACCGAGGTGGATGAGGAGAGTGCCCACACCACACCTGCAGAGGTGGTTGTGGAGGAGCCTGTCCCTGAGCAGGACTTTATGTTATTGTTGGAGGAGTCCTCCTCTTCTGCAGGGCCCTCTGTCATCCCCTCCCCCATCCTAGGTAGCCCCTCAAGGGCGACTCCATCCCCACGGGGACAACCTTCTCCTGCCCCCAGGAAGGCGACCCGGAAGACCAGGGGGATGTGTGATATGGTCGAGGACCAGGTGGTGTTGGACCACGCCAGACAAACCCAGCAGATGGGGGAGATTGCTGGCCAATTGGACCGGGTCGCTGACAGCCTGGGCTCCATGTCACAGCTGCCCAGTGGTGTGCAGGACGTTGTGACCAGCCTGGGGGAGGTGCAGGCTGATGTACGGCACCTGACAGCAGCCGTCAACGCCAACACAGCTGCCATACGGGAAGAGGGGAGGCAGCGGCAGCGTGACCAGCGGCATCATATCACCCGCCAGCTGAGGATGCAGGCCCAGACCAACCTGTATCTCAGCCGTATTGCCGTGGCCTTGGAGGGCATGCAGCCAACAGGTGCCAGGAGTGGCCCACCCGGGGATCAGCCTCCTCCGAATGTTTGCTCCACCACTGCACGGGTTTTGATGTGTGCTTCATTGTATCTTCTCTCTCCTCTGGTTTGGGGGTTCCGGAAAGGAGTCATTAGATGGGGTCCCAGTGCATATGCAGAGTCACCTGTAAGGGAAAAGAGAGGAGGATGTTAGTCATGCATGTGCCACTTGTGAGGTGTGCATCATGGGAGGGGATAGTCATGCCTGCCACCCATGTCACTCACCAACCAGCCAGCTGTCCCCATACATGTTCTGTTCGAATTCTGCTGGGATGGGGCTCTGATTGTATATGAAGCTGTCATGGCTGGACCCGGGGTGTTTGGCACGGACGTGCCATATGAGGCGTTAGGCATCGGCTATCACCTGTACATTGATGGAATGCCAATGCTTCCGATTGCGGTATATGTGCTCTGTGGCACTGGGGGGCTGTAGTGCCACATGTGTGCAATCAATGGCCCCCACAGTGCGTGGGAATCTGGCAATGCTGTAGAAATCTGTCATTGCCTTCAGCCGCAGCTCCTCAGTGGTGGGTCTGATGAACTGGTTGGACATGCGTCTGAGGATTTCAGGGACAACCTGGTGCACACATCTGCTCACGGAGGATTGTGACATCCCAGCCACCACTCCACTTGTACGCTGGAATGATCCACTTGCAAGGAAATGAAGTGTTGCCAGTACCTTCACCAGTGGCTGCACTGCTTGTGAGCGGTGTGTCTTGCTGGTGATGTCACCCTGCAGGGTTGTGGTTAGTTCAAGTATTGCATCAGGGCTGAATCTGAAGAGGCGATACACCTCCTCATCACCCATGCCAAAGAGGCTCATGCGCGTGTGGTATATCCTCTCACGTGCCCGCCTCCTTCGTTCCGGGGGACCCAGTACTAGTGCTAGGACCACGATTGCCCCTGGCATGTTGGCACACAGAGGTGTTGTCCTTGCACGTGTGGTTGTTCAGCTTGCTAGTTTCGTCAGTAACGCTGCTGCTGGAGCTGCTCTCCTGCTGACCTGAGGCCGTCTGGAGTAAAGATAAAGCAGCTATTTGTAGAAATAACTTTGCGCCAGACGGACGAGATACGCGCGGCGCATGTAGCCGGCGTATGGTGCTAATCCGTTCGCTAATCGGGAAATCTCCCTCATTTGCATATTTGCAGGGGAAATCAATAGTCGCGACTGATGCGCCAAGCGAAATTATGCGCCGACGAGACTCTGGCGTCGGAAAGTTAAGCCGATGTGCTTGTAAGTCCTGAATGGCAACCCACAGAGTCTGTAGCCACCCTCCTCCCCTTTTCACTGCCCAACCCAGAATTCAGGTGGAAGCAGCAAATTTAACTATTCCCCTTGATTTTTTATTTGCTGTTTTTCATGGAAGATTTGTATAATTTGATTGTTGACCAAAGCAATTTATATACCAAGCAGTACATTGCTGCCAACCCAAACGTGTACCTTGCCAGATCATTCGAATGGAAACATATCACAGTTTCGGAGTTACAAAATGTTTTGGGCCTAACTCTCAACATGCGCATAACAAAAAATAATCAATTGCGATCATATTGGTCCACAGACCCGACTCATCATATGCCCGTGTTCTCTGCTGCCATGACCAGGCGTAGATTTGAGAAAATAATAGACATGTGCATTAGTTTTCGTTTGAATGCATTTTCGTCCGAAAATCGTTTTTTTTTCGTTATCGTTTTACCAAACGATAACGAAAGCGCAAGAAACGAAAACCCAAATATCCGACATAAAAAATGCTTTATTTTCGTTTTCATTGCGGTAAAAATTCGATATAGAGAGATTCGACATTATAGGGAAAAGATTCGACATTATAGGGAAAAGATTTGACATCATAGGGAAAAGATTCGACAGTATAGGGAAAAGATTCAACATTATAGGGAAAAGATTCGACATTATAGGGAAAAGATTCGACAGTATAGGGAAAAGATTCGACATTATAGAGAAAAGATTCGACATTACAGGGATTAGACTTCGATTTATGAGAAAATAGATTCAACATTATTACTGGTCATACAATATTAGAATTCTTGTAGGCGGAATATTCGAACGGAAATGTACGATTCGACGTAAAGATTTGACGTTCCGTCGAATATTCTTTTGACCATTCGACAGAAACCAAGCATTATTGGATTTTCGGACGAAAGCTATTCCCCAACGAAAATCGAAATAAATCAAAACGATTTTCGGGAGTAACTAAATAAATTTATTTTCCAAACGAAAACGAAAAAACGAAACAAAATATTCCAGCCTGCACATGTCTAGAAAATAATGTGATTTATGTATTTCAACGACAATACGCTCTGTCGTCCTTGGGGTGACCCTGAATATGACCGGCTCCACAAAATTCAGTGCCTCATAAATCACTTTAACCAGAAATTTGCAGATGTGTATACGCCCCAACAAACATCTGTATAGATGAGTCCCTCATTAATTTTTATCACTGCCTTGCATTCAAATATATCCCCAGAAAGCGCTCCAAATCTGGGGTCAAAATGTATAAGCTTTGAGAGAGGGCAACAGGCTATACATGTAACTTTCAGATTTACGAGCGAAAAGATAGTCATATGAAGTCTCCCAGATGTCCAGACTACATGGGGAGCAGTTAAAAGATAGCATGGGACTTCATGTCACCCTTGTTCTGAAAGGGGTACCACTTGTATGTGGACAACATGGGCATCCGCTCCATAGGGCAAGGGGGGGAAATCCCCCCTGGAATTGAGAAGGTATGCCACACAGTGCACACTGCGGGGGGTGTCAGGCCAGTACCCCCTGCGAGTGAAGCGGGGGCACGGGGAAGCTCAGGCAGTGCAGAGCTCTCCTCCTTCTGTCCTCTGGTGCTCGTATTGTATGTGACGAAGTGGATTCTGTGTGCGAGGTCCCACCACCCTAGTTCGGTTCATGTGATAGTCTTCTAGAGTTCCGCCTATCACACAAGCCGAACTAGGGGGGTGGGACCTTGCACACAGACTCCAGTCTGTGAAATATGATACAAGCACTGGAGGACAGAGGGTGGGGAGCACCAATCCAGGAAATGGTGAGGCTAAAATGAGTGGGCACAGAGGCTGAAATTGGCGGGCACACATGGGCGGCAATTGGTGGGTACAGACTGCAATTGGGCACACAGGGGCTGCAATTGGTGGGCACAAAGGCTGCAATTCGTGGGCACAGATGCTGAAATTGGTGGGCATAGAGGCTGCAATTCGTGGGCACAGAGGCTGCAATTCGTGGGCACACAGATGCTGCAATTGGTGGGCACACAGATGCTGCAATTGGTGGGCACACAGATGCTGCAATTGGTGGGCACACAGATGCTGCAATTGGTTGGAACAGAGAGGCTGCAATTGGTGGGCACAGAGGCTTCAGTGGTGGGCACAGTGAGGCTGTATTCATGGGCACAGAGAAGTTGCATTGGTGGGCACAGTGAGGCTGCATTGGTGGTCATGGTGAGGCTGCAATGAAGTGAAGCTGCATTGGTGGGCACAGCGAAGCTGCATCGGTGGGCACAGCAAGGCTGCATAGATGGACATGGTGAGGCTGCATCGATGGACATGGTGAGGCTGCAATGATGGGCATAGTGAGGCTGCAATGATGGGCACAGAGAGGCTGCAATTTGGCACAAAGGGGCGGCAATTGGTGGGCACAGAGGCTGCAATTTGTGGGAACACAGATGCTGCAATTGGTGGGCACACAGATGCTGCAATCGGTGGGCACACAGATGCTGCAATTGGTGGGCACAGAGAGGCTGCAATTGGTGGGCACAGAGGCTTCAGTGGTGGGCACAGTGAGGCTGTATTCATGGGCACAGAGAAGTTGCATTGGTGGGCACAGTGAGGCTGCATTGGTGGTCATGGTGAGGCTGCAATGAAGTGAAGCTGCATTGGTGGGCACAGCGAAGCTGCATCGGTGGGCACAGCAAGGCTGCATAGATGGACATGGTGAGGCTGCATCGATGGACATGGTGAGGCTGCAATGATGGGCATAGTGAGGCTGCAATGATGGGCACAGAGAGGCTGCAATTTGGCACAAAGGGGCGGCAATTGGTGGGCACAGAGGCTGCAATTTGTGGGAACACAGATGCTGCAATTGGTGGGCACACAGATGCTGCAATCGGTGGGCACACAGATGCTGCAATTGGTGGGCACAGAGAGGCTGCAATTGGTGGGCACAGAGGCTTCAGTGGTGGGCACAGTGAGGCTGTATTCATGGGCACAGAGAAGCTGCATTGGTGGGCACAGTGAGGCTGCATTGGTGGTCATGGTGAGGCTGCAATGAAGTGAAGCTGCATTGGTGGGCACAGCAAAGCTGCATTGGTGGACACAGCAAGGCTGCATAGATGGACATGGTGGGGCTGCATTGATGACATGGTGAGGCTGCAATGATGGGCATAGTGAGGCTGCAATGATGGGCACAGAGAGGCTGCAATGATGGGCACAGAGGCTGCAATTTGTGGGCACAGAGGCTGTAATTTGGCACACAGGGGCGGCAATTGGTGGACACATAGGCTACAATTGGTGAGCACACATATGCTGCAATTGGTGGGCACACAGATACTGCAATTGGTGGGCACACAGATGCTGCAATTGGTGGGCACAGTGAAGCTGCATTGGTGGGCACAGAGGCTTCAGTGGTGGACACAGTAAAGCTGCATAGATGGACATGTTGAGGCTGCATTGGTGGACTTAGTGAGGCTGCAATGATGGGCACAGAGAGGCTGCAATGATGGGCCCAGAGAGGCTGCATTGATGGGCACCATGAAGTTACAATGATGGGCACAGTGAGGCTGCATTGATGGGCACAATGAGACTTCATTCATGGGCACCATAAAGCTGCATTTGATGAGCACAGTGAGGCTGCATTGATGGGCACAGTGAGGCTGTATTGATGGGCACAGTGAGGCTGCATTAATGGGCACAGTGAGGCTCCAATGATGGCCACAGTGAGGCTGCATTCATGGGTACCATAAAGCTGCATTTTATGGGCACAGTGAGGTTGCAATATTGGGCAAAGTGAGGCTGCATTAATGGGCAAAGTGAGGCTCCAATTATGGACACAGTGAGGCTGCATTGATGGGTACCATAAAGCTGCATTTTATGGGCACAGTGAGGCTGCAATGATGGGCAAAGTGAGGCTGCAATGATGGGTACAGTTGCTATGGATATGCTAAAAATGGCCAAAGGAAGATGGTGAAATGCTTATTTCAATGCGCAAACACATGCTCCACATGCTCTATATCTCATATATATCCTACATACTCTATATGTTATTGATTGCTATCATACACAGTCATAATTTGTAATGATCTTATACAACCCTTGCAATCCTTGCTCACATGATGCTGCTATCAGATATGTGTCACAAGATCTGAAGAAAAAGGGGAACTCTGTCTGCAAAACAAGTCGAAATTAGACCGGTGAAGAAAGTCCCTGTCTGGATATCGAACCGCAGGAAACCAAACATCAGACATCAGACAAACCAAATATATATATAGCATTGTTGCTTCATGCTTCGCACCATCTTAACACAAAATAGTTAATAGCTCACAAAATCAGAACGTCACAAGACTAATATTACGTATTAATGAGCAGGTTGGATATTCAAGAATATGCACGTCATTAACCATATATTAAGTCGAGACCAAAATAAAAAAGAGGAAGTATTTCAAACTGCAGCTTTTGTCAGTGTGAAATTATTCTATGCATGCATGCAATTATTCACGTCTTATCAGATTCGGCCAGGAAGCAGATACCAAAGAAACTGACAGTTTTGTCTGTCCAAATCAATTTGGCGCCCAATGTAGGGCTTTCGGGCTTCCTGATTCGAAGGGCCAAGCCGATCGAGAGGGAACTGGGACGAACCAACGCGGACGACAGGGCACGGAGAATTGATCACTCTCTGATGACTGAACGGTAAGACTTTTAATATTGTCTACTGTTTATATCCTGTCCCGTGGTTTTGGTTGGTTCTTGTTCCCGTGTCGGCTTACCTCGATCAGAAAAGGCAGGTAATATATAGCTTATAGCTTTCCCGAAGGTCATTTATAAGAACCTGCATAACTGGTAATCTGCTGCCTGTATATTTGTTTCCTGTTTCCTGTTCTGTTTTGTCAAGCTTGTGACGGCTGTTGGGAATAAGGGGATTAATTATATAGTCACGGATGAAAATTGACGTGGTCAAACTCCTCCTGGGGGATAAATAATAATTGTGCTGTGAAGCACGGATGACCAGGAGGGGGCGTCAGGAGAACGCATAGTAGTTGCGTGGGGATCCCGTGAGGACCTGATAATCCTGTACTTCACTGCGGTTGTCACATATCCTGTTGGTTTATTGTTACATGTGCTGGCTTCTGGTGGGTTGATGAGACAGGCAGAACGGAATAGGGTCACAGATGCGATAACTGGCTGTGAAACGTGGTCAAACTTCTCTCACGGTTGATGCAAAGTGTGCCGGAGAGAGGGCGCATAACCAGGGTATCAGGTATTAAATAAGAGGTACATGTAGGAAGATGTACATGATAATCCTGTGACAGTTGTTCTGGGGTCTCATCTTTCCATCGCATGAGCCAGGAATGTCATGTCCTGAATGTGTCTGTGGACTACTGTTGGGAATTCATTCAGAAGGCTGGGGGCTGGTGAAAGTGATAACCCCAGGGTACAGGGAGGAAATTCTTGGCCTGAAACCTTTGTTGGTGGATGTTCCAGACCTGTTACTGTTCAGATTAAATGTTTATTACCCTGTTAGAATTGTAGTCGGTGCATCATTGCCAGCGATAGAAGGTGAAGCTAGAGAAAGGGGATACTTGCCTCTGGGACACGTAGATGATATTTGAAGGAACGCACTGGATTTAATTGCTGCTTTGTTAAACAAGCTTTGTTTGTCTGCAGCAGCCTAAAGACACTTTTGTTTTCAAAAAAAAAAAAAAAAGAGAGAAAGTGTACTTTTAAAAAGAGGAAGTGGCAGCGCTGCTGTTCTAAGAGAAAGATTGAATGATTTCAAGATTACACGCAGCCAAAACTTAAGTGTTTTTTCCTTATATAGTGGGATAAAAAAATGGGACAGAAATTACAGAAGCCGGTGGAAGGGAGTTTAGCGTGCAGCTTGGTTGCAGAGAGGGAAGGAAGAGGAGCAGTTAAGAAGGTGAACGAGCTTGCAAGAATATGTGACATCAACATGCATATGGGTGGGAGATTGAAAACCAGAGGAATGGCGGATATTGTTATTGTTGTCTGATCATGGCTTATTGGCTACAGCTGAAGCCTGGTACAGAGTATCGAAAGCCATTCAGGGGAGGGGTTTGTAGAGCGAGAGACAAATCAACATGGATATATTGTATATGTGTATCACAAACCAGAAAGTACATTGGTCGAAAGGCCACCACCCTATAATGGAGTCCGAACACAAGACAGGAAACCCTGCCCCTCAGAAACCACCCCCTCGCTTGACCCTCCCATCAGGCTCCGCCCCAATGTACCACCTCCCTTACCACCCACGGCACCTCCCCGGGATGGTGGCCATCTTGCTACACCCAACAGTGGTGACACACCCACTCAGCCCACAGGAAGACTCCCTATGACTACTTCCTGTGACGGCCATATTGGTACACCCATCCCTATATGCCCAGTGTTAGACCAGACCGGAGCATATTACAGGGAAGATGCTAACCACGTTAACCCATTAATGATGTTAGAAGATGATGAGGACGGGGCAGAGGCAAGCAGTGGCAGTCACTGCCACTCACCTGAGCTCCAAGAAGTACTAGTGACCAAGGGGGGCGTCAATCCAACTGCAACCACCCCTAGTTCAGCCAGTCATGGGAGCCATGGCCCAACTCAGATTATAGTGTCTGGAGGCCTGTCGAATGTGGACACCAGGGCAACTACACTTCCCTACCAGGGCCATGAACCAGTACACTCCCCCTACCAGCCACCTCAAAGGGCGCTGCAGGAAATCTCTATGGAATCTGACCGAGTGACATCCTCACATCCCCATCCCACATCCACAGCAGCACGGCCTACATCCGCAGGCCCTTTGGGAGCAGTGCAAAAAGCCAGAGTGGGTGCTAGGTACTCACTCCCACTGTATTCCCCTCCTCTTTCACAACCCTTCTCCGAGGACATGGCAAATGTCTCAGGAAGACCCACAGGTGATTCGCATGACACCATACAGTATGGTCCACCCCCACCAAATAGGGGACTACCTCTTCAACTGCCACAACACTGGAGACCTCCACCCCATGGGTTGCAGCCTCACATACCTCACATACCAAGGGGGGAAATGCCGCCTGCACCATTAGGCGCACCCATGATGTATGTGACCTTTAACCCTCAACAAGCATCATCCCTTGTAACCAGTCTACCAGACCCTGAGAAACAGCCCATGCCATTTTACAGAAGGATTGCCCAGATCCAGAAGGCATACTCCTGTGCCTGGCGGGACCTGGTAAGCCTGTGTGAAATCAAAGCAGGGGATGCTTACTGGCCAGTAATGGAAAGGTGTTTTAGGGTGGACAGTGGCGTCCCTGACAATACATATGGTTCGGGATGTGAGTTTGTAACACAGTTACAACGATGGGCACGTGACCGCCTGGCAGACCAAGCAACAAGCATACAAGACATTACACAAGACAAGGCTGAATCAGTTGAGAAATTCCATACTAGGATGTTACAGGTGTTCACTGATTTGGGGTTCAGCACACAAAACAAGGCACATACACAGATGCTATCCTCTGCATTTGTAGCAGGCCTCAGGGAAGCAATCCGGAAAGGCCTGCTACTATCTCGACCAGAATACAGAGTGTTACCTCTTGACACTCTACTACTGGTAGCAAAGGGCATAGAGTCCTCACAGGGTAATAGGAAGGCAGTCCCTCTCATGTTGGCTTCTGACACACCATATCCGCCACCACAAGCATGAAACTCGCGAGCCTGCTGTTACAACTGTGGGAGGCCCGGACACTTTCGGAGACAATGCCGAAGCCCGTGGAGACCCGATCGAAGACAGCCCGATCATGGAGACAACCCAAGAAGGGGAGATGCTCAACACCAAGAACAAAATGTCCAGGGGAATTCCAGCTCAGCACCTAATGATTGGCCTCCTCCTCCTCCTCTTTTTGGCCATATGGACCCATAGGAATTCGGCAAGCCTGTGTCATACACTCCAACCATGATCGCAGCACACAAAGATTCAGGAGGACCGCTAGCCAAGATAACTCTCAGTATCGAGGGCCGGCCCACCACATTTGTCTGCGACACAGGTGCTGCCAGGAGCGTGATTAGAACAAAAGAACTACCCGATACCTCCTTCCTGTCGGACAACAACATTACATGCGTTGGAGTGAATGGAACACCCCGAAAAAGTCCTCTGACCTGCCCCCTACAAGTTGGCAACATCCCTGACCTACTAACAAGATTTGTGGTCTCCGACACCTGTCCCTTGAACTTACTAGGGGCTGACGTCTTATCCAGACTCCAGGCCTCAATCTCCTTCCAACCTGATGGTGGTATCCGAGTGACCTCACCACTGACTGATGAAGACACCTCAGCATTATGCTCCATCCCACTTTTGCTGTCCCTGAACGTAGAAGACAAGACTGGAATTCCGGAAGAGGTTTTAACTCGAATACCTTCCTGCCTGTGGTCTACAGGCCCAGAAGACATCGGTCATCTGAAAGTCCCGCCAGTCATGGTCAGAATGAAGCCTGGAGCCCCTTTCCCCAGAAAACCCCAATACCCCCTCAAGCCCTCTGTGTCAGCAGCGATCACTCTCCAGATAGAGGCCCTCCTACGGAATGGGGCTCTCATACACAATGAGACAAGCCCCTGCAACACCCCGCTCTTCCCAGTCAAGAAGAAAACCCCAAAAGGAGAACCTGTGAAATATCGCATGGTACAGGACCTCCGAGCAGTGAATGAGGCCACCATATTGGAAACGCCCATCGTACCCAACCCACACACCTTGCTGGCAGGAATACCACCCACGGCCAAATACTTCACTGTGGTAGACCTAGCGAATGCCTATTTCAGTGTCCCCCTAGACCCGCGGTGTCAATTCTTATTCAGTTTTGTTCATGAAAGGAAAAGTTACACCTGGACTGTAATGCCGCAGGGCGCCCAAAACTCTCCATCTCAATTCGCCAAGGCAATGAAATTAATTCTGGACACATGAATAAAACTCCACCCAGACGTTGTACTTCTCGAGTATGTGGATGATCTCTTGCTCTGTGCGGATACCCAAGATGATGCTGCAGCCCATTCTGAAGACCTTCTCTGTTACCTGGCCGAACAAGGCAGAAGATTCAGTGGTGCAAGCAAACAGTGGTCTTTCTTGGACACTGTATCTCACAAGGTGTAAGACATCTTACTCAAGAGCGAATAGCTGTGATCAAGGCAATTCCGGTGCCAGCTGGCCACAAGTCTCTCCATGCATTTTTGGGCCTAATATCTTATTGTCGTTCTTGGATTCCAGAAGCATCTCTGCTAATGCAACCACTCTATGATGCTCTGAAGACTGATCCTTTCGCACTGCCACCAGAGGCCCTTACGAACTTTATAATTCTGAAACAGATCCTGTCTGTGGCCCCTGCACTTGGCCTTCCAGACTATGAAAAAAGCTTCAAGCTATTCGTCTCAGAGAGAGAAGGACACGCCACCGGAGTACTGGCCCAATCTTATGACAACAGACTCAGACCTATCGGATACTATTCCTGTCGATTGGATCCAGTAGCTAGGGGGGCACCCTCCTGCCTCAGAGCCGTTTTTGCAGCCCAGGCCCTTCTGGACAAAACTGCAGATCTCGTGCTGGGCCACCTTCTCATCCTACTTGCCCCTCATGACATATCAGCTGTGCTGAACCAAGTACAACCAAAACATATGTCAGCAGCAAGACATCTCAGACTACAATGCACTTTGCTCCTCCCGGATAACATCTCCCTCCTCAGGTGTAACACCCTCAACCCGTCCACTTTGCTCCCACTTCTCGAGGGGGGAAACGACCCATACGATACCCCTCACGACTAGTGTTGCTCACGAATATTCGCATTGCGAATATTCGCTACGAATATTGCATATTCGAGTATTCGCGAATATCTCGAATATCGCGGCGAATATTCGCTATTTCGAATATTCGCATTTTTCAAATTTCGCAATAAATTTCGCAAAAAATCGCAATCAATTTCGCAATCGCGAATTTCGCAATCGCGAATTTCGCAATCGCGAATTACGCAATCGCGAATTTCGCAATAGCGAAATTTCGCAATTTATTTTTTATTTTTTTTATAAAATATAGCGAATATTCGTAAATATCGAATATTCGTGATATTTTATCCAAAAAAAAATCGCGAAATTTTGCATTAGCGAAAATTCGCATTGGCGAAAATTCGCAAATCTCGCTTTTTTTTTTTTTTTATAAAATATACCGAATATTCGTAAATATCGAATATTCGTGATATTTTATAAAAAAATAAAAATCGCGAAATTTCGCATTAGCGAAAATTCGCATTGGCGAAAATTCGCAATTTTTATTTTTTTATAAAATATCACGAATATTCGATATTAACGAATATTCGCGAATATTGTTCGAAATATTCGCGAAATATCGCAAAATCGAATATGGCGTATTCCGCTCATCACTACTCACGACTGTCTCGAAATGATGAAGATGGAAACTACACACCTGCCAACAGTTAGCAGAGTGCCGCTGGATGACCCTGACCTGACTATCTATGTTGATGGATCAAGATATGCAGATCATGAAGGGAGGTACCATACCGGATATGCTGTCACTACCAAAGACACAATCCTCCATGCCTCTGCATTGCCCCCCTCTAAGTCCGCACAAGAAGCAGAACTTCAGGCCCTAATCATGGCATGCAAGCTGGCGGAGGGTAAAAAGGCTAACATTTATACAGACTCAAGATACGCTCTGGGAGTGGCCTGTGATTATGGGGTCCTGTGGAAGAATAGGGGATTTCTGACAGCAGTGGGAACACCCATAAAACACAGCGCAGCAGTCAGGGACCTGATTGACGCTCTGCTTCTTCCTACCCAAGTGGCGGTTCTCAAGGTAAAGGCACATGGCAGACTGAATACTCAAGAAGCACGAGGTAATCACTTGGCAGACACTGCAGCAAAACATGCCGCGAAAGGTGTGCGAGAAGTCGTACGCAGAGTGGACGTCCAAGGCACTCCGATACAAAACATTTTGACACAAGAAACTTTGCCACAAGACGCGGTACAGGCCACCATGATCTTGCAGAACCCTCCTGTGGATTGGGCACACTTGAAGGAAATGCAAGAGGCAGCAAGTGAGGAGGAAAAAGGAACATGGACAAAGAAGAGAGCCATATTGAAGGATGGACTCATGGAAGTGAATAAGAGACCATGTTTACCACGGTCCATGTTCCCAGCTGTGGTGCAGTGGGCTCATGGTGCTTCTCACCTGTCGAAGACCTTAATGAATTCTTTGATCAATAAATACTACCTGGCCCCGGGAATTACCCCGCTTACCAACAACTTCTGCAAGTCATGCGTCATTTGTGCTATGTGCAACCCAGGAAGAACGGAAAAGACACCCGTGAAACATCTAGCTAAAGCTCAATATCCCTTTCAACGAATACAGATCGATCACATTCAGATGCCAAAGAGTGGCCGGTATGAATATGCTCTAGTAATCGTCGATATGTTCAGTTCCTGGACTGAAGCATTCCCTGTGACCAACATGACAGCAAAGACCACAGCCAAGAAGCTTCTAACGGAAATAGTGTGCAGATATGGTGTCCCAGAGGTCATAGAGAGTGATCAGGGGCCGGCTTTCACGGCCTCATTAACCAAAGAAATATGGACAGCCCTAGGCGTCACACTGGCTTTCCACACCCCATATCACCCTCAGAGCAGTGGGAAGGTAGAGAGATTGAATGGCACAATAAAATCCCGAATGTTGAAAATGTCTCAGGAGACTGGGATGAGCTGGCCAGACAGTCTACCCATTGCCCTGTTCAGTGTAAGATACACTCCTAAAGAGAGCCATGGTTTATCTTCTTATGAAATACTGTTTGGTTCAGCACCGAGATTAGGGTGTTATTATCCACAGCAATTACAGTTACAATCCGATGTATTAACTGATTATGTGACTGCTTTGTCTCGTGAATTAACCCGTATCCATGCAAAAGTTTTCTCTTCCATTCCAGATCCTGAGTTAGATACAGGAACACACAAGCTGGTCCCCGGTGATTTGGTTATGATAAAGAAATTTGTGAGAAAACACCCTCTTGAACCAAGATATGATGGTCCCTTCCAGGTCCTTGCTAATAACAGCTACATCGGTGAAAGTTGCAGGGAAGAACACCTGGATACACGCCTCCCATTGTAAGAAGGCTTCCATACCCGAGGAAGCAGGAAAAGATAAATCATGATCCTATATATCCTTTGTCTGTGTGGTTTGACTAGGGCACAACATGCAGCCATCACTAAGAAAGATGGGAAGGTTATTCTTTGGTATAATTCATCTGATACCCATGTAGCCACATTTGATTTCCACCCGTGTAAGATACTCCTGTGTCCAGAGCATAACAGCAGGTCAGAACGGTATGAAAAAGGTGACGGAGAGGGATATATATGTGTCACTAAAGGGTCGTGGGGAAAGAATTGTGACAGTTGGGGAGCAGCAGCTTGGAACACAGGGACACCCTGGGGATATAAACCTCAACCAGCCTATGACAGTAAAGACAGCCAGGGGGAGCCTTTGCTAACCCGTCTCACCCTCACCAAGCCGGGGCCCAGTATGACACTGGTTCTAAACATACGGAATCTGAGCCCATCCGATAAGGGAGAGTATGTGTTGGGGTGGTGGTTCGGAGGGGGTCACTGGGGTCATAGAGGATCTTTCCGTTTAGAAGATATGTACAAAAACAATTAATGGCAGCCAGTCATGAATGTGCCCCCACCAAACCCCTTGAAGCCCCATGTACAGACCCTGGGGGACATGGTTGCAATAGCGGATCCTACCTTTAAAGATACAATGGAGGTTGAAACCGGCCTCTCGGAAGTCAATCTCTGGCTAGAATGGATGAGATATAGCGCCAGTAAACATAATAAAACCAACTGCTATGTCTGTGGTAGTGCTAGGCCACATTTGGGTACAGTCCCGTTAGTTATACCTAAAAAGGAGGAAGAGTGCTTTCTAAGCCTCTACACAAACATTTCCACTAACCAGTTACCATGTGAGAAATGGAAAAAGGAATATCCCATAGACACTAGGGACACAATACCCAAGATAGCTATCACCATATACCCTGGAAACTGCACTTGTTATGCTCACCATGAAGGGAGGGGTAAAAACCTAGGCAACTTTTCCAAAGGTTACTGTGCATCCTACAGTCACGTCCCGGCCAACTTAGTACAAAATCAAAGCCAATCCTTGGGGGATGTGTATTGGATATGTGGAGACATGCAGGTGAGGACTAGGTTGGAGGGGCAATGGAAGGGAGAATGTGCCCTTGCAAAGGCTATCATGCCTCTACACATCCTAACGGAAGGTACTCACAACACACAGGGTAAGAGGACAAAAAGGAAGCCCTTCCGGGAAGTTTTGACCCTCATGTGTATTTAGATGCCATTGGAGTCCCGAGAGGAGTCCCTGATGAATTCAAAGCCCGAGACCAGGTAAAAGCAGGTCTAGAGGCCCTAATCCCCATAATAACTGTTAGCAAAAATGTAGATTGGATAAATTATATATATTACAATCAGCAAAGGTTTGTCAACTACACGAGAGATGCATTCCAGGGAATAGCCGAACAGTTGGAGGCCGACTCTCAAATGACTTTCCAGAACCGGATGGCTCTGGATATGATATTTGCAGAGAAAGGTGGGGTTTGTACTATGATAGACAAAATGACCAGCACCACTTGCTGTACCTATATCCCAGACAACACCGGCCCGAATGGCCAAGTCACTGTAGCTCTTAAAAAGTTAAAGAATCTGTCAGTTGAATTAAAGAAAAATTCAGGCATCACAGATCCATGGGACCAATACTTCAGTTGGATGAACGGGTGGCAGAGAATTTTAACCCAAATAGGAGTAACTATATTAATCGTCCTATTTCTCCTCGCTCTGGTAATTTGTTGCATACTCCCTTGTCTGAAGAAATGTATAGAGAAAGCGGTGGAACAAGGAATCCCCACATTCGTGAACCAAGATGTAGGACACGAGGAAGATGAGTACGACGAACCACACATTCCACTACAGACATTCCCAGTCTCACATCATGAGTAGGCAGGACAACAGGGACAGACAGGGTAGGGAACCCAAGGGCCGCGACCTGGGTTCAGCTGCAGCGAAATCCATCCTCACCACTAGAGGCTCTGGGGAACACCTGCTGGACCTTAGACTCCGCGCGCCCTGGGGTGGGGAATCTTGGATTAAAGACAGGAACAGATTAAAATAGATTAAAATAGCATTTCAAGGGGGGAACTGCTATGGATATGCTAAAAATGGCCAAAGGAAGATAGTGAAATGCTTATTTCAATGCGCAAACACATGCTCCACATGCTCTATATCTCATATATATCCTATATACTCTATATGTTATTGATTGCTATCATACACAGTCATAATTTGTAATGATCTTATACAACCCTTGCACTCCTTGCTCACATGATGCTGCTATCAGATATGTGTCACAAGATCTGAAGAAAAAGGGGAACTCTGTCTGCAAAACAAGTCGAAATTAGACCGGTGAAGAAAGTCATTGTCTGGATATCGAACCACAGGAAACCAAACATCAGACATCAGACAAACCAAATATATATATAGCATTGTTGCTTCATGCTTCGCACCATCTTAACACAAAATAGTTAATAGCTCACAAAATCAGAACGTCACAAGACTAATATTACGTATTAATGAGCAGGTTGGATATTCAAGAATATGCACGTCATTAACCATATATTAAGTCGAGACCAAAATAAAAAAGAGGGAGTATTTCAAACTGCAGCTTTTGTCAGTGTGAAATTATTCTATGCATGCATGCAATTATTCACTTCTTATCAGATTCGGCCAGGAAGCAGATACCAAAGAAACTGACAGTTTTGTCTGTCCAAAAGCTGCATTTTATGGGCACAGTGAGGTTTCAATATTGGGCACAGTGAGGCTGCATTAATGGGCAAAGTGAGGCTCCAATGATGGACACAGTGAGGCTGCATTGATGGGTACCATAAAGCTGCATTTTATGGGCACAGTGAGGCTGCAATGATGGGCACAGTGAAGCTGCAATGATGGGTACAGTGAGGCTGCATTTGATGGGCATTGATGAGGCTTCATTGATCTCTTGTATTATGTCTGCAGTCTCTGGCCATCTCTTGTACTATGTCTGCAGTCTCTGACCATCTTTAGTATGATGTCCTCAGTCTCTAACCATCTCTTGTATCATGTCCTCAGTCTCTAGGTAATATGAAAAATAACTCCAGCAGTTCCTGCGCTGCTGTGTCTCTCCTTCTGGCTGCATGATTAAGGTAGGAAGGGGCTGTCACAGTCTATGTAACATGCAGGAGGTGCAGGATGCTGTGTAAAGGAATCTAGAGGTACAGGGTGCTGTTTGAATGGATCCAGATGTGCAGGGTGCTGTGGAAAGGGATTCAGAGGTGTAGGATGCTGTGTGAAGGGGTCCAGAGGAGCAGGGTGATGTGTGAAAGGATCCAGAAATGCAGGGTGCTGTGTGAAGGGGTCCAGAGGTGCAGGATTCTGTGCAAAGGGATCCAGAGGTGCAGGGTGCTGTGTGAAGGGATCCAGTGATGCAGGGTGCTGTGTAATGTAAAGGGGGCCAATGATGTAGGGTGCTGTGTAATGTAAAGGGGTCCAGAGCTGTGGGGTGCTGTGTAATGTAAAGGGGTACAGAGCTGTGGGTGCTGTGTAATGTAAAGGGGTACAGAGCTGTGGGGTGCTGTGTAATGTAAAGGGGTACAGAGCTGTGGAGTGCTGTGTAATCTAAAGGGGTCCAGAGCTATGGGGTGCTGTGTAATGTAAAGGAGTCCAGAGCTGTGGGGTGCTGTGTAATGTAAAGGGGTCCAGAGCTGTGGGGTGCAGAGGTCCAGAGGTGCAGTTGTGGAGAGGGGGTACACAGTAGTGACAAAAAGTTATTGAAAGATGCAGAGGGCACAGTAGGGTGTTTTTACATTTAAATGTGGGGGGTCGCTTTTAACCCCAGCTAGCGGTCAAAGAAAGGGTAAAATGCAATGTGTATGGCTAATAATTTTCAGTGGATGCCCATGGTGGACAATTATGCATGGGTACCACTTTTTTAGACGCTTCTACAATCTTGGAATTGTAGTACCATATGAGCTAATTATAAGGGCTTTCCCCAATGAAAGAGGGAGAAAGCGTGCTTGTGGAATAACGAATTGCTTGCTGTGAAGTGTAAAGATAAATGGGATGCTTTCATCCTGTCTTCCATTCATGCAGATATTACAGTCCAAATTTTCACGGTATCTGGTTTTGTTGAAAAGTCCCTCTGTGTCCACGACTATAACCTTAACGTGGAAAGGGTGGGCTTCAACGTCCAGATGATTAATCTGTATTTAGTTTCCCATATAGTCAGACGCTGGTACAAAAAGTGTCTGTATATTATTTTCAATTGACTCTGTACAACACTTTTGTGCTTTACAAAGCAACAGGAAGAAGTGGATCCTTCCTAAAATTTCCTGAAGAGATCACCACGGCACTTTTGTATCCCAAAAGTCACCCCAAAAAATATGTTTTATCTCTAGCAGACGCAGGGGCCCAGAGTCTATGGAATGCTTCATTCCATTGTTAGCCCTGAGCACTGAGACCAACCTGATCGTGAGTGCGGCCAAAAGTAGTCTAGTGCAGCTTCAGCCTAAAGTGGCCGATTGTGGCCGAGTGCCATAGGATTTTTTTTTCTTTTTAATAAAGGATTTTTTTTCCATGGTGTATGTGTGTTTTTTTACAACTATTTACACTTCCTTCGTGAAATGGTAGGGGTACAATGTACCCCTTTACCAATTCACATGGGGGGGCAGGATCTGGGGGTCGCCTTTGTTAAAGGGGTCCCGCAGACCCCAAAAACCAACGGGCAAGGGTTGTGGGGATTAGGCCCTTGTCCAAAATATTATAGCAGAAACAAAAACAATTTTTTTTTTCAAATTTTTTTTTGTTTATTTATCACAAAAAAATAAACTACCCAGAAGTGTTTAAATACCCCTGAGAGACGGTTCACACTGGGGCGACCTGAAATCTGACTTCAAGTCGCCCCAAGTCGCGCGGTCGAGAAAATGAATGGAAGTGAATGTGAGCCATCTTAATGTACACTACCGAAGTCGCTCCGACTTTAGAAAAGGTTCCTGTAATACTTCAATCCGACTTCTAGGTGACTTGTAGGCAACTTGTACCCATTGATTTCAATGGAAGTCGCCTCAGAATCCGGATCACTGTCTTAACTGAAGCGACAAGAAGACAGGAAGATAACACCAATTTTTTAGGCAAACCCCTCCCTCCCATAGAGCTGATTGTTGTTTGATTGGCCACTGGAAAGTCTCCTGTCCTGGAGGCGACTTGAAGTTGTCTTGTACTGTCCTGGAGGCAACTTGAATTTGCCTTGTAAGTTGCCTGATGATTCGAACTCAAGCTTTGTCCAAGTTGCCTCCCAAAGTCGTGCTAGAAGTCATGTTGCCCCTGTGTGAATAGGCTTTGAAAGAAAGCTCTTTATTTTGTGTTATTTTTTTTTTTATATATATAAAAAGTTCATATAGGTACAGTGTTGCGTGACCACACACTTGTCATTTAAAGTGTGACAGAGCTGAAAGCTGAAAATCGGCCTGGACAGGAAAGGGTTGAAAGTGTATCGGTATTGAAGTGGTTAAATTCTTCATTGCACAGTTTGTAAAATTTGTTTTACAAATCAATACAGAGAACATTCAAAGATCAAGTGGTTGCTGAAGCATTGCTAAAAACATTAGAATGATGAAATCATTTGAAGATGAGGCACTGGTGACACAATCCATAGGTCAAATTAAGTGACACTGTCTGAGATCATACATTGGTTGTAACTTTAAAAAAATTACAGACCAAAACTGAACAAATTACAACGCTCTTGTGTGTGATTCTTTCAGGATATTATTATTCCAATGTTGTATTTTAAGCAAAACAAACATGTTAAATACTTTGCATGCGGTACTAATTATTATGCATCATATTAATTATTAAATTAATGCAAACTGTATTAATATTCATGGTTTTATAGTAGCAGTTGAACATAGAATGCAATATTGGCATGAATATTTATTTACTTTTACATGTTTTACATGCTGACAAACATAGTTATTAAACATATTGATTAAAATAAGAAAACAAAATCTGATTCTGAACAAAGTTATTTTGTTTCCATTCATTTACTATACTATGTCTAATGTATCCCCCTTCATATGATAGCAGATTGTACCAACTGCATTTTCTTGCCTACCAGTAGGCAAGCTAAAGATTTTAATTGGCTTCAGGGTGCAATAATGCTTACAACATCTGCATGAAATATCTTTGTCTATTTTTTATCTCTATGGCATAATACAATACCATCTGTCATAAGATCAATTTTTTTGCTGTAGAAATATAGATCATTATGATCAACATTTTGCAGCAGAACTTGTTCTCACACTTAACTGCATCCACAGTGCCATCAGCCATTTAGCGTAATTTATTGTTCAGGCATATTTTGCTCAGCTATATCATATGTATTCCATGTGCATATGGTTTGATCATAATGACAGTAGATCACTGTATACATTTTACAGCAAAGAGTATTGGTAAAAATAACCAGGCATGAGCATGTTTAGGACTCTCCACTTCTAGGCAGCTATATTACCAAAAGTATTGGAACACCTGCCTTTACTCTCACATGAACTTTATTGGCATCCCAGTCACTTTTTCTGATAAAAAAAAAAAGACGTTTTATGTGACGAAACATAACACCATTTTTCAAACTTCATTTTCCAAAACGATGTTGCATACACACCATCGTTTTTCCAAAAATCTCTAGCAAAGCGTGTTGACGTACACCACGCTCGACGGCACTCTGTTCCATTGAAGCTCTGTCTCATAACTTGCTTCTGAGCATGCGCGGGTTTAAAAATGTCGTTTTCAACGTCGTTTTGCCCACACACGATCACTTTTTATGACACAAAAAATTACATTTAGAAAAACGACACAAAAAATTCAAGCATATTCGAATTTTTGTTTGGTCGTTTTTTTGAAGACATAAAACAAAGTTTTGCCCACACATGATCATTTTAAATGACGTTTTTGAAAACGTTGTTTTTTTTCATCACAAAAAGTGATTGTGTGTACGCGGCATTAGTCCGTAGGGTTCAATACTGAGTTGGCTCACCCTTTTGCAGCTATAACAGCTTCAGATCTTCTGTGAAGGCTGTCCACAAGGTTTAGGAGTTGGGGTAAGGCCCATACTTCCCATCATAGTTAGTCCACCATCTCCGTTATCTCTACAAAGGACATATTTGAGGCCTTATATCTCCTTCTGGATCGGGACATTTCTCGCTCCGGGCTTTCCTCTTTGTTACTGCTATTATCATGCACCTGCTGAGTCTCCGCCATGTTCATCTCCCACTGCGACAAAAGAGAAGGGGCAAGGGAATATATTAGAAAGAATGTCAGGGGCGGGCGGAGTTTCACGCATGCGCAGTGTATATAAAGCTAACACGCGTGTGTTGTACCTACGTTCTGTGTGAGGAGAAAGGAGTAACAGATATACTGGTCACTCTAACAAAGGTAACATTTAAACTTGGGGCATCAGTGGCCTATACTGATTCTAGATTAGGGCCTATATTGGGATAAGATTAGGAGAATTTCGCCTTAAATTTGTGTTTTTGTCTTGTGTTTTGTCTTGCAGAAAATATGAAACAGTTCAAAGACCCTGATTTCATGGGTCAGTTCATAGACAGCTACAGGGATCTGAGCAATTTGTGGGAGATTAAAATATATATTCTTATATAGAAATAAACCAATTAGAAAGGCAGCGCTGGAGAAACTGCTGGAATTTGTAAAGATGCAGGTCCACGACGCAGACATCGACTTTGTGGAAAATAAAATATAGAAAGAAGCGGAATAAGGTCCTGGCTTCTCAAACATCAGGAGCAGCAGCAGAATGTGGTTTCTGGATGACCAGACTGAAGTCAGGGAATCACTTTTCACAGTTCCTTCCACCCTTTCCTCCACCCTTGCCTCAACCCCAGCTGAGGCTTCCAAGGACCAACCTGGGCCTTCCATCCAGGAAGAAGTGGAGGAGCACAGCTGGAGTCAGGTATAGTATTTTTCTACATATTTATTGTCCTAAAATTATTCATGTTATCTAGATGATATTATTGATAACAATTTAAAGATTTAACAAAAAGTGTTTTACATATCAATCAACAGTAGCGGCCAAAAATGATTGGGACAAGAATGAAAAATGCTGTGGTCAGAATGAGAGTATTTTCTATTTATTAACATTCAATTTGCAACAGTCATGAGCTGAAAATTGTGTGTGATTGATGAACCTAAAACTATGTCTCTTTTTTATACTCAGGAAGCCAGGACAAGGCTCTGGAATGTGGCAGCCAGGAGGTGGCCGGGCCCAGGTGCCTCCCCTCCGCCTTACAACAAAAAGGCCCAGGAAGGGGAGGAACATGGAGGAAGTAGCACTGGGCCTCATTAGGGAGGCTAATGTGGCCCTGAAAACACCCTCCCCCACGCTGAAGAGTCCTATGCTAAATTGCACACAATTCCAATGCCTCATCTGTGAGGACATTATTTTTCAGGCCCTTCATAAGGGGTTGAGGGGCCAACTGACAGAAAACATCCACTTCTGTGAGCTTTCCCATCCTCCTCCTCCTCCTCCTGCCACAACTCCACCACCAGAGCCACAGTCTTCAAAAAAGCGTGCAGGGAAGGCTGGAGGGAAGGCTGCAGGGAAGACAAGAAAGTGATGGCCTGGGTTCAGTCTGGTCTGACAGAATATGCAGGCTGCTGTAGTACCACAGACTGGGGACATATACTGTATGCCATCTGCTGCTGTTCCTGATCTCTTGAAGTCCTGGACTAGATTGTGCTCCCTCTTATATGGACTTCTCAAGCTACCAATTTTGGTTTGGGGTCCAAAGGCTTCACAAATTCCAGCAGTTTCTCCAGCATTGCCTCTTTATTTTGTTATGAGCCAGACTAAATGTTTTTTTTTTTTTTTTTCTGAAAATACTAACCTATGTGTTTTTTTTTCTCCAAATAAGACAGTTTGTGAGTAGGCAGGTACATTTTAAAAATACAATGTCAAATTAACAAGGGACTTCAACCTACCTCCTTGAGGTTAAAAAATACAAGATAATAATGTTCTTGTGGTAACTTGACACAAAAAAAATATGGAGATCACTAGAAAATAATGTTAAAAAAACAGATCTTGATTATATAAAACAAATAAAAAAGATGACTATAAAAAAATATTCTAAACGTTATTATGGAGATCTGGCTTTAAAATAAATAAAGATTATTTGTGAGATCAAGGGAAATAATACAGAAATACCTTTGCCTGAGTGAATATCAGCAGCAAAACAATTTCATTATTCTAGCATTATAAAGAACAAAAGAATGTGCTGCATTAAAAGATCCAAAAACTTGCAACGTGATGAAAGTGCCATCTCCATTGTGAATGCTAGATTTACTAGACCGAGCGCTTCCGTCTCGTACTTGATTCTGAGCATGCATGTTTTTTTTCGCGCCGGAATTGCATACAGACGATCAGATTTTACAATAGGAATTTTTTCCTTCGGAAAATTGGAGAACCAGCTATCAATCTTTTGTTGGCGGAAATTCCGACAGAAAAAGTCAGATGGAGCATACACACGGTTGGAATTTCCGTCAAAAAGCTCACATCTGACTTTGTCAGAATTTCTGATCGTGTGTATGCGGCATTAGATTTTCATTGATTTGTAAAATCTACCCTTTAAGAAAATATAGCCATTCTTATCGGTGTGCCCTCCACAGTGTATCTATATAGCTATGGTGTTTACTTCTATAGTTTTGTTAAAAGCAAGCATATATACAAAGCCACAGAAGCCAAAAGCAACAGATGACTTCTGAGGGATTGCTACACTGCTGTGTATTGAACTTTGCTATTTAAAGGCTGCACCAAATAAAACAGTGGTGTGAGATGGGTATGATAGAAACAGCCACTCCTTGACCCGTGTTGCTACATTTTATTTTTAAATTTACAACATTTTAAAATTCCACCAGCCAGTAACAGCATGTGGCACATTTGTTGAGCAATGCCTGTTTCAATCATAACATTCTATAAAAGTAATTTGCCTCTAAGCAAAGTCATTAGTGTAAGTAGTTGCCAAAAGGTGAAAAATTACTTTAAATGCAGCCAGTCACATGCTTTTAAAGCGCAATGAGTGATAATCGTATTAACTTGGTTGTTAGGGGAAAATGGAGCTAAAACTGCAAAATTTCAACCTACCTACTCTTTAGTGAGGTTGGTGTACCCAATATAACTTCATGGTGAATACAGGCAACATAGCATACCATAGGAAAGCAGAGAGAGAGGAAAATATACCACAAACATTTCAGAAGGATGCTCCTAGTGACTCTGTGTGAGTCTATGGAATTATGAATATATAACTGTTCTGTGCTAATAACTATATAAAATCCGATAACATACCCTTTGAAATTTTCCAAATTTTTTCATGTTACAACCAAAAATGTAAATGTATTTTATTGGGATTTTATGTGATAGAAACACAAAGGGGCACATAATTGTGAAGTGGAAGGAAAATAATAAATGGTTTTAAATTTTTATTTACAAATAAATATTTGAAAAGTGTGGCATGCCCCACTGAGTCAATACTTTGTAGAACCAGCTTTCACTGCAATTACAGCTGCAAGTATTTTTGGGTATGTCTCTACTAGGGATGAGCTTTATGTTCGGTTCGACTCAAACATTGGCTGTTCGCCCATTCGCCGAATAACAAACAATTTGGGGTGTTTGCGGCAAAATCGAAAGTCACGGAACACCCTTTAAAAGTCTATGGGAGAAATCAAAAGTGATGATTTCAAAGGTTAATATGCAAGTTATTGTCATAAAAAGTGTTTGGGGACCTGGGTCCTGTCCCAGGGGACATGTATCAACGCAAAAAAACATTTTAAAACTTTTTTCAGGAGCAGAATTTTTAATAATGCTTAAAGTAAAACAATAAAAGTGAAATATTCCTTAACATTTCATACCTGGCGGGTGTCTATAGTATCTATGTAAAGTAGCGCATGTTTCCCATGCTTAGAAAAGTCCTTGCACAAAATATAATTTCTAAAGGAAAAAGGTAATTTAAAACTACTTGCGGCTATAATGAATTGTTGGGTCCTGGCAATACAGATAAAACTTATTGAAAACAAATGACATGGGTTCCCCCCCAGTCCATTACCAGGCTCTTTGGGTCTGGTATGAATATTAAGGGGAACCCCAAACCCCAAAAAATGCATGGGGGTCCCCCCAAATTCCATTACCAACCCTTCAGGTCTGGTATGGGTTTTAAGGGGAACCCCACGCCAAAATAAAAAAATGCTGTGGGGTTCCCCCCAAAAATCCATACCAGACCCTTATCCAAGCACGCAACCTAGCAGGCTGCTGGAAAAGAGGGGAGGACAAGAGAGTGGCCCCCCACCTGAACTGTATAAGGCCACATGCCCTCAACATGGGGAGGATGCCTCCATGTTAATGGGGACGAGGGCTTCATCCCCACAACCCTTGCCCAGTGGTTGTGGGGTCTGCGGGCGGGGGGCTTATTGGAATCTGGAAGCCCCCTTTAAATGATTGCCTTGTACTGTATTTTTCTCTAACCATCTTCTCATCGACTCTGACCAGTTGCCATGCCCCTGCTGAAGAAAAGAATCCCCACAACATGATGCTGCCACTTCAAATTTGGTCTCATCTGACCAGAGCACCTTCTGCCACATGCCACTGCAAACGGGACATCTTATGACTTTCTTTCAACAATGGCTTTCTTCTTGTCACTTTTCCATAAAGACCAGATTTGTGGAGTGCATGACTAATAGTGGTCCTGTGGACAGATTTCTTTGCAGCTCCTCCAGAGTTACCATGGGCCCCTTGGCTGCTTCTCTGATTAATGCTTTCCTTGGTCTGGCCTGTTAGTTTAGGTCAGGGATCTCCAAACTACGGCCCTCCAGGTGTTGCGGAACTACACATCCCATGAGGCATTGTAAAACTCTGACATTCACAGACATGACTAGGCATGATGGGAATTGTAGTTCCTGAACAACTGGAGGGCCATAGTTTGGAGACCCATGGTTTAGGTGGACAGCCATGTCTTGATAGGTTTTCAGTTGTGCCAGACACTTTCCATTTTTGGATGATGGTTCTCTAAGGGCTTCACAGAACAGCTGTTTTTATACTAAGATTTAATTACACCAATGTGGATACTATTTACTAAATAGGTAACTTCTGAGGGCAATTGATTCCACTAGATTTTAGTTAGGTGTATCAGAGTAAAGGGGGCTGAATACAAAATGCACGCCACAATTTTTTTAATTAAAATTACATTTTAAATCTCAGTGAATGAATGAATGAATGAAAAACTTATATAGCGCGGCACATGCGAACCAAATCGCCTCTGGGCGCTAGTTGTATCCGTCTCTCTTGACATCAAAAGAGCAGAGTTTTAATCCGTCTTCTGAAGGTCAGGTGGTTTTCCTCCAACCGAATGCTGGTTGGTAAAGCGTTCCAGAGTCTGGGACCCTGGACAGCAAACCTTCTTTCTCCTTTGGACTTGAATCTGGCTTTGGGTACTTTGACCAAATTTTGGTCACTGGATCGCAGAGCGCGATTGGGGTTGTGGGGTTCTATTTTATCGCAAAGATATTGCGGGGCTTTTCCATGGATGCATTTATGGGTCAGACAGAGTGCTTTAAAAGCAATTCTGTCTTTTACCGGCAACCAGTGAAGGGATCTCAGCGACGGTGAGATTGATTCCCAGGGTTTTTTCCCAGTCACCAGTCTGGCGGCCGTATTTTGTACGACTTGCAGACGAGCGATTTGGTACTTTGGGAGTCCGAGGTAGAGAGCGTTTGCATAATCCAGTCTGGAGTTCACAATCGTTCCCACCATGACTGGCACATCTTCTTTGGGAATAAATGGGATCAGTCTGCGGAGTAGGCGCAGCAGATGGTGAGATCCGCTGACTACTGACCCTATTTGTGCGTCCATAGTCATGTGGGTGTCAAAAATGATCCCAAGACTTTTGACTTTGGCGCTCGGGGAGATGATCTGGCCCAGAATGGGCGGAGGTGTCCAGGTTGTTGTGAGTTGACTCTTGCGACTGGCCTGAAACAGAAGAAGTTCTGTTTTAGAATTGTTGAGTTTGAGATAACTCCTCGTCATCCACTTTTCTATTGAAGAGAGACAATTCTCTAAGCTGAGATGACGATCCTTTCTATTGCAGATGCGAAAATACAGTTGCGTATCGTCTGCATATGAGTGATAAAGTAGTTGTTGACTACTGATGACTTCAAAGAGAGGTCGAAGATAGATGTTGAAAAGCACCGGTGATAGAGGTGAGCCTTGGGGGACTCCACATGACACCGTGCGTTTTCTAGAAATGAACGGTCCTAATTTCACCGTTTGAGATCGGTTTCCCAAAAAAGAGGAAAACCATGGTAAATCACTCTCTGTGACTCCGGCTACCTCAGTCAGCCGAGTCAGTAGCAGTTTGTGATCTACGGTGTCAAAGGCTGCGCTTAGGTCCAGCAGAACCAGGAGAGAAGATTCTCCTTCGTCTGCGGCCTCCAGAACGTCGTCCCATATTTTGAGCAGTGCAGTTTCCGTCCCGTGTCCGGGACGGAATCCCGATTGCAGTGGATCGAGTAAGTTGTGGGTATCTAGATGCTGTTGCAGCTGTTGTACCACCACTTTCTCCATTACCTTAGAGAAAACGTTTAGCATTGTTATGGGACGGCGGTGATTTGGGTCCTTGGGATCCAGGGTAGGTTTCTTCAAGATGGGCTGGATTGTGCCCTCTTTCAGCAGGGAGGGCACTATGCCTTCCTTAAATGACTGGTTTATAAGCTGCGTAATGGGAGGCGCCAGGATATCGGCACATTCCTTTAGCAGCTTAGTGGGGATAATATCATTAGGCGAAGTGCTGTTCCGCAATGCGCCGATGATATTTTCTGTGTTCTTGATGGAAACGGGTTCCAAAGTGAACTTTGTTGGTTGTAGTGTGTTCCTCTGGGTGCTGTGTGGTAGCTCAGGGGCATTGTTTTGCGAAATGCTTTCCCGGATTCCCTCAATTTTATTGATGAAGAAATCCGACAATTCATCGCAAAATTCTTGGGTGTCTGTGTTGGGGGCTTCAAGACAGTGTGGATTCATGGTCTGTGAGACCAGCTTGAAGAGATCCCGAGGGCGGTTTAAAGCGCTGTTGATAGCCATGGAAAAATAGTTTTTCTTGGCTTTGAAGATTTCTATGTGGTATCTTCTAGTTGCTGCTTTGTAGAAGGCGAGGTTCGTCTCGGAAGCGTTTCTTTTCCAGGCGGCTTCTGCCCTTCTACGCTCTTGCTTCAGTAGCGATAGCTGGTTGTTGAACCAGCCTGCCTTGTTTTTCCGGGTAAGGACTTTGTGTTCAGGCGCTACTACGTCGGCTGACTGTAGTAGGGCTGCATTTATGGCATCCAGAATATCTGCGGCCGTTTGTCTTGGTTGCATTGTTTTAATTTTATTTTCCAAGGTAGATTTGAAGAGTTCCGAATGGAGCTTCTTCTGAGATCTAGACCAGTGTGTTGTCACTGGCTTGGGTGTTTTTAGCAATAGGGCCGTATTGGAAATTATGAATTTAATTGCATGGTGATCTGTCCATGGCAATGGTTCATTTTCCAAAATACTTACTTTCAGATTTTGTCTGAAGATAAGATCGAGTGTGTGACCTGAAGTATGTGTGGGCTCATGTACTAGTTGCTGAAGGCCTAATCCTTCCAGATGGTCGATACAGGCGTCGGCCACGGGGTCTTGTGAGGAGTTGGCCCAGAGATTGAAATCTCCGAGCAGCAAAAGGTGTTTGCTGGTTATGGCATAAGTGGAGATGAACTCTGACCATGGAGGTAAAAACTGCGATTTAGGCCCTGGTGGCCTATAGCAGAGCAGAATATGGATGGTCTCCTGGGGGTTTGTTTGCAGTTGGAGAGTAAGGGTTTCCATTAATGGAAGCGAGTGCTGAAGGGCTGGTTTAGAGATCACAAGATGCGTCTTATGAATCACCGCCAGTCCTCCACCTCTTTGCCCTATTCTGTTTTCAGTGATAATCCGGTAGTGTTCTGGCACCAGTTCTCCAAGAATGGTGTTACAGTCGGCTGTAAGCCAGCTTTCTGTAATAAAAAGACAGTCTAAGTTGTTCTGTAGAATGAAATCATGGATTTCTAATCGGTGCCTTACTGCCGATCTTGTATTGATCAAAGCACATGATATGTGCTTCGCTTGGGGTGGGTCGCTAAATTTTGTTCCTGATGATCGACGATCGATCCTTAAGAGTTGCTCAAAACTCAGGGCCTTTTTAGTGACGGCTGGTAGCTTCGTGGCAAATTGCCTCAGGCCCCTGATGATTTCTACCGAATATTGCCAGACGGCCATATTCCGCCGGGGGGAGAGTGTGGTCGGGTGGCGATGGGGAGTAGATTCCTTGGATCCTTTCTCCTGGATATTTTTATTTGGTCCAGAGGAAGGCAAAAAAACCCTGGTTCAGCTAAGCCAATCTGCTGGGCAGGGAAAAAAATTCCTTCCTGATCCCTCAGAGGCGATCGGTTGAGCCCTGGATCAAATCTAATGGACTGGTGAGGGAGTGATGTGAAGGGAGTAGTTCCTGCTTGGGGGGTGCACCAAGCTGGGCCACCAATCTGGTGCAAATAACCCCAGAGAGGGGGTAGTTGGCTGCTGGGGAGGTGGATGGGGACCCCTGTGGGTAGGGGGGGTGAGTTGGGTGAAAGCACTAGGGCAGAAACAGCTTGCTGTAGCCGTGCGCCGCTAGGCCGCAGTTGAAGCCACGGACTTTCCTAAGCCACGGCTCCCGCGGACCTAGCGTGGCTGGCGCGGACCGGCGAGAACAGCCAGGGTACAGTGGGAGGGATGTGGGGATGGGTTGGGGGTACCTTGAGTGCGGTCTAGGGCCAAAGCACCGGGGTGATGCAACAAGCTGAGGCCGAGCGCCGCTAGGCCGCAGTTGAAGCCGCGGACTTTCCTAAGCCGCGGCTCCCGCGGACCTAGCGTGGATGGCGCGGACCGGCGAAAAACGGCAAGGGAACCAGCTGGGGGGATGTGGGTACGGGCAGGGGGGCCTCGATTGCGGCCTGGGTGAGACGAGCTGAATTTCCAGTCTGGTTTGGGCGGTTATCCTGAAAAGGACGGCCGACCTTGATCCTGGGGGGGACAGGCTGGATTACCTGTGTGAAGGCTGTATGATGGCTCAGAAGGTTCAGATGCTCAGATGCTCCAAAGAGGGGGGGGAAGGAGTGCTGGAGGCGGCTAGAGGTGGAGGAGATCCGGGATCCAGGTAAGATGCGGCTGGCTGGACAGGGGAACCCTGACTACCTGCTGGCTACACCTGCCTGGAGCTATAGCTTGCACGCTCCTACTCCTAGGAGAACGTGTGCCGTGAGAGCTCCTGTGTATATATATATATGTATATATATATATATATATATATATATATATATATATAATAGTTTGTAGGCACTAAGGCTTTCATGCAGACAGTGCCTTGAAAAAGTATACCTTTTGAAATATTCCACATGTTGTCATGTTACAACCAAAAACGTATATGTATTTTATTGTGATTTTATATGATAGACCAGGGGTCTCCAAACTGCGACCCTGGGGCCAGATGCGGCCCTTTGCTTGCCTTGATGTGGCCACATCGAGGCAAGCAAAGGGCAGCATCTGGCCCGAGGGCCGCAGTTTGGAGACCCCTGGTCTATCATATAAAATATATATATATACTGTATATACAGTATATACATAATTTTCACTTTCTCATTCAGCAGAAGCAGTGTAGTGTTGGATTACACTGGGAGACAGCTGATTGGAGGAAAGGCACACACCCCCCTCCATATAGGCAGAGACTTTCAGAGATGTCCTGTAAATAGAGCAGCTTTCTGCTAATCTATTTTTAGCACCCAAAATTCAGGCTGGTTTTATCACATGTTGGAGAACTTGTCAGAAGTTGTCATGCTGATAACAAAAGAACAGAGCAGGAGAAAGCCACAGGACTTAGTGCTTTGAAAAGAGATGAGAAAACACTGCAGATATAAAACACACATACAATTCAAAAGAACCGCCTTTCTTTTGAATGGCACGAACACGGTGACGTCATCGACTACGACGAGCATGTGCTTGTCACATTCGATGCCGTCACCGCCATCTTGCTTCACCCTACCTATGCTTTGGAAGCTACCACGCATGCGTCAAAGTCATTTTGAGCATGCGCGGGTATCCATGGAGGCAGGTAAGTATACAGATGCTCGGGTTTCTCAGCAGGAAAACACTGCCGAGAATCACAACAAGAAAATAGAGAGCAGGTTCTCTATTTTTCTAGTCTAGATTCTGGGCAGTTTTCTCGACGAGAAACCTCAAAGCTTCGTACACACGCTCGGTTTACTCGGCAAGAAAGCTCTGACAGCAGTTTTCTTGCTGTTTCTGGCCGAGAAAAATGTGCATGTGTATGAGGCTTCAGTCTAATGACTAATTAGTTAGTCTGCAGTACACATAAGAGCTTTGATGTGAGCTGCGGCTTCCACGCATATTGGCATATGTGTGCAACTAACCCTCAGTTTTTAATGTGAAAGATAATGTAAGTGACATATTGGAGGAGTTGAAGCTAAGTGGATCTGACTGTACATCTGACAAGCTAGGTGGATGTATGGATTGTCTGCTTCAGACACTTGGTCAAAACACTCCATGGTAATTGGTGTGGCTGGTCCGGAGATAAGGAGAGACAACATCTCACCAATGTTTGTGATTAATGTTTAACAGATCCTATTGATCTTTCTAGAGATCGAAGGCCAATAGGATCTGGTAAGCGCCCTTATGATCAGAGGTGGTGGTATTCAAAAAGGAGCTTTTTTTGAGCTTTAAATGAACATTTAAAGAAGATTTTTCACCATTTCACCTGGACTTTATTAATTATATTGGCCCAGATTCAGGTACATCTGCGCATTATTGGACCGGCGTAGCGCACCGCCTTTACATTAGACTTGCGCAATTTTGTCGCGTAATCACCCTATTCTCGTAGCTTTTGCGCAGAAAATTGCGCATACGTAACGTTTTTTCAGAGGCGTAAGGAGGAGTAATACAAATTGGGAAGGACGTGGGCGTGTTACATTGAAATGAGCCGTGACCCCATGCAAATGAAGGGCTGGCCGGCTCGCGCATGCGCGCTTGAAGGAGACCATGTCAGCTCCGCTGTGCGCATTCTCACAACTCGGGAGCGGCGCAATCAGTGAAATTGGAAATGGACTAGGGCAACGTTGTGAACTATGCAGACAGCATAAATAGACACACACAAACGCACTTGCATTGCAAAAGTACATCCCTTTGTCCCTTCCCATTTAACCAAGTGCTTTTGTCCTGTTGTTCGTTGCGGTGTGTTTTGTAGTTGTCAGATTAGTGTTCTGTGTGATCAAGTGTTTGCTAGTAGATTTTTGAAAGTGGTTTTTGATAAGTGTTTGAGAGACTGTTTGTTTGATTGATATATTTGTGTTTGTTTCTTTTCCTGCTGTATTTTTGTTTTTTGGTGACTGTTTCTTGCTCAGTAGTTTTATCTCTGTGTGTGTGTTTTTTTTTGATTGGTTGTGCTTGTTTGTGTGCGTGAATTTTGTTGACTGGGACTGTTTTTTTTTGGAAGGATGACTGAGAGAAAACGAAAGCTGAATTTTACAGTTGTGGAAAAACAGATTCTTGCCCGGGCCATTAGCGAGTATGAGCGTTACCTCCACGCCCCATAGAGTGCCAACACCACCCCGGCCAGGAGGAGGGAGATTTTGGATAGGATCACTGACCAGATGAATTCAGCGGGGCAGGGGGAGACACGGACCCGGTCTGGGATTGACAAAAAAATCAATGACCTCCGGCGTCTGGTCAAAAAGAAGCTGGCCAGAATGCATGCCCATGCCAGGGGCACAGGAGGGGGCCCACCATGCCGTATTAGCCTGACAGCGGAGGAGCGTGCGGTGGCCCTGACCTTTCATTGGCATGAAGTTGCGGGCCTGCCCGGCTTTGACTCAAGTTCGGAGCCCGTGGTGCCAGGTAAGTTTTTTTTTTTTTAATATCAGGTGTGTAGCATGTGTGGGGGAGGGGGTGAAAGGGAATATGTGGCAAGTGTGTGGATCCTCCAACCTGTGAATGTTTTGTGTCATCCACAGATGTGCAGGAGGGTGCAGGGCCATCTGGCCTGACCGCACCAACCCCAGGACAGCAGCCTAATGAGGCCCCCCCAACAAGGCCGGAGTCTGCGGAGGAGGTTCAAGAGGAGCAGGAGAATCATGAGGAGGAGGAGAATCATGAGGAGGAGGAGAATCATGAGGAGGAGGAGTCCATGTCAGGCACTGGACGTTTGGGTTTTGAGGACTCTTCCCCTCTGGCTGGCAGCAGGCAGGCCTCCCTAAGGGGGAGCCCCCCCCCCCTTCTCCCCCAACATGGCTCCCCTCACAAGGGCCTCCCCTTCTCCCCGGCCACAAGCATCAGCTGGAGGCAGGATGTCATCCCAGACCACCAGGGGGGTGGCCGATCTCCTGCCCGCCACTCTGAGAAGGGACCAGTTCCTCCAGACCCGCCATCTGGGACAGGTCAGCCAGACATTGGTGCGGATGGAGGAGAGCCTGTCCTCCATCAAGGATACGCTGGGGAACCTGGACTCCCACTCCCGGGCTTTCACAACCTGCCTAAATGAACTGCAGACGACATCAGCAGGCGTTGGGCAGGATGTGAGGGCCCTTACCCTGGCTATCCAGGCCAACATGGCAACACTTGGTGCTGCCCTGGACAGAATAGCCGTGGCCTTGGAGGGCAGGCCGCCAGGTGGGCAGAGATCAGGGGCTGCTCCTCCTTCCCCCGGTTTTACCTCTTCCCCATGAGTCTCCCCTGAGAAGCCGGGGGCCGTGGCCGGGGGCGCCCCAGGCGTGGCTCACGCAGAGGGCAATCATTTGTTTTTCCCCATTTTTTTTTTTTTTTTATATTTTTTTTTGCTGGAAATGTTTTGCTTTTGCAGGTCATTTGTTTTTTGTGTTGTGAATGAGCGGTGTGTTGGGCTGGTGATGTCCTCCTGCAGGGTTGTGGTTAATTCCAGGATGACATGAGGGGTGAATCTGAAGATGCGAAACACCTCAGAATCACTCATGCCAAACAGGTCTATGCGGGTGCGGTATATCCTCTCCCGTGCCATCCTCCGTGCCATCCTCCGTGCCCTCATCCTTCTTTGTTCATCTAAAGTCAGTAGTATAGCTATGTGCGACGATGCCCCTGGCATGTTGGCATACAGATTGTTGTGCAACACGTGTGACTGCTGAGCTGCTCACTAACAGTGTTGCTTTATCTAACAAGTAGACTTTTTTTCTCTTTTTAGACCAGCTTTTATATGCTCTAATTTTAGACAGGACATTTTGCTGTTGCGCACACTGCGTCGCCTGCGCTGCTCCAACGTTGTTTTGTGGATCCCCGTAAGTCCCTCATTAGCATATTTGACTAACAAATCAATGGTGTGTCTAGCGCACTTTTGCGCGGAAGGATGCGCCAGTCTAACGAAATTACGCGGGACAAAAAAAAGACGCTTTTTTGCGTATCTTGTTCTGTGGATGCCGCACGCGCATCTCCTGTTGCGCAGGTGTAATCGCTCTGTGAATCTGGGCCATTGTGTTTTTTCCCAATTCATTTTACATTTAGTGTGGCTTTGCTTTTTTGTTGTTTTAGCACGGTTTCCCTATTAAAATTTGAAATGCACAAATATACCGAAAGGATCAATAACTAAATATAAAGTGAAAAGCAAAAGAAAGTCCAAAATGTGCATTTGCTTAACCATTTAGAGACGGAAAGATTTTCCTGCTTAGTGACCAGGCCATTTTTTGTGATACAGCACTGCGTTGCTTTACCCGACAATTGCGTGGTTGTGCGATGCTTTACCCAAACAATATTGACGTCCTTTTTTTAACACAAATAAAGCTTTCTTTGGGTTATTTCTAAACACTTTAATTTTTGCGCTATAACCAAAAAAATGAGCCTTTAACCTCCCTGGCGGTATGATTATGTCAGATTTTAGGTGCTGAAAGTGGTACCATTATTTTGCATTGAAATTTGGTGTTTTATATTTTAGGCCTGTAATTCTTAGGAATAACTCACTTAAATCTGTCCAAACAAGAGTCTAGTAGATATCCTGGGTATGATAAATTATAATATAATAAATAACTATAAATAATTATAACAAATAATAATGTGATTATAATAAAAATTATTCAATAATGTAATTCAATCTAAAACACTGAAATTTGCTCAGTTGCAGAATTTTCGCTGTCATTACTTTTATTGTTTTATGACGAATTTCCCCACAAATCGATATCGCTCAATTCTGCAAGTGATTCTTATTTAGCATCTCTGTTTTCTAGCTGGTCTAGAACCACTTTTGATGTAAAGGGACACTTTTTGGTTGCTATGGACAATCTACAGTTTGAAGGCAGAAAGAACAGTTTTTATAATATAAAAGTGCATGTAGGACACTGGGCAGACCACTATGGACAAATAGGGTGTGTATTTATTTCATACAGTACTGTAATCTATAAGATCTGGCCCCAAGGCTGCAGTTTGGAGACCCCTGGTCTATCATATAAAATATATATATATACTGTATATACAGTATATATATATATACTGAGATTTAAAATGTAATTTTAATTAAAAAAAATTATACTCTAAGGGCGGTGATCAATGACTGATAATGGGACTTCAATATAGTACTGCAGTGGGTGATCTAACACTTAGGCCTCGTACACACGAGCGGATATGTCCGCTGAAAACGGTCCGATGGACCGTTTCAGCAGACATCTCCGATCGTGTGTATGGGCTAGCGGACAGATTTGTCCATCGGACAAATTTCAAAGCATGCTTTGAAATTTGTCCGCTACAAACCTGTCCGTCGGATATGTCCGCTGGTTAGTACGGGAAACCAGCGGACATATCCTCCCGCACATGCGTCGTATCCTGTGAATGGATCCGACGCATGCGCGCGTAAGTGTTTACTTCCTGGTGCGTGACGTAGCGGTGACGTGGCGGCGTCAACGTCACCGCCACGTCAGCGCGCCGTCCGCCGGCGGGGAATTTGATCCGATGGTGTGTAAACGCCATCGGACCAAACTCCAGATCGGACATATCCGATGGAAACGGTCCGCGGACCGTTTTCATCGGATATGTCCGATCGTGTGTACAAGGCCTAACTGATGCTGAAGAGAATTGACTAACTACCACTGACATCACCAGTGACATTAATACAGTGATCAGTGATAATATAAGGACCAATCTGAAGGCACTATTGTTTAAACAAAAAAATATAAAACAATATGTATATTCGTTAACCACTTAAGCCCCGGACCATTTGGCTGGCCAAAGACCAGGCAACTTTTTGCAATTCGGCACTGCGTCGCTTTAACTGACAATTGATCGTGCAACGAGGCTCCCAAGCAAAATGTACGTCCTTTTCTTCCCACAAGTAGAGCTTTCTTTTGGTGGTATTTGATCACCTCTGCGGTTTTTATTTTGTTGCGTTGTAAACAAAAATAGAGCGACAATTTTGAAAAAAAATTAATATTGCTTACTTTTTGCTATAATAAATATCCCCAAAAAGTATATATATTATTTTTTTCATCAGTTTAGGCCGATACGTATTCCTCTACATATTTTGGTAAAAAAATCACAATAAGCGTTTATTGATTAGTTTGCGCAAACGTTATAGCGTCTACAAAATAGGGGATAGTTTTATGGCATTTTTATTAAATTTTTTGTAAAAATGCACTGATTACTGTAAAAATTACACTGGAAGTAAAGGGGTTAACCTGTAGGGGGCGCTGATGACAGGGAACAGACAATCAGTTACATGACACTTGGAAAAACGGGGAGATGTTGTGCTTACACTTACATCTCCCTTGTTCTTCAGCTCTGTCCCACGTGGAAGAAAAATATATTTTAAATATATTTAAAAAGTTGGGAGCTGTGGTGGCTCAACGTGATTGGCACTGCGCTGACAAGCCATTCACCTCTGCAGCCAAGGGTTCGGATCCCGGTCTCGGCTACATGTGAATTGAGTTTGGTGGTCTCAGCCCGCCTCCCGGTGGGTGTGCTATGCAAGGTACGCCTGTGCTTAGTACGCCCACCCCCCCCCCCCCAAAAAACCACCACACTTGCACGCACACGAAATTGGTTTAAAACACACGCACTTTGGCCATGCGGTCTCTTAAAATAAAGAGAGGCGAAGGACCTACGGGGCTGGCTGGGTGGGCTAGGCCCCCTCACTCCCTCATAGGGGGAGTCCCTCTGCCCCATTGGGGTCCCGTTGGGCCCCAGTTGGGCTCCCAAGAGGAGCAGGTAGGGCGGGGTGAGTGGGAGGCCCCCCTTCACACCCGCCATTGCCACCAGGGGCATGGAGAAGGATGGCGAATGCCTCCGGGGGGAGGGTCTGCCTACTCCCATCTCCTGCAGTCCGGCTCCTCTCTCTCGAGTTCACGCACAAAAATACACTTTAAAAAAAAAAAAAAAAAAAAAAAAAAAAAAAATATATATTTAAAAAAAACATTCTAAATATATTTTTCCCAAATATATTGCAATATATTTGAAATGCTACAATTTTGGCCAGATTCAATATATTTCAAAAATATATTTCAATATATTTGTGAATATATTATTGAATATATTGGGAAATGCATTGTGAAATATGTTGCAAATATACTCATAAATATATGTTAAATGTACTTCTGAATGCATTTAGCAATATATTTATGCAGCCATAAATATATTGCAACATGCATTTTGGAATGCATTGTGAATATATTCAGACATATATTGCTAAATGCATTCAGAAGTACATTTAACATATATTTCTGAATACATTCACAATGCATTCCAAAATGCACTTTGCAATATATTTATGGCTGCATAAATATATTGCTAAATGCATTTAACATATATTTATGAATATATTTGCAACATATTTCACAATGCATTACCCAATATATTCACAAATATATTGAAATATATTTTTGAAATATATTGAATCTGGCCAAAATTGTAGCATTTCAAATATATGGCAATATATTTGGGAAAAAATATATTAAGAATGTTTTTTAAAATATATTTTAAATATAAATGTACTGAATGTAAAATAAAAAAAATACATTCCTATTACATTTTGAAATGCTGTGCATTTATATATTGTATTTTATATATTGTAGGCCTATAAAACCAGCAAATATTTGGAAATAAAAACGATAACACAGTACAATACACACAACTTTATTATCATGTAAATATACAAACACTACAACACAGAGAATAGAAAGTGGTGTTAACTGTGGTAAATGACATACAAGTTTATTTGTGGTATTCTGATGGTTCCCGATGTTTCCCTTCAGGTGATATTTCAACACCGGAATTGTTCTCGTAAGAGCGTCACTGATCACACCGTTTGAAGTCCCAGGAAACTTTGCCAAAGTGGCAGCTTTAAAAAGTAAATGGAAAATATTAGACTTATTAGATTTTCCCTGTGAATCAAAAGCCATATAAGACCCTTTTCACACTGTAGCGCTGCTAAAGCTCCGGCGGTTTTTGCAACACTTTTTAGGCGTTTTTTTTTTTTTTTTAAAGGGAAAAAGTACAGTTTTTAATGCGCTTTTAAAGTGCTTTGGAAGTGCTGCCCATTAATTTCAATAGGCAGGTGTGTTTTAGGAGCGCTATTTATAGCGCTCCCAACCCGCCCCAGATGCTGCTTGCAGGACTCTTTCTAAAGTTCCGCAAGCGCATCGCCCCAGTGTGAAAGTACTCATTGCACTGAAAGGGATGCAGTTTCATGAGCTTTTTAGAGGCTATTTCTAGTGCTAAAACACCTGAATACTGGCTCAGTGTGAAAGGGGTCTAATAGATGCAGCTGAGTAAATAAAACGAACAAAATTAAGCATGTAAAAAAAAAATATTGTAGACTTTTAAAAAATCTGTATAAAAATCAACATCTTGCCTACAACTTGCCTTTTTAGTTCAGACTACTACCAGACTGAGCAAGATATCTTATTTTGACACAACAGTCAAATTGGCTTACAGTCTACATGTCAAAGCTGATGTTTTCATAGGGTCTAACTGTACTTGCTTCTCTCCATCTGTCAGCCGCTTGGAGGCACCTCCTTAAAGGTTACTTTTTATTGAAGTGGTTGTAAAGGTACAAGGGTTTTTACCTTCATGTATTCAATGCATGAAGGTAAAAAAAACTTCTGTGTGCAGCCCCCCTATACTTACATGAGCCCTCTCTCAATCCAGTGATGTCCACGAGAGCCTTGTCTCTCCAGGGACTTGCACTGCTGATTGGCTTTCTGTAGCGGTGGGAGCTATTGGCTCACGGTGCTGTCAATCACAGCCAGCGAGCTAATTAGGAGATGGGGTCAAGGCAAGGCTCAGTGTGTGATTGGACACACAGAGCTCTGGTTCAGGAGCACCGGCATGGGACCTGAGAAGAGAAGGATCTGAGCTGCTCTGTACAAAAACCCTTACACAGAGCAGGTAAATAGGAGTAGGATATGTTTGATATTTAAAAAAAAAGACAACCATTTAATGTTTCGATACCAAAAGAAAACCTAGTATTAAACAAGAGGGGAAGGGAAAAAGAGACGGGATATTCGGCCCATCGGGGGCCTAAAGGGGTTACCTTAAGCAGCACAGAGATTATCTGAAAGATGATAATGATACACCATATATAATTATTCATTTATTTAATAGTATCAAAATTTTAAAATGTTTAAGCACAATGGTATAAAAATTGAACTGACCGTATGGTAATTAGACAAGTATTGATTACCATTTATGCAAAAGAAAACACATAACATTTAAACAAAACAGGAACACACACAGACATAGACAAGAAACATGGTCCGGACACTTTTGTATTCAGCCTGCACGAATGGCAACACTTAAATCTATAGTGATGCGACTAACCATATAGTGATGGCAGGCGGGATCAATAGTATCCACTACCAATAGCCGCGATTGACCAATCGGTGTTAGCGATATGTGGAGGCTGGATACAAGCTCGTTGTGGGGTGGAGGGGAAGGGAAGGGGGAAGGAAAAGTGATGGGAGGGATATGCCTTGGTCGTGATAATAGATCCACTGTTCGTTAATAGTGTTGAGCAGAATATGCCATATTCGAATTCGCGATATATCTCGAATATATAGTCGAATATTCGACATATATTCGCTAAATACGAATATTCGTGATATTTTTTGGAAATTAAATGATTGCGAATTTTTGCGAATTTTTGCGAATTGCGAATTGCGAATTGCGAATGCGAATATTCAAGAAATGCGGAATGGAGCACTCTGATTGGCTCAGAATATTCGTGATATATTACAATATAAAATAATTGCGAATATTCGAGAAATGCGGAATGGAGCACTCTGATTGGCTCAGAATATTCGTGATATATTACAATACAAAATAATTGCGAATATTCGAGAAATGCGGAAGGAGCACTCTGATTGGCTCAGAATATTCGTGATATATTACAATACACAATAATTGCGAATATTCGAGAAATGCGGAAGGAGCACTCTGATTGGCTCAGAATATTCGTGATATATTACAATACACAATAATTGCGAATATTCGAGAAATGCGGAAGGAGCACTCTGATTGGCTCAGAATATTCGTGATATATTACAATACACAAAAATTGCGAATATTCGGCAAATGCGGAAGGAGCACTCTGATTGGCTCAGAATATTCGTGATATATTACAATATAAAATAATAATAATTGCGAAATTTCGAGAAATGCGGAATGGAGCACTCTGATTGGCTCAGAATATTCGTGATATATTACAATATAAAATAATCGCGCGATATCGCTATTCCCGAATAATCGCATTGCGATTTTTCGGCAATATAAAATGAGCGCTGCAGCTACTCGGCCCAAGGTCTCTAATCATACCAGCAATGCTTTTAGACGTCGATGGGGATCTCTAGGATGTGATCTGTTCTAAAAAAAAATTTAAAACATTCGAATATTCGAAATAGCGAATATTCGCCGCGATATTCGCGTTATTCGCGAATACTCGAATATGCAATATTCGTAGCGAATATTCGCAATGCGAATATTCGTGAGCAACACTATTCGTTAACCAAGGTGTATATGATTTGGATGTTTACTAGCATTAATGACTTGGTATATATTGAGCACTGACATAGTCCAGGTAGTAACAAGCAAGTTGGTAAATAATCAGTCCTGATTGTCCTGGTAATGAGATGCGTATCTCAATAAGACTTATGGGTGATGGTTAGTACTAGACTCACGTTGTTAGGTATGTTAGATTAATTAGACATCTAGACAAGAGTCCATGGTCATTCGCATGTGATAATGGGACCATGTAATCAGCACATGACAAGCCTTGGTGCTTATTAATGAATGAGAGCTAAGTTCCGTTTAAGGCTCTCTATGTAGTATCAATGGGAAATAAGGCACCCTTAGATAGATATACGTTACCACCTTGGTAGCCGTCGTATGGAAAGCAGATCTTTATTCACTGCTGGTCAAATTGTGCGCGCTGTTCAGTTGCCCCGTTGTAGCGCTGTCTGGTATGACATCAATTTCCACTGTAAGGTCCAGTATAGGACAAGGGCTGGTTCAGCGCGCGGGTATGATCGACATCATACATCCATCAATGATTGTGAGTAGTTTGACCATCCTGCATGTTCCTCACTGCAGTCGTTTTTTGAATTTAAGCGTCTGCTGCCGCTATCCCTCCATCCTCCACACGAGCTGCTGGTGTCACGGAATCACGTTAGGTGATGACGTCAACGCGTTTCGCCTGGCACATTGGCGTAGCTTCGTCTCGGACGTATGAATCGACAGTGTGGGCGCTTGCTTATACGCGTCACAGCTGCCGATTATCACCAATAGGAAAGAAGGTAAATAATGAGTATAGAGTCATTGCTGGTAGACCTGTTATCATTCAAGGATTTTCTTTTGGTTTGAGTGTAAAGCGTATAAGGTCAGCAGTTTGTTATTAGTAGTTGGATCGTCTGATTAGAAGCATGGGTTATAGTATGGGGGAGAAAGAAATTTGGTAAATATGAAACACACAGTATCCCCCAATATATGGAAAGCTATCCCATGCCATTTCAGACGAGTCAACTATAAGAATCTATTGTGTTCACATATGCTAGGAGAAAAAAGACAAGTTACTAGGGAGTGGGGAAAGAGGGGGGGAGGGGGTGGACAAGGCTAGAAGACAAATACATAGAGACACAAACAAGCAAAAGACTAGCATGTAAGGTGAACACATATATGACGATTGTCAGACTGGCGATTTAACTGGAGCCAGTGTGATTAAATTCAGTATAGCTATTTTGGCTAAAAATGAATTGATCTTATTGAGCAGTGATCTAGATGAGGTTAGATGAAGGCAAGCATTGTATCTGTGATATAGATATTTGGATTATATATCAAATTAGTAGATTAAAAGCTGAGGAGTTTTACTTTTATTTTAAGGAACCAAAAAGGCCTGTAAATTTAATTCTGTGTTGAGTCCCACCGGTACTAGGGACTTGAGGTGATATACCCACCATTTTTCCTTCTGAAGGAGGACGCGATCAAAGTCGCCACGTCTATTGGGCAACCTAAGTGCATAGATGCCTTTAACCGTTAGTCCTTTTGAGCTTCTGTTATGATGTAATGCAAAATGTTTTGCAAGGGGTTTCTCGGGTTCTTTTTCCTTGTCATTAATTTCTCTTAGATGTTCACCCACCCGTACCTTTAATGCACGTTTGGTTTTGCCCACGTAGATTTTTGGGCAGGGGCAAGTAATAACGTAAATTACACGGGTTGTCGAGCAGTTTATTAAGCTTCTTATTTCATAGGAGCCCTGTCCGTAAGCATCAGTAAAGGTGGATGTCCTGTCCACATATGGGCATACTTGACAATGGTTACAGGGAAACATTCCAAGTGTTCTTGGATAGTTAAACAGCCATGTTGTTTCTGGTTCCTTAATGAATTCGGATCTTATTAATAAATCACCTATACTCTTGGCTCTGCGTGCTACCAATTTAGGAGAATCACCGACTATGTATGTCAAAACTGGGGCATTGCGTAATATGCTCCAATGTTTCTCAAGTACTTTTCGGACATTGTCCCATTGGGACCCATATGCGGTGATAATCCTAATTGGTTCAGTTGATTCTTGAGCAAGTTTTACCGTTCTTTTTTTAGTGAGGAGATCGATTCGATCCCGAATCGCTGCCCTCTTTTTAGCCTTTTTAATTATACCATGAGAGTAGCCACGTTCCCGAAAGCGGGTATATAGTTCCTGACTTTCACGTTTGTAGTCCTCCGGGCTGGAACAATTCCTCTTAATGCGGAGGAACTGGCCAACCGGGATGCCGTTCTTCAGCCAATAGGGATGATGGCTTGTCGCATAGAGTAAATTATTGGCTGCAGTGTCTTTACGAAATGTACATGTGTGTAGTTGCCGTTGTCTCATGGAGATTTGCAAGTCTAAGAAGGACAGTTTTTCTGTGTCAAAAGTGTATGTCAGGTGAATATTTCGTTGATTGGTATTTAGTTCCTGCATGAACTGATGTAATAAATCAATTGAGCCCCGCCAGAGCATCAGGACATCATCGATGTACCGCCACCACGTGATTACATGGTGGCGGTACATCGAGGATGTATATACATCCTCCTCCTCCCAGAGGCCAAGGTGGAGGCAAGCATAGGCAGGTGCCCAGGCCGCCCCCATCGAGGTACCCCTTATTTGATGATAATAAATGTTTAAGAATTGGAAAAAGTTATTATGAAGTGCGAGATGTAATATCTCCACTAAAAATTCATTTTGGGGTCCCGATGCCGGGTATGTTGATTCAAGGAATTTTTCCACTGCTTCAATACCCACTACATGTGGTATCGATGTGTACAAAGACTCTACATCGATACCAACAAGTAGTATGTTGTCAGTTTGTCCCTTGATGTCCAAATCATTTAATTTCGCCAGGACATGCTGTGTGTCCTGGACAAATGACTTGAGGTCCACTACCATCTCCTTAAGTAGGAGGTCTAAATATTTTCCTATTCGCTCAAGTGGGCCATAACAGGCCGAGACAATTGGTCTTCCAGGGGGTTCATTTAAGTTCTTATGAATTTTTGGGATGATGTAAAAAGTGGGGGTGTTATAGTCTTGGATTTCTAGATAGTTATATTCCCTCACAGTAAGGAGGCCTTCGTCTCTGGCAAGTCTCAACTTTTGATTCAGGGTGTTAACCAGTGTGGGAAATGGATTATGATCAAGTTTTTTATAAGTGCCTTGGTCATTCAATAGGCGTTTGGCCTCACGTTCATATTGTTCTTGTTTCAAAAGGACAACATTGCCACCTTTATCACTGTTTTTAATGACTATACTTTTATTAGTTTGAAGGTCTTTTAAGGCTCGACGTTCGTCTATGGTCAGATTATCTGTCATTTTAAGGGACCAATCAATTTTCTCAAGGTCTGCCTGTACCATGTCAAGGAACATGTGTAACCATCGATTTTTTGATATTGGAGGCATTTTTAAAGACCTGATTCTGAGATTGGCCCGTCTAATTGAAGTCAATGGTTCCGCGTCCGGTGGGGTATTTTCGTCTAGTAGGGAATTTAGTATGTCCAAAATTTTTTGATCGTCGGGACTAATATCTTTCAAGGAATCTGAAGTTGTATCAGTCTTTGTGTATAGCGATTGGAAAAACACTTTACGCAAAAACAGGGTAATGTCTTTAAACACTGTAAACTCATCCATAGTTGATACCGGGGAAAAAGACATCCCTTTCTGTAATAAACTAAGGTGGTCAGAAGTTAAGGTGAGGTTTGTTAAGTTAATGACTTTTAAGTCGTTGGGTTTGTCAATTAATTGTTGTGTGGTATCACTTACTTGCTCTTCTGACTTCTGGTGTTTGTGCGTTCCCGTGTTGTTTTTGTGGGTTGGGTTTTTCGGAAAGTTGATTTTGGGGGTGATTTCTGGATATTTTCCTGTGTCCCCCCTTCTGGATCTAAAAAAATCACTGATTTAGTGGAACTTTCCTCGGTATCACTAGAAAGAAAACCTACCTGTCTAGGCCTTGAGTACGACACTTGACAAGGAGATGAGCTCAAGTCTTCAGATGGGACAAAAGGTGATGCACACGATACACCCACACAGGATGAACTTCCACCATCATTCTTCAGTGCTATTAGCTGCGCTCTTGTTGTGTTCAAAAGATCCATTACACCAGGCAACTCTATGGAAAAGCATAACAACTTTTTAAGTAACATAATGGCCTATTTTCTCACTATATCCATTCATTTCATTTGTTAGAAATTGATGACTTGTGGAAAAATGTACTTAAATGATTAGAGGGTTTCCTCCAGTCTGCTGCTGACCCCCCCAAGAGGGTTTCTCCCAAGGTAAAAGTAAGGATGTTCCACAAAACAAAAATCCTACTTGTGTATATAGTATGTAGTTACCTCAGTGCACTCACTGATACTATAATGAATGTAGTACAGTAAACTTCCAGTTACTCAACGATCCCCATTGGTACTGTTATTTCTGGTTGCTTGAGATCTAATAGTAACTCTCAAGCATCCACCTCCCATGGCACCCTGACCCCCTCCCACTTAGCAGCTAAAGGGGGTAGGGATTGGGGGCAGGGTTTTACCACCTCCAAATTCACATGTGAATGAGCCTTAAAAGTGCTATTGCCAAATGCAACTTAGGGCTCATTCACAAGTGCGGTATGCAATGCTCCAATGCGCCTCTGAGAAATTCTGCAAGGTGGTGAGGAGGCAAAATGTTTACACCAAAAATTGCAGTGAAAGGCACACAATTGCAGCGCGGTAGTACGGCAATTATAGGTTTTAGTCAGGTGTGAGGAGGCAACATTGGAGGAGACTGTGCCCTGTGATCTTTGACTTCTCCCATGTTGTTCAGGTAGATCTCCAACTCTCTAAGGTTGCCTACCTCTGCCTTAAAACACTGTAGAATGAAAGGGCAAATGATTGGTCAAACAGAAAATAAAGATAAAAATAACAAAGACAGCAGAACTGGTGGAATAACACACAATAAATAGATAACAAAAATAAAAGACTGTGCCAATAAAAAAGATTCAATGAAAATTAAAAAAATTTCACCAATACCAATTCCATTGAAAGATTGGCATCCAGGGGCTGATATGCCAAAAACGGTGCACAATAATTAACCAAAACAAAAAAATCAGAGTGCAAGGAAAAATTTGTATATAAATTCACAAAATGAATGTCAAATTATATGTATAAACAATGAGAGGTTAATACGCCAAATCGGTGATCCCAAAATTGTATGCCAACAGCACACAATTGGCAAACCAAACCTCAAAAATTCTTAATGATATCACCACAAAACTCAAACGCCGATGACCAAATGAATAATGAAGGATGATGCAGATATGATGATCAGATACAGTGCCAGTTTAATGCAGTGATATAAACCGCAATTAAGTTGTCCGCTTACCAAAGGCAAGTTGTCTCAGTTGTTGGTTTTCTTCTTCCAAGTGCTTATTCTGGTTTTATATTCACCAGCTGTCAGTTAGTCTTGGTCAGGTGCTTTGACAGCGGCTGGCGGCCCATCTGTCAGAATCCGCCAAAAATAAAAAAATAAAAAATTATCTTTCCACCTCCACACCCCCCATCTACTCCCCCCCATCCCACACACACACACACACCCCCATCTTTCAAACCCCCCGCCCACACACACACCCCAGACACCGCTAACCTCCTTCTGCACAATTTATTTGATGGTAGCTGAATGTAAACAGCAGGCAGTGGGGGAACCATAGCCAGACTGCCATTGGCTGTTTCAAATTTTAAAATTAGGCTGACTATTGTGCCCCCTTCCCACTGCCTGCTGTCAATCAGCAGAGGAAGACCTGAAGAAGAATGTTCTCCTTCAAATCCTCTCCTTTGCTGATTGACAGCAGGCTATTGATTTCCCTGCTATCTGCTCTTTTTTCCTGCATTCTGCCAGTGGCCAGTGGCTGTTAGAATACAAAAAAAGGCCTAGATGTCAACTGATATCAGGCTACTTCTGGGGCAGCTGGATGTAAACATAATATCATTACCTCATATTGTTATCGGCCTGAAAGGTGGCCCATAATTGGAAAAATCCATATCTAATGGCACCTAGTAGCAGGGCAGATAATAATATGCAAAAGGGGAGGGAGACATAAACATTGGTAGCACTATGCACTGACATTATGGGGTATAGTTACTAAAGGCAAATCCGCTTTGCACTACAAGTGCACTTGGAAGTGCAGTCACTATAAATCTGAAGGGGACAAAAAAAAATCATTTTTGCCTGTACATGATTGGATGATAAAATCAGCAGGGCTTCCCCTCATTTCAGATCTACCCCTCAGATCTACAGCGACTGCATGTCCAAGTGCACTTGTAGTGCAAAATGGATTTTCCTTTAGTAAATCAACTCCTATGCTGCATGGCGAGTGGATATAGAATAGAAGCCATATAATATTGTATGCAGCAATGTACACTGAAAGTAAGTTACACAGTTACTGGATATAACATGGAAGCCATACATATTATATACAGCAATGTGCACTGACAGTATGTTACACAGTTACTGGATATAACATGGAAGCCATACATATTATATGCAGCAATGTGCACTGACAGTATGTTACACAGTTACTGGATATAACATGGAAGCCATACATATTATATACAGCAATGTGCACTGACAGTAAGTTACACAGTTACTGGATATAACATGGAAGCCATACATATTATATGCAGCAATGTACACTGACAGTATGTTACACAGTTACTGGATATAACATGGAAGCCATACATATTATATGCAGCAATGTGCACTGACAGTATGTTACACAGTTACTGGATATAACATGGAAGCCATACATATTATATACAGCAATGTGCACTGACAGTATGTTACACAGTTACTGGATATAACATGGAAGCCATACATATTATATGCAGCAATGTGCACTGACAGTATGTTACACAGTTACTGGATATAACATGGAAGCCATACATATTATATACAGCAATGTGCACTGACAGTATGTTACACAGTTACTGGATATAACATGGATGCCATACATATTATATGCAGCAGGGTGACATGCTGTGGAAGAGGAGCTCTATAATATTACATTACTGTGCACATGCTGTATGGTAACTGGGAAGGTGAATGTACACAGAATGAGAACTATTCAGCAGGAAATAGACAAATACAACTTAACTCATACACCAAACTTTCACAATTCTAATATTATTACATAGAAGGCTCACCTTTCATCCAGGAGAATACATCCAGGGGAATACAGAGAGCGTCTCCACCATGCTGCCATGCTTTCCTTTTCAGACTAGGCCTTACCAGGAACAGGAAGTGAGAGGTGAAAGTTCACCCCTCTGGTTCCCACTGCTCACTTCATGTCACACACCTCCTGTATTGTTTCCTGTATTATCATTGCAGTCTCATTTAAAGAGTTTTCCCCAGGGCTGAATTCACATATTATAAGATTGAAGGCACAGAAATCAGACCCACATCCCAATAAAAAGAATGAGATAAAAGAAATGAGAAAAATATTTATACATGTAAGTAAGTGATGGGAGATGCATTCTATATATATATTTTGTATCTTCATTCTGGTACATGTGTGTGTGTATATATATATATATATATATATCAGATATACTCTATGTGTATGTGTGTGTGTGTATATATATATATATATATATATATATATACTAAGGTGACCAGATTTTTTAAAAAAAATCCAGGGACACATTTTTTTTTACTAGTAATGGCGGCAATCAGCGTCTCTCTGCCCATCGCTGCAGCCGCCCACCACACAGCCTGCCAAGTCTTACACTCCGGGTCCCCGCTACTGCTTGGTGGGGAGCGGAGGAAGATAAGCAGGCAGGCAGCTGGCCGGGACTTGAGCCAAGGCAGAAGAACATGGAAGCGGAGCTGAATGGGAATGCACCTGAAACTGAAGAAATATTCCCTCTGCTCCGACCAACACATGATCATCAGAAAGGGGCACAGGTAATGGAAAAAATCCCCCCCCCCCAAGCTAGTAGGAGCGACAGAGTAGGGGGGTGTAATTCAGAATTATTATTTTTTTAATTCTGCACTGACTGTCTTTGAAATTGCCCCAGCCCCTGTTCAAATCCAATGGGGACAAAACTGGGGACAGACTTGGTCTAGGGACAGTGTCCTTAATCCAGGGACTGTCCCCTGAAACCGGGGATGTCTGGTCACCCTATATATATACACACACACACACACACAGTATATCTGAGATATATATATATATATATATATATGTATATGTATATATATATATATATATATGTATATGTATATATATATATATATATATATATATATGTGTGTGTGTATATATATATATATATATATATATATATACTGTATTTGCTGGCGTATAAGACTACCTTTTACACTTAAAAAAACTGGGCAAAAAGCAGGGGTCATCTTATACACCGGGTCAGCTGCTCGGATGCCTGCTGGATGTGCGGTAATATCGCATGTAGCTTCGGCTACATACAGTATATACCGCTGAGCCAATCCCGGTGAGCGATGTATTCAAATGAATACAGAGCCTGCTCAGATTGGGGTAACAACCTCTGCCAATCCGAGTGCCTACATACAGTAGCCTGCTCGGATTGGCTTTGAGAGTCAGAGATGCACGGGCTGATGATGTTACAACCTCTGCCAATCCAAGCAGGCTTTGTATTCATTAATAGAATACATCGCTCGCCGTGATTGGCTCCAGTCCCAGTAAGAATGAAGAAGTATATGGCTCCAGAAGGAAGAAATATGAAGTATCGGAACGGGGGTCGTCTTATACGGTGAGTACAGGCAAAAAAAAACGTTAAAAAACTGTAAAATTAGGGGGTCGTCTTATACGCCTGGTCGCCTTATACGCCAGCAAATACGGTATATATATATATATATATATATATATATATACACACACATACACACACATACACACACATACACACACACACACACAGTATATATATATATATATATATATATATATATATATATATACACACGCACAAGAATGCAGCTCTCATCACTTACATATTTATCTTCCAGCACAGCCTAGCATTGGCAGTGCAGCTTGGGCAGGGATATGACATTTAAAGCGGAGTTCCACCCAAAAGTGGAAGCTCCACTTATTTGCCTCTCCCCCCCCCCCCCCACCTACTTTGCCAATGCTTTTCTGCATGTGTGTTTTTGATGCATTCCAGGGTATGTTTGGTGTGTTTTTAAAGCATTCCAGTGCATTTTCCCCTCTTTTTTTTCTTAACCTTAGATAAGGACATGTGTGTTCCAGTGTGTTCAGGTGCATTCTAGTGCGTTTTTGATGTGCTTTACAGTGTTCCATTACAGTCCAGTGCAGGAAAAATGCAGCATGCTCTACTTTTTTTCTGGAACTGCAAGCACTAGTGTGAATTATGCCATTGAAAACCATATAACTTACTTTCCATGCAGACAAAAAAAAAACGCACTGGGCTGCATGTGGTGTGAATTGTCCCTATATATAGGCAATGGAGGCAGCAGCACCCGAGAGCCAATGGAAACATTGGCTGGGATACCAACATCGCCAGATTCCAGGACAGGTAAGTGTCCTAATGTTAAGTCAGCAGCTGCAGTATGTGTACAGTATGGGGGGTTATTTACTAAAGGCAAATCCACTTTGCACTACAAGCGCAAACTACAAGTGCAAAGTGCATTTGAAATTGCACTGAAAGTGCACTTGTAAGTGCAGGCGCTGTAAATCTGAGGGGTAGAACTGAAATGAGGGGAAGCTCTGCTGATTTTATCATCCAATCATGTGCAAGCTAAAATGCTGTTTTTTTTATTTTCCATGCCCCCCTCAGATCTACAGCGACTGCACTTCCAATTGCACTTTCCTTGCAATTTCAAGTGCACTTTGAATTTGTAGTTTGAACTTGTAGTGCAACGTGGATTTGCCTTTAGTAAATAACCCCCTTTGTGTAGCTGCTGAGTTTTAATTTTGTGCTGGGGGGAACTTTTTGCTGCTGGAATTACCCTTCGGCAGGTACGAAGTCCAAACAATGGACTGGACTTAGTATAAAAAGAATATACAGTATATATACAATATATATTATATTGCCAAAAGTTTTGGGACGCCTGCCTTTACACGCACATGAGTTTTTAATAGCATGCCAGTCTATAACAGCTTAAATTCCTCTGAGAAGGCTGTCTTATGGGAATGTTTGACCATTCTTCCAGAAGCACATTTTTGAGTTCAGGCACTGATGTTGGATGAGAAGGCCTGGCTCACAGTCTCCACACAAATTCATCCCAAAGGTGTTCTATCAGGTTGAGGTCAGGACTCTGTGTAGGCCAGTCAAGTTTCTCCACCCCAACCCACTCATCCATGTCTTTATGGACCTTGCTTTGTGCACTGGTCCAAATCATTTGGTGGATTATGGTGTGTGTGTGTGTGGGGGGGGGGGATTATGGTGTGGGGCTGTTTTTCAGGGGTTGGGTTTGGCTCCTTAGTTCCAGTGAAGGGAACTCTTAAGGCGTCAGCATACCAAGACATTTTGGGAAAATGTTATGCCCCCAACTTTGTGCGAACAGTTTGGGGATGGCCCCTTCCTGTTCCAACATGACTGCCCACCAGTGCACAAAGCAAGGTCCATAAAGACACTGATGAGCAAGTTTGGTAATAATAGTGCAACTTCTGATTCATGGATTAAACAGAACATTGAAGATTTATATCCAGAGTTTCTCTCTGTACTCTGTAAGCAGACAAGACCCTTTGACTGTGGAGGTGGATGTCTGTGAAGGTTCTCATTCATTCAGGTCAATCAATAAATCAATATAACTGGACTTGCTGGTCCGCCGACAAGCGTTCTCAATTCAGAATGACTTATACAAAAAATTCTTTGGGAATGGAAAGTGGATGCGAGAGGTTTATCTGCTTTGTATTGAATGGATTATGTGCTTAAAATCTTATAAAAAAAATATATTTTATTTGAATCTTTTATTTTTTTTAAATTTATTTTAAAAGAGTAAAACAAGCCATTTTAAAATGGTAGTGGGTCTCTTATAAATGTATTCAGAATGTTATCTATGACATAGTTACAAAAATATCAGACAAAATATATGTTGAAATGTCTTTATTAGACATTAAATATTTTCAGAAAAACATATTTTAAAAATATATTTTCTAATATATAGCTTTGTAAAATATATTTAAATTATATTTTTGGAATGCATTTACAAGTATATTTAAAGATATATGTTTGAATGCATTTTTTTATATGTTCAAAAATATCTGGACAATATATTTTCAAACATATATTTTCACATATATGCCTTTGGAAAATATATTAAAATTATATTTTTGGAACACATTTACAAATATATGTAAAAATATATGTTGAAAAAAATCTGAAGAATATATTTAAAAAATATATTTTTCAATATATGTCTTTGGAAAATGCATTTAAATTATATTTTGGAATGCCTTTACAAGTATATTTAAAAATATATGTTTAAATGCATTTTTTTAGATGCTCAAAAATATATGTCAAATATATTGAAAAAAATATATTTTAAAATATATGCCTTTGGAAAATATATTTGAATTTACATTTTTGGAATAGATGTAAAAATATATTCGCGTAGGCCAATATATTGTAAATATATTTAAAATATATAATTTTTTTAAATAAATATATTGGAAATATATTTTTCTTCCATATGGGGTGACCCGATCGCGGGACACTGGCGGACATCAAGTCCACGGGTCCCGCGGGCACGGTCACAGAGCTCATGAGCTCTACTGTCTTCAGCTTTATATACTGTTTAGAAAGTGCACATCATGTTAGAATTTTCACTTTCTCATTCAGCAGTAGCAGTGTAGTGTTGGATTACACTGGGAGACAGCTGATTGGAGGAAAGGCACACCCCCCCTCCATATAGGCAGAGACTTTGAGAGCTGTCCTGTAAATAGAGCAGCTTTCTGCTAATCTATTTTTAGCACCCAAAATTCAGGCTGGTTTTATCACATGTTGGAGAACTTGTCAGAAGTTGTCATGCTGATAACAAAAGAACAGAGCAGGAGAAAGCCACGGGATTTAGTGCTTTGAAAAGAGATAAGAAAACACTGCAATTATAAAACACACGTACAATTCAAAAGAACCGCCTTTCTTTTGAATGGCACGAACACGGTGATGTCATCGACTACGACGAGCATGTGCTCGTCACATTCGATGCCGTCGCCGCCATCTTGCTTCACCCTACCTATGCTTTGGAAGCTACCATTTCGAGCATGCGCGGGTATCCATGGAGGCAGGTAAGTATACAGATGCTCGGGTTTCTCAGCAGGAAATCACGACAAGAAAATAGAGAGCAGGTTCTCTATTTTTCTAGTCTAGATTCTGGGCAGTTTTCTCGACGAGAAACCTCAAAGCCTCGTACACACGCTCGGTTTACTCGGCAAGAAAGCTCGGTTTACTCTGGCCGAGAAAAATGTGCATGTGTATGAGGCTTCAGTCTAATGACTAATTAGTTGGTCTGCAGTACACATAAGAGCTTTGATGTGAGCTGCAGGTTCCACGCATATTGGCATATGTGTGCAACTAACCCTCAGTTTTTAATGTGAAAGATAATGTACAGTAAGTGACATCTTGGAGGAGTTGAAGTGGATCTGACTACACATCTGACAAGCTAGGTGGATGTATGGATTGTCTGCTTCAGACACTTGGTCAAAACACTCCATGGCAATTGGTATGGCTGGTCCGGAGATAAGGAGAGACAACATCTCACCAATGTTTGTGATTAATGTTTAACAGATCCTATTGACCTTTTTAGAGATCGAAGGCCAATAGGATCTTGACCCCCCCCCCCCTTTGATCAGAGGTGGTGGTATTCAAAAAGGAGCTTTTTTTTTAGCTTTAAATGAACATTTAAAGAAGATTTTTTACCATTTCACCTGGACTTTATTAATTATATTGTGTTTTTTTCCCAATTAATTTTACATTTAGCGTGGCTTTGCTTTTTTGTTGTTTTAGCACGGTTTCCCTATTAAGATTTGAAATGCACAAATATACCGAAAGGATCAATAACTAAATATAAAGTGAAAAGTAAAGAAAGTCCAAAATGTGCATTTGCTTAACCATTTAGAGACCGAAAGATTTTCCTGCTTAGTGACCAGGCCATTTTTTGTGATACAGCACTGCGTTGCTTTACCCGACAATTGCGTAGTTGTGCGATGCTTTACCCAAACAATATTGACGTCCTTTTTTTTAACACAAATAAAGCTTTATTTGGGTTATTTCTAAACACTTTAATTTTTGCGCTATAACCAAAAAAATAAAAAAGTTGAACTCAGCCTTTAACCTCCCTGGCGGTATGATTATGTCAGATTTTAAAGAACCGTTGCTCCAGACGACACTCTTCAGTGGTGAGTAAAGTTCAAAAACTCAGATGGGTGCAGGCAATGCGTGGTGCAATATAAGGAAAAAGAAATGGACAGCCGCACTCCAATAGATGAAAAAACTTAAAAATGCTGCCTGTTTATTCCAGTCAAAAAATGTAACTAAAACAGCAAACAGTGGAGTAACAAAAGCTGACGCGTTTCACATCGACAACCGATGCTTAGCATTGGTTGTCAATGTGAAACGCGTCAGGAATTGATTTAAGTGAGCTATGACTAAGCATCGGTTGTCGATGTGAAACGCGTCAGCTTTTGTTACCCCACTGTTTGCTGTTTTTGCTGTTTTTGTTTTTTTACTGGAATAAACAGGCACTATTTTTAAGTCTTTTCATCCATTGGAGTGCAGCTGTCCATTTTTCTTTCCTTATATTGCACCACGCATTGCCTGCACCCATTTGGGTTTTTGAACTTTACTCACCACTGAAGAGTGTCGTCTGGAGCGGCGGTTTTCCCTTTATCTTGGTGAAGTTTAAGGATGGGGGGGCGCAAGACCCCGCCCCTCCATGTTCGGTCCCTCCCACTACTCATAAGCCACACCCCTTATAGAATCCACCCACTCTGTCCCCTGTATTCCACTTGCTTCCACTCATAGTGTCAGGAGTATACAGCTCAGCATCACTGGACAGAGTATATAGCCCCAGCATAACAAATCATGGTATATAACGCAGCCTTACAGATCAGCGCAAACAAACTAAAAAATTACACTGTTAGTAATGAAGGACTCTAAATGGGCACAAGATTACCAGAGACTGCAGATATACTGCACAAGATTACCAGAGACTGCGGACATACTGCACAAGATTACCAGAGACTGCGGACATACTGCATGAGATTACCAGAGACTGCGGACAAACTGCACGAGATTACCAGAGACTGCGGACATACTGCACAAGATTACCAGAGACTGCAGACATACTGCACAAGATTACCAGAGACTGCAGACATACTGCACAATATTACCAGAGACTGCAGACATACTGCACAAGATTACCAGAGACTGCAGACATACTGCACAAGATTACCAGAGACTGCATTAGATTATCAGATATTGCGGACATATTGCATGAGATTACCAGATACTGCAGAAATACTGCATGAGATTACCAGATACTGCGGACACACTGCATTAGATTACCAGGCATGTGATTTGTGAACCCGCCCTGAGCCTAGGTTTCCACAAAACTGATGGCTAGCAATGTTAACTGTGCAGTTGGCCCATCAGAATGCAGTTCACATGCACAAAAAGACGCTTTTCGTTTAGGCTCCGTTTCCACTTGTGCAACTTGTCCTGCAACTTGGGACTTCAACATTGCATGACAAGTTGTACCCCATGATTTCCAATGAAAACCGTTCATATCTGTGCGACTTCAAGTCACAGCGACTTCAAAGTAGTCCCTGCACTACTTTTGTCCCACTTTGATGCAACTTGAGGTCCATAGACCTCCAGAATACACAGGCATTGATTTAAGTCACATCAAAATTGTGGCAGAATCGTGCAACTTTCAGGCTGAGTTAGCCTGAAAAGCCTGAAAGTCGCAAGATTCTGCCACAATATTTTGCTGCGACTTGAAGCAATGCCTGTGTATTCTGGAGGTCTATGGACCTCAAGTAACATCAAAGTGGGACAAAAGTAGTGCAGGGACTACTTTGAAGTCTACTTGACGTTGCACAGACATGAACGGTTCTCATTGGAAATCATCAGGTACGACTTGTCATGCAACTTTCCAGTCCCAAGTCGCAGGACAATTTGCAAGTGGAAACGGAGCCTAAATGAAAAGCAGGTTTTTGTGCATGTAAACTGCATTCTGATGGGCCAACTGCACAGTTAACATTGCTAGCCATCAGATTTGTGGAAACCTAAGCTCAGGGCCAGTTCACACTGCTGAGTGGTGCAAAATCGCATGTGATGTCTGTGCAATGCGATTAAATGTAATATAAATGTAATTAGCAGGGGGGGTTGGTGCCTGTGCCGCTCCTAATGTTAAAAAATAAATAAAAAGCGGGGTTGTGCCAAACACCTAATGTTAATAAGTGGGGGGGTGTTGTATGTGCCGCTGATACATATAAAACATTTTCCTGTATAGATGTTTTCTTTGCTGGGGGACCGATCCTCTCCAAGGTCAGGGATGCTACCATTCTTCTTCAGGGCACCTCAGACCATGCCCCTCTTGTTTTATGTTTGGGTAATTACCTCTGTATCTCATGCTGAAGGCCTTTGGAAATTATTGCAGTTCTGGTTGATCAATCCGAGAGTTTACATGCCATACCATAGTGAGCTTCTAGATTTTTGGTACAGACAGGATACCTCTGTTTTCTTCCATGTGACCTGGGTCGCATTCAAAGTTTTTTCTAGGGACAGTTTGCTAGCCATTATTCGGAGGGTGAATATGGAGATGGGCGCTGATATAGCTGCAACAGAGGTTAGAGCTTCTACATTAGAGGCTACCTACATGCAGACACGGGACATTCAGGTGTACCAGTCATTGCAATTGGCATTACGTAAAGAGGCGCACTAATGTGCACTTGCTCCACGAGACCCATCTGATTTTTGAACAGGCCGTCTCCTGGCCTAGTTGGCTAGAGAACAATCTGATCTTGTCTCTATCTCTTGCATTACTGATTCTGGTGGGGGGGGGGGGGTGTTAACAGAACCTGCACAAATTAATGCATGCTTTGCTGCATATTACAAAGACCTTTATGCATCAAAGGCCACCCGCTTGGAGGAGGCTGTGGCGGTATACCTGGAGAACATTGACATTCCTAGCTTAACTGATACTTACAGGGATAAGATGGACTCCTATAACCTTAGAGGAGCTGCAGTTGAATGTTAAATCTCTCCATTCAGTGAAGACTATTGGCTTAGATGGCTTGCAGGTGGAATTTTTTAAAACATATGCTGAATTTTGTAAAACATACCATACCATACCATACCATGTTTACCATAAAACTCTGCTGGATGCATTTGAGTCAGGCTCCCTGCCTTTATCCATGAGAGAGGTGGTGACTGTTCTTTTTAAGCCCAGCAGGGACCCAGGTCTTTACTCGTCATATACTGTAGGCCCATCTTTTAACATGGATGCCAAATTTCTAGCAATGTTACATGCCAGGCAGGGGAAGGGACATTTAATATTCATAGACTACTTACCAATGTTGCCAGAGCGACTAAGCACAGCCCTGGGTTAGTGGTCTCTCTTAATGCTGAAAATACCTTTCTTTAGAGTGGTCCTATCTCTGGGCTCTCCTCTGTAAATTTGGGTTTGGGTCTCTGTCCCCTGTCCCCTGGTTTAATCACTCTGGTGATGGAACCCCTAGACACTTTGATCAGGACTGCTGACTCAGTTCAGGTTATTAGAGTGGAGGGAGATAGAAGAGAAAATATTGTTATATGCTGATGATACACTCCTTTATTTAACTGACATCACCTCTTAATTTCTTGCTGTCCTCCAAATTATAGACTTATTTGGCTCTTATTCTGGAATTAAAAATGAATTGGGGAAATCTCTTTTTGTTCCACTGCATCCAGCCCACCCTAAGCTTCTGTCCAGTACTCTGCTCCACTGGGTTGCTGAGTTTAAATACTTGGATATTAGGATAGGTGGAAAACTGTCCTCATATTATGACCTAATTAAGTACCCCTGGTGAATCGCCTATGACAGCAATGTCTGCCCTGGTGTTCACTCCCACTTACTCAAGTTGGTAGGGTTAATTTGATTAGGATGGCTCCCCTGTTGAACTCTTTTTTTTGCCAGGGTCAACGGCATAATTACTGGGTTTATCTTGGCTTGAAGGACTCCTCGGGTGGCCCTGTCCACATTGCAGCTGCCAATTGTTGCAGGGAAATTGTCGCTTCCACCAGTTGTATTACTGGGTGGTGGTGCTGGTCATTGCCAGATGTTGGTTTTTACAACCCCAAGATAATCCTGCTGTGACCTTGGAGAAGAAACCTTGTTTCAAGGCCTAAGGTGCATCCAGAGTTTATGATCATGATGCTCACTACCGTGCTGGTATGGCACAGAGCTAGGGCTACATATTGTACCCCAGAGTACTTCTCCCTCATGTCCCTCTGTGGGGTAACCCCCCCTCAAATTTATATAGTATCCTGGAAATATATAGTTACAGAGGGTCGGCTGAGAACATTTTCTGATATTAAGGCAGCTTTTCAGTTACGCAATAGGATGTTTTTTAGATACTTGAAACTCTGACATGCTCAGATTGTACTGGAGTCGGACCTCATTGAGAGGCTTCTGACACCCATGCTGTTGGACAAACTCCTGTTCTCCCTATACCTGCGCTTATTTTTGGCTTATACAGCTAAGCTGGATTGGGTGTATGGAAGGTGGCATTGTGATATACCTACCTTGTAAAAGGAGGAGTGGGAGGCTTATCTGAGCTCTTATGTTATTACCATGATCTCGGCTAGAGACCAGTTTAATCAGCTTACGTTTTTAACCATGGTATACTATATACCTCAGTGTTTAGCAATCATTTATCCGCCCATCTCTATGACCTGCCCAAGCTGTCAGGCTCCAGAGGCTCCCTTTTTGCTCATGGAATGGTCTTGTCCCTCCTCTTAATCATTTTGGACACAGGTGGTTTTGGATGTTAAATCAGTGGGCCAGATTCATGAAGAGTTAGGCTGGCGGATCCAGTGATCCGCCAGCCTAACTGTCACTTTAAGCCGGCGTTTCTGTTTTCTATAACTAGAAAACAAGAAACGCCGGGTTGGAGTTCCGATGCGATCGGCGTAATTGAATTTCACCATCGCATCGTTACTTCAACTTAAAAATGGCGCCGGGGGCGTTCCCGCCGATTTACGCTCAAAAAATATGTTAATGAGCGGGAATCGGCAATTCACGATCTTTTTCGGGCGCGACGCAGTGACTTTACGACGTTTCCGGAAGCGATACGCGGCGTATAGATAAAGCAGCCCCCTAGTGGAGTATCCTATGTTAAGTATAGGCGTCGTCATCACGTCGGAAAAAAAACAAATCGCGTCGCTTGCGTAAAACATTCATGAATGGGAATGTGACGTCATTGACGTTCACTGACAGAATTTGGAGCATGCGCACTGGGATGCATTGACACTCGACGCATGCGCAGTACGTTCGCCGCGGGATCGCGCATAGTTAGAATACTACACGCCCCGTACCCGCCCAATTTGAATTCCGCTGGCTCATTTGCGATGCGCTGCCGCAACTTTAGGAGCAAGTGCTTCCTGAATAACAGCACTTGCTCCTAAAATTTCGGCAGAGTAACGCAAATGAGAAGCGTTACTCCAGAGCAAAGATGCTCTGATCTACCTGAATCTGGCCCACTGTGTTTAACTCTTGGATTGGACCCCAAGGTGTTCCCCTTAAAAATGTTTTTGATGATTCTCATTGAACTCGAAACTTTTCATGTGCTATGTTCCTTTTATGTTCCCAGAGAGATACTGTTATGTTGGGAGTCTGATCAGCCTCCCACTGCCACTTATTGAGGTTGTGCTGTGAATAGAGTTTTGCATTTATATAAAGTTAGCTATCTTATTCAAAAATGGTCTAAGAATTTTTACAAAATTTGGTCAGACTGTATAGATTTGTTGGGTATAGAAGTTGATGGTCAGCTGCCACCTTGATGTGAGGTTGCTGGTAAAAACCTGTGTATCCCTAGCTTAACTTATACTTGCTGACTGATTTAATGATATATTTTCTATACTTTTTAACTCTTGAAGCAGAAAAGGATCAATAAACTGAAATTCCCAGAGGCAAATTAGCAGGTTATAACTGAGCCACTGAACTGTAAACAATATTTATCTTAAAAACAAAACAAAGGAAGGGCGCATGCGCGGCGGGCTCCGTGATGGATGCGTGAATCCGGAGCTCCGCACTACCGGGGACACAGGAGCCTGATTCCCACTCCCGAAGCCCTAGCTGCCGGCGGAGCATCTGGGGAACCCGCAGATGTCCGGCGGTTCGTCCCGGAGAGACCTGAGGCTGCAATTCGGCAGGGAAGAGGAGCGCTCCGGATCCAAGATGGCGGGCGCCATGCTTCCACACACCCCGGGACCCGAGGAGACTCCCAGGGTAAGACATCCTCTAGCCCCTGCCACGTTGATCTTTACACCAAAGGCATCTGGAGACGCCCCGATTGTACCCCCGCATTCACCTGCCTCTACCGAGTCCCTCCTTGAGCAGACTCTAGAGGAACTGGCAAACTCTCCCCTGGGGCCTAGCGTGGAGTCGGGGATGGCTCAGCCTGACTCTCCTAACGTCACACACGCAGCTATCCTTACTGTCCCTGATCTCCTCTCACACCTAACAGCTCTATTAGACAGGGGCTTATCCCAAACAGCCTCGCAAATAACAGGGGACATTAGAAAGGATTTCCAGATGCTGGGGTCACGCATGGAGGCTATTGAGAATAAACTTGACTTAACGGTTTCCAAAACAAATCAAAACTCAGATCATATTCAAGTCCTGCAGGACCAGCTGGATGTGGCGTTAGCCAGGGTGGATGACCTTGAGAACAGGTCACGGAGAGAGAACTTTCGTATTAGGGGGATACAGAATCCATTACGGATACCGTCTCTGCGGTTCAGGATCTTTTGAAACAACTCATACATAACATTCCTCCTCACAAAGTTGAAATAGATCGAGCACACAGGTCATTGGGCCCTCTGAGGAGGACGGCCTGCCCAGGGACATTGTGGTTAAACCCCACTTTTTCTCGATCAGGGAGGAAATGATGAAGCTCAGTCGCACACAATCCCCCTTAACATGCCGTGGCCATACTATCCAGATTTTTGCAGATCTGTCACCATTGACTATGCAGAAAAGGCGATCTCTAAAACCTCTTCTGTTGGTTTTGACTCAACGAGGGATTAAATACAAATGGGCCTTTCCTTTTGCTCTTAAATTTGAATTTAAAGGAAAATCTTACTCCTTTCGTAATCTGCAGGAAGGCGAGAAGATTCTGCTTGGTCTTAACTTGATCTCTCAAGAGGCTCTGATGGACCTTGACGATTCTGGTTCAGGTGCTTCAAAACGTCCTCCCCCGATGAGTCCCCTTTCAAACGTCTGAAAAAAAACCGAAGACCAAGAGGGTGAAGGATGCCAGACCACCGTAACCTCTCCTATATTTGTTTTCTTTTATTTTTTTTTGGCCTTATTGGGGCTTTTGTATCTTTATTACTGCTCAACTGGGACTTCCTCCTTTTTAGGGTTCCATTGTTGTTATCTTACTAACTAATTTTCCCCCCGGACCAGTATAGGTGGAAGTGAGCTAGATTTTTTGTTTGCTTTTCTATTTTTAAATAATTTTGATTTGTTTCAGGGAACATTTTGCTACCGCCCTCCGGCGATAGTGACTCTAAAGCTATTTGCCTCACCTTAATTAATGTGGTTAGCAGTGGGTTGAGCGAACCTCCGTTCAATTTTGTTCTTTATACCTATTTTTTGGTGGGAAAGGGTAAATATGATATGTTTGTAACATTGTTTCCCTATTTCTTCATTATTTTTGATTAAGCATTTTTATTTTTTAGTGTCCTGATGCTGCGTTACTTGTGCAATGCCCTCACCCTCCAAAGGTTCGGATTTTTTTTCCTATCCTCGGGCTGGGTCTCGACACCATACTTTGGGTATGGGTCGGTTTAGTGTCTTTGCTGGCTTCGGGAAGGTCTCTTCCCGGTGTTTGCAAAGGTCTGCTGTGGTCTTTAGTTCTCTTTGCTTTGTCTCTCCTTCCTTGCTTTCCTTCTTCTCTCTCTCCTTTTTATTTTCAGACATTCCTTGGACCTCATACGGAAGACTTATACTTAGAGGGTCACCCACGCCAGTTGTCCCTGCTCCTTTCTCAAGACTCCCCCGAGACCATTGAGTAAGTGACGATGTGAGTGGTGTAGACTTTGTCCCTATGCTCCATGGCTTCTGAAGTAACCCCATCTTCCCTCTTGAGGGTAGCAACCCATAATGCCAGGGGGTTAAATTCTCCAGCTAAACGTAAGAAGGTACTTGACTCCATGAAATCCCGCAACATAGACATACTTTTTCTTCAAGAAACACATTTTCCGACCCGGTATAGGCCCAAATTTATTCATGCTCAATATCCAGTTTTCTTCCTCTCCAACGCAGAGGACAAAACGAGGGGGGTAGCCATTCTTTTTTCTAAAAAGTGTAGATTGTCTCTTAAATCTGAATTTAGGGATAATGAGGGTAGGATTCTCCTAATTAAGGGTTCCATTGACGGCCAGCTCTTTTCTTTTGTATCCTATTATGCCCCAAATTCAGGCCAAGCTAAATTTTTTACATCCCTTTTCTCAATCCTAGAACCCCAATTGGAAGGTCTAGTTATTCTGGGTGGGGATTCCAACACTGCATTCGACCTAGGAGTAGATAAGTCAAAACCACTTTATGCTCAAAACATGTGCCCTACTAGCGCGAGTTCTAAAATTGCTAAGTTAATTTTTAAGCAGGGCCTCTCTGACATCTGGAGAGAATTGAACCCCTCTAGGATAGATAATACTAATTTCTCACAGGCTCACCTCTCCTATGCCAGAATTGACCATCTTTTTGTTTCTACTGTCTTGATTCCATCGGTACTAAAATCCTACATTTCTGACACGGTTTGGTCAGACCATTCGATAGTTGTAATGTCTCTCCAAACTGACTTCTCTCCCCCAACAGGTTTCCACTGGAAATTGAATGAAGCTTTGCTTTCGGATCCTTGCTCTAGATCCGAGATTAAAGCTTCCATTCTAGATTACTTTAGCTTGAATGATACTGGGGAGGTCTCTTCTGAATCCCTCTGGGCGGCCCACAAGGCTACTATTAGGGGAAAATCATACAAATCTCTTCTCGCCTAAAGAAAGCTAGACGTGTAGAGGTTGAGAGATTGGATAAAGCCTTCACTTACTTACAGGCGGAACATAAAAAAAATCCCTCTAATGTTTCGATCTCCTCCTTGGACAAAGCTCGTTTAGAACTGAATTTAGCATTGACCGCTAACGCCGAAAAAAAGTCTTAGATGGTTTGGCGCGAGATATTATTATCAAAGAGATAGGGCTGGCTCACTCCTTGCCGCCAAACTCTCTCCTCGTGTTCGTACCCATGTCTTTCCCAAGATTAGAATAGATGGTGGGCACCCCACTACGAATCCAGTCACTATCATGCAAGCATTCTCTAAGTATTACGAAAACCTTTATAATTCGCACAAACCTCAGAATCCCTCAGACATTACTTCTTTCTTAGAGAGTATCTCGATTCCTTCTGTGTCAGTTGAACATAGGGAGAAACTTGAGGTTCCCTTTTCAGTGGAGGAAGTTCTAGATGTGATCAAACACTCTAAGAGCGGCTCTGCGCCCGGCCCAGATGGCTTCCCGCTGCCGTATTATAAATCTTTCGCTGATTTATTAGCCCCGTACTTAGCTCGATTTTTTAATGCCAAGACTAAGGGGGATCCCTTAGACCCTTCTCTGAACATGGCCTTTATCACAGTTCTTCCCAAGCCTGATAAGGACACTAGCTTAGTTAGCAACTACAGACCAATATCTTTGATCAATAATGATCTCAAGATCATGACTAAGATTTTAGCTGTTCGCTTAGCTTCCTTTATAGGCAGCTATATACATAAAGATCAAATGGGATTCATCCCGAACAGACAGGGGCCTGACCAAATTCGTAGGGCAATAGATATTGTCTCTATCCTGCAGTCAGGGTGGGATGGAGGTTCTAGGCAGGCTGGTATGCTTCTATCTTTAGATTTGCAAAAAGCATTTGACTCCGTCTCGTGGCCTTATTTATTTGCAGTTCTGGAGAAGTGGGGCTTCGGTCCTATATTCTTAGGCCTGCTTGGATCCCTTTATTCCACCCCGACTGCTAAAGTTCGTCTTCAAGGTCTCTACTCTGACCCGAAAAAAGAAAAGAGAGGTTCCCCGATGGGGCTTTTAGGCAGCAACGTCAAAAAATCTATGTAAGATGATGGTAGTAAAAGGTATTTAATAACAAGGGCTTTGGTATTACAATAAATGAATTGACATGTATAAAAACGTTACAGAGATAAAAGGAATCATCATCACATTCCATGATTATATAGATATGAACATTACATATGTTGATATATTGCATATGATTGTGGGTTTATAGTGTGGATCCCCGCGTTAGCAACTACAGACCAATATCTTTGATCAATAATGATCTCAAGATCATGACTAAGATTTTAGCTGTTCGCTTAGCTTCCTTTATAGGCAGCTATATACATAAAGATCAAGTGGGATTCATCCCGAACAGACAGGGGCCTGACCAAATTCGTAGGGCAATAGATATTGTCTCTATCCTGCAGTCGGGGTGGGATGGAAGTTCTAGGCAGGCTGGTATGCTTCTATCTTTAGATTTGCAAAAAGCATTTGACTCCGTCTCGTGGCCTTATTTATTTGCAGTTCTGGAGAAGTGGGGCTTCGGTCCTAGATTCTTAGGCCTGCTTGGATCCCTTTATTCCACCCCGACTGCTAAAGTTCGTCTTCAAGGTCTCTACTCTGACCCGATGACCATAGCAAGGGGAACCCGTCAGGGATGCCCGCTTTCCCCACTTATCTTTGCTATTGCAATGGAATCTCTCGCTATAGCTATTCGTTCCAACCCAGATATAGCGAGTGAAATGTGGCCCAAAAGTCCATAAATGTGGGCTTTTTGCAGACGACCTCATCCTGTTCATCACATCCCCCGTTACTTCATTGCCAATCGTTTGTAAACTTCTGGATGACTTTGCTAACCTGTCAGGCCTAAAAGGTAATTATGCTAAATCGCAGGCTATTAATATCTCTCTTAGTCAGGAAGTAGTGAACCAGCTGAAGAACTCTTTCCAATTCGCTTGGGCTGAGTCCTCGATTAGGTACTCAGGAATCAATCTTACGCCAAAATTTGAACAGTTATATGAGGCGAATTACCCCCCCATGTTCAGAAAATTAGAGGTTGATCTCAAGAACTGGTCTGGTAGTGAAATTTCGTGGCTGGGTAGGATTAACTCAGTAAAAATGACATTGCTCCCCAGATCTCAGTTCGGAGGGAACATTTACGTTCCTTTCAAAGTAAGATTATTAAATTTGTTTGGGGTAAAGCTGGCCATAGACTCCCTAAATGTGTTCTATTTAGATTGAGGACTGAGTGGGGTCTAGGGCTCCCGAATTTATATTGGTATTACTGTTCAGCACGCTTGGCCCAACTCTCCACTCTATGCTAAGTTCAACAAACCGGACTGGGTAGATATGGAGAGACAGGCTATCCCAACATATACATTAGATTTTCTTTTATGGTGCCCACCTAGGAATCGCCCGCCTATTCTTTCCCCCTCACTGTCTCAATCTATGACTCTCTGGGATGAACTTAGGAAACTCCCTGTCTTAATTTCACAGTATAAACCACTAGCGCACATTTTTCACAACCCTGAATTTCAACCGGGCATGAACATTAGAGCATTTAAATGGTGGCTGGATAGGGGCCTATACCGGATCGGTCCTCTCACCTATACTTATTGTGTCAGAAGGTTGGATATGCCTTTATCTGAACGATTTTGATTTTCCCAGATCTCCCATTTTCTACACTCCATTTGGTACTCCAAACCCATTCCTCCCCTTTTTACACCTTATGAGCAATGGTGTGGCCAACTGAAGGAGCTTAGGGGCGGAGTCTCTATTATTTACTCGTCACTGGCTAAATCTACCACGAAGGCTCCTTACATGACTGCCTGGGAAAACGACCTATTGGGTGATTGGAACCTGGACTCTTGGCACAGATCCTTCTTTAGATCTTATAAGGGTATCCTCAATATCTCTCTTTCAGAAGCTAGTATTAAGGTGGCCTCCCGATGGTATAGAACCCCTGCCAGACTTGCCAAGATTTTCCCATCGGTCTCCCCTCTATGTTTTAGGGGCTGTAAGTCCTTTGGCACTATGTTACACATCTGGTGGGACTGTCCAAAAGTACGGAGTTTCTGGGACAACATTTTTCATGTTTTTTTAAAAGTTACTGGGTTTAGGATCTCAAAATCCCCTTCTTTAGCTCTTCTAAATTTTGCGCCCCCCCCCCCAATATCCCTAAATCCTCCCAGAAGCTCATTTTTTTCATTCTCCTTGGCTCTAAAATTACTATTGCTAAGGCCTGGAAGCTCCCAAAAATTGCAGTTATATTTGCCAAACATAAGATCTCATGGATCAAGTATCTGGAGTAAGTATATTGGGGTAGGAACGACTGGTAGTATACTATCTTTATAATGGTCTGTATGAGAGTTCATTGAATGTCTTTCCTTGTCTTTTACTTTCTTGCCTTCTTCTTCCTCTTTTCCTTCTACTCTACTTTTTTTTCATTTTTGCCTTCCAGATAATATGGAAGCTCTTGCTTTATATTACATGTTTTCTTTCATATCATTATCATGATGGATAACTTATTTCCTTATGGTTCGAGTGTTCCACTATTCCGCTTTTGACTACTTGATTCTTTCTGATGATTCAGATGCTGTTTTTGATATTGGGGTTGCCCACTTTTTTTTTTTTTTCGAGATCCCTTTCACTTGCACAGTGAGTTTCCTTTAGGGGTGCTAGGGGACCCGGATTCTCCCTACCCTATTCCCCTCCCGTGTTTTTTTTTTTTTCTCTTCCCTTTTTATTTTTTATTTTTTTCTCCCCTTTTGATTTAGTTTTTGTAGTTTTGCCTAGTTTATGTAGTTTATATATGATACCATATTTCTCAATTCTGTTGTTGCTTCTACATTGAGCTTTCCATGTTGTAATGCTGTGATTTGATTTGTATTACTTTTCTTTATAACTAATAAATACTTTGAAAGTAAAAAAAAAACAAACAAAAAAAAACAAAAAAACAAAGGCATATCAATGCAAATACAATACATTCCAAATACATTGCTATCACTTTATCATCAAATATTTTTGATTTTTGTTGTCCATACTGTAAATATTACTTCTTCCAGTCACTTTTAAAATTCATTGATCATATATAATAATTCTACATCACATGTGTCAGATAATGGCTTGACCATGTTCTCTGAAAGTAGTGTGGTAACAGAATCTGTCAGATACTAGTAGACAATCAAGGGTCACCTTTAAGCGCTAATTATTATTATGTAGAATACAATTAAGTGGAATTTCATAAATTATTGAATTAAATATTAATTCCCTCACTTATTTATTAATTTAAATGTGTTTAAAATCATCTTTATTATGATGGTATTTTTTGGCTCATTATCTTTACTTTTATCTTTTAATTGTCTCTCCAGTGTTGGACCATATGTTTTGCAGTCTAAAGTAACCAAGCCCCCCCCCGTACACACACTTTATCTGTAGGTTTAATTACTATCGATTTATCCTCCTTTTAATTTTCCGGAGCTGACCTTTCATTCTGTTGTAAGGTTATCATGTTTAGTTTTCTTAATCCCCAAAGATTCAAGATAATCTAGAGCTAATCTTGTAAATGCATTTATTTATTCTCGATTAATGTGTAAGGGGTTAAATACCACCATCTTCAGATTATTTAACAAGCTATTATAATATTGTATTCTGTAGGGGGGGGGGGGGGTTCATCCAAAGTGGAAAGTTTATGAAAGATACTTCAAAAAAGAAAAGCAGAGCAGGCAAAAAGATCAAACACGTGGACAAAAATTGTATATATAAACAAAAAATCATAAACAAAAATAAAAATAAGGTTGCATTTTATAACAAAATTCATAAGAAAAATAAAATTGTTCCCAATGCATTCAAGGGTATGTTACCAGCAGTGTGGCTGTTCAGGCATTCAAACAAGTGCCTAAACTTTTACTTATTAGGTGGGGGTTAAAATCATATATAGAAGTGCTATTTCTACAGTTTCTATGTATAACAGCATCCTGCTGTCACTAGTTAATAAGGGAAAAGCAGAGTGCTTACATTTGCTGTGTTCCTAGGACCTGCTGACACATCCAGAAATCCCCAGCCATGTAACCAAATGACCAGTGACATTACTGCCCATATTTGGGCAATGATATTGCCCAAATAAAACCATGGCCAAATTTAGTTAATGATGTCACCAATATCCACTTATATAGTTGATGACAGCTGACAGCTGATATATATAGACGATGGTGATATTTGGTAAATGATGTCACCACTAGTCCCATGATTTTCCTTATAAATATGATCATAGTTCAGGGAGCTTTCATTTGAACATGTGTACTGTTAGGATTGGTGGTGTATGCTGAGTCATATTTTATTAATTTTTTTGCGAGTCTGCAGGCGACAAACATGATGATTAATGATAGATTTACAAAAAGGGGCAATTTTGGGATTTTATTTTTCAAACATTGGAGTCTTTATTTCTAGGTGACTTTTTGTAAATGAGTAGGGGTACTACAGTATGTACATAGGGAATGATATCTGGGGGGGGGGGCCTTACACTTAAATGGGATTCCTGATTTCCATAAGCCAGATTTACATAAGCCCCCTTCCACAGACCCCCGCAATCACAAGACAGAATTGTGGGTTAGAGACCCCTGTCCTTACCATCAACAACATGAGGGCAAGGTGCTTAACTTGAAGGTTTCCCCTGACAAGTACCAGGGAACAATTGTTGCCTGGTATGGTTCAAGGGGGATGCAGCCTCACCCTCCCCTTTCTTGCCAAACCAGGCTGCACGCTTGCATTAAAGGGGTTGTAAAGGTACATGTTTTTTCACCTTAATGCATTCTATGCATTAAGGTGAAAAAACATCTGACGATTAGCGCCCTCCCAGCCCCCCTGTTTACTTACCTGAGCCCTCAAAAGTCCTGTGTTGTGAACGCGCTGGCTTCTTGGCCAGGCTTCTTGGCTCTTCTCCGCTCATTCATTGGATGATTGATAGCAGCTCAGCCATTGGCTCACACTGCGCTCAATCAAATCAATGATGCAGTGCCCTGGGGGGCGGGGCCGAGTAAAACAGTCGGCAGCTATAGCCACTGACTGTATCATTGGAGCGTGCCCGCAAGCTAACCCCTTTGGAGAGCGCTTCCCAGAAGTAAGTAAGTAAAAGTGGGGGCTTCACCCAGAAGGCTTTTTTACCTTAATGCATAGAATGCATTAAGGTAAAAAACATTGAACCTTTAGAACCAAAGGGTCTGGTATGAATTTTAGTGGGGCTCTACACATTTAAAAAAAAAATCCGTAGGATGTGCTGCAGGAAAAACTGAAAATGTCCTATCAAATAATCATAATTTTCCTTTCCTGATAGGCTCCATGGCAGCATACGTGTGGGTTGGCCCCGCCTCCATTACTACCCAATAGGACCCTTCTCCCATAAATCTCAGCTCTGGACTCCTAGCTGTGTTCTGTAACTAGCCTACTCTAAGCATTGGGAGGGACTCCTGCTGCCGTGGAGCCTATCAGGAAAGAAAAATTACGGTAAGTATTTGATAGGAAATTTTCAGTTTTCCTGACAGGCTCAATGGCAGCATACATGTGGGAAATAACTAGCCAAACACACCCAAGTGGGCACAATGCTGAGCAAAGAAAATAAATGTATTTAACACTGTCAACTGACAGTACTTGCAAACCAAAATTAACGGATGACAAGGCGGCTGGTTCAACACAATAATGAGACACAAAAGTATTAATAGATGACCAGGAGGCCACACTACATATAACTTCAAGCGCAACATGACGAGAGGCTGCACAATAAGTTGAGATGCTCCGAGTTAAGTGTGCACCCATGAATAAGCACTGATCCAGTGCGAAACGCGTTGGCTGTTCCTTGTTTCTACTGCTGTGACCCTATTTTTGTACATGCTGTCTATTGAATAAAATACCACCCATCAGGTTTTGGAGTGCGGCTATCCATTTTTCTTTGTCTTCATTTTGCTTAGTGCACCGCCAGCACCCTCGGTATCCTGCACCACCTGTAACCATTTAGTGATCCCACCTGGAGCGGTGACTCCTTTCTCTCTTAAGTGTGCAGTCACTGCCTCTGGAGGAGCCAGGTTCTTTTCTTTATAAGTCCTTTGAATGGTCTGTAATATCCTTACAACAATAGATCTAATTGAGGCCCATTCCCCTTCATGTTTTCCATGTAGAAGTATGAATAGAAAGTCTGTTTGTCTAAAAGATTCTGTAACTTCCAAATATTGACTTAATGTGTTACCCACATCAAGGGGGCGGATATCTTGACCCTCTGAAGTCCCAAAGGTGGGCAGCACAATTTCTTGATTTTCATGGAATCAGATGTAACTTTAGGGTTTGAGCCCAGCATGGGAATTAATACTGCTCTGTCTGGAAAAAAAGGTCAGGAAGGGCTCTTTTGAACCTAAGTTTCTGATATCAGACACTATTTTAGCTGAAGTGACTGCTACTAGCTAGGAAGACAGTCTTGAAAGTAAGGTCTTAAGCTCATAGGAGTTTGTCAGGATCTGTTCTGAGCGTAGAAAGGAAATCCATTACAAGAGGGAGATCCCACCTGGGAAACCTCAGTTTCCTTTGAGGTCTAAGCCTAATAGCACCCTTGAAGAACTGTCGAACCAGGGATTGATTGGACTCCTGTAAACGCCGAGATGGCCGATATTTGTACCCGAAGTGAACTTACTGCTAGAGACAAATCCAGACCTGTTTGCAAAAAGCTAAGGATATCCTGGACTTCTGGAGAACTACAAGGATTAGGTCTGGAAGACATATGATCCATGAACTTAGACCAGATATGTTCGTAAACTCTATTGGTGCTTTTCCTTCTAGCATTAAGAAGAGTCGGGATGGCTTCTTGTGGACAACCTAAGGCTTTGAGCCTTCCCCTCTCAAAAACCACACCCTGAGGTGCAGATGACATGGGTGCAGAGCTGTGCCTTATGACAGAACATCCGGCCTAAGAGGTAGAGGAATTAAGTCTCGAAAACTTAGGAGTTATAAGAGAGGAAACCATGGCATATTGGACCAGAACGGAATCACTGCTATGACTTCCACTTCCTCTGATCTGAGCCTGCAGAGAAACTGGAGTATCACAGGTACCAGAGGGAAGGCATAAGCCTTGCTGGATTTCCACTGGTCAGTGAGGGCATCTATCCCATAGGCTTGGAGATCCCGGAACCTCAAGTAGTACTTGGTCAACTTGTAATTGCATGGGGGCGCAAAAAGATCCACTTCTGGAAACACTCCCAGAGTTAGAAGCCAATTGAACACCTCTTTGTGTAGAGACCAGCTCTACACAAAGCTCCCACTAGAGCAGGGACTAAGGCATAATCAAACCCATCCCAGGATCATCTGCTTCTGAACCGCAATCCGAGGGAGGGGCTGAAGGGTGGCTGGGTTGGGAAGATTTCCATGTCTCATGCACTGTCACATGTTTTTATGATGTAGTGTGATCGTCTGTATTTCCGGGTGGGGCATGATCTCGCCCGCCCGCCCTCTTGGGGGTGGGGCCGTGCCTTTGGCGACCTTCCGGTTTTTGGGGAGGGAGGGGGGACACATTCTGTCCCCCCCTCGCACTGCTCATGGGGCCCTGGAGCTTTGTCTCCTGACGCCCCTTGAGCTTCACCCAGCCGGCGGTGTTCCTTGGATCCTCCCCGATCTGCCCGTGGCACGCATGCGCGCGCTTGGGCGTGCACGCGGCGTCATGACGTCGCGCCGTTGTGTCGGAGAGGACGACTCTGTCGGGGTTGTTCAGCCCTCCCAGGACACCGAGGGAGCCACACGTGGGCCGCCATTTCGGCAGCCCTAAGCCTCCCCAATGGGAGCGGAGGAAGACTGCCCACCTGCATGTGATCTAATGATCACCACACCCACCTAGGGGCGTATATAAGGCTAGCTCATTTAGCAACCACTAGGTTACAATTAGGTCAGATTGGATGCTACCGCATCTCTGTTCCTATATACTGGGTCCTTTCCTAGAATGCATACTGCAGTCTGGCTTACAAACATCTAATCTTTGATTCCATCAGGTAAATATCCCTCCAATTATGCATTTCCATACTTTTTCACTCCTCACTATATTCACCCCACCATCTCCTATTTCCCTTGGAGACTTATTCGTCCACTTTTTCACTCCCATTATACACTTATATTTTTCCACCATATATTTTAATTTTCCATTTTTTTGCTTTCTCACTTTAACCCCCTATTTTTAATTATTTCACATACCCACCTTATTACTGCTTTTGTCCCAATATGGCAACTACTCACCCCTATAGCGTACACTCTTCACTGTATTCACCGCATAATTCAGCATTATTATATTTAATTATTACTTCCAATACCCCTAATCTCATAGGACCCTTTAGTATGTTATGACTCTCCATAGCTATGCTAACCAGTGGCATTCGCCCCCAGCCCATGTACTATTATATTACTTTAATATATTTATTTTATGTGCCTACGCACTTGATTGTCTGCTATTCCAGCAATCGATTTACATATCAATGTACTCCCACTATAACAAATATGTTTACTAACTATGGGCCCATTGGGTGTTCTTCTGCAGGTGGCTGCCCCTCCGTCACTCCCCGGGGGGGCATTTTTTCGTGTGGCTTCCTTTAGGTTCTCCAGGGTAGGCCCCTCCACCTATGGGAGGGCGGGGGCAGCTCAGGGCCCCCCTGGATCTTACAGCGGTCCCTCACGCTACTCATTTCCTGTCTCAGTGGTAACTACATCATTATGGCATTTTACTGCTTTTATGCTGTTATGTGTTATTTTACTCATTCTGAATGTTTATCAATATTATTATTATTTTTATTCTTTAGAACATTTGCCCCCTGAAGAGACCAAATTGGTCGAAGCGCGTCGGGGCTCAATGTTACAACCTTATATATATATATATACTACCTATGTACATGTTATACAGGAATGTTGACCGTTTGTCATTTGTCTCTATGATCTCTGACCCATGTGAATATTTGGAAATTGTGCAATAAATATTGCTTTATACAACCTTCACTATACCTCAATTTGTTACTTTGCTGCCTAAAAGCCCATCTGGGGAACCTTTCTTCTTTTTTCTTGCAAATCCAGGGCGAGCAGCCTAATTATGCTCTCTATATGTGTCTCTCTTTTTTCATGTCTCATGCACTTGCCCCTCTCCTGACAGAGGAATCTGTGGATCTGGAGGAGAATCACGAGGATTTGTGATTTTACATAGGTAAAATGTTGATCTGCCTTTCTATAACTTACCTATTTAAAACCTATTAAACCCCATATTTGTTAATTTCATGATTTACTGCACTTTTTTTTATTCCCCAGAGAGGTTAAAGGGGGTTGATTGGTAAGTGGGCTTGGAGTAGCCTTTAAAGTATTTAAAATATTTGATTATCTTTGGTAGCATGTAAGGGGCTATTGGGGGAAAGAAAGATAAATAGAAAAGAGAGAGAGAAAGAGAGAGTAAGTATAAAAATAGAGAACATAGATATAACATTTCACTTACCAGCAGAAATGACCTGGTCCTCTCACTGATCTAAACTGTAACGCAATGACTGTTGCTATGGAGATACAGGAAGAGGTAAAATATGCTTTTATTTTGGTTGTTATGATAATTTAACACTGAACTTTCCATTGCTGTATTATAAAAATAGGTATTTAATAAAGTGATGTTTCTTTTTCTTGTAGATGTTAAGCTACAAAAACTATAGATATTCTGAAATTAAAACTTAACTATCAAAATATCTATAAATGAAAGTTTCTATTTCATTCAGTGAATATGCATATGCATTTTGGATTAAACTCCCCTAATATAATCAATATTTATGATACTTTTATCCTTATAACATTCCTGCATTTACTTGAATAACATATGTTTGATTTTCCAGAATTTATTGGGGCTAGTTGGCTTTTGATCCTTTTAATATGCTGTCAATAAATAGTTTGTACATGCTTAGGACATAGTTTGGTCATTTGTGGCTTCTGAGACTTTATAAACATGCACACTTTCAAAGTATGGGATAATACCTTCCAATGGCTAACTGATGTTAACCAGGTTAAAAGCTAACTTCACCTTTAAGTAAAAAATAATAATTGCACATAATTTTGCAGTAAAACTATGTGATTTTTTTTTTTTTACACAGGAACCTCCAATTTATTTACCCTTGATAAGTAGATTGCGGTTGCAATGTCAGACTCTTGCACACTCTCCCTCCAGCTTTCTGTCAGAACCTTCTTATGGGCTTTCAGTTAGAAAGTTGGAGGAAGTATGAATAAACTATGAGCACTCTGATCAGAGGAGTCATAGTCCTTTGAGAACTACAAGTCCATCTGCCATGGTGGCAGAAGTGACTTGTAGTTAATTCACTCGCAGATTCCTGGAAACTATTATTGCAGCTGCATGGGCAGAGCTCTGCACAGCCATGCCAATTTTGAATGTGATAGCAGCTTCAGGGGAAATTAACCCCTGCCTGCTCTCAAAGGGATGGGAGACTCTGTAGGTTAGATGGGTGCTAGAACATGTTACATGCTACACCCTAAATATGTAACATGTAACACATTCTAAAAGCTGTACCTATCCTTTAAATGAGAAGTCTAGCCAAAGCTTGTTTGGCTGGGCTTCTCCTATGGATCACAGGAGCGCAATTAATTTTGCACTCCTGTGACCTGTTTTCATCAGAGAGCAGAGTGAAGTCTGCTCTCTGCTGGCATCACAAAAATAATTCCAGGCACTTGGTCATCGCGACAATAAAGTCTGGATCCAGGTGCCTGGACAGATACCCGTCTCAGCCTCTCAGAGAGCTGTTTTAAATAGGAATAAAATGCAAAACATTTGTGTATACATTGTAAATATCTTTTTGCCCTTTTTTTTTTATATAAATGATCACATAATCTCTGTTCTGAGCTGCATAAGGAGCTCATAGAAATGAGGGAGAAGAAAAAGCAGCAAATTTATCTTCCCAGTAAATGGCTGTGTGGGAGAGGGCATGTCAAGACAAGTCCAATTATTGAAGGAGAGCAGACTGAGTTCCAGCATAGCTAGAGAACTGGTTACTCTGTGCTTTCCTTCCTGTGAGATTTTGATATGAAAGCAGTGGACTTGGCAGGAACAACTGATAGTTCACAACAAGGAAGTAATACAAAACGAACAGGATATTTTTTCATACAAGTACATGGTACAACAGGCACATATCAGGAATATGAAATGTTTACATATTCTTTAACACATTCAATGGTTTATAATCCCATATATGGGAATACTTACTGCATGTGTTACACAAACAAAACTTTATATGGTAACATTTCACCCATTGTAGCAAAATTAAGTAGTACAATTGGCCACACACATAAAAAAAAAATCCTTTGGTATAAGAAGCCATATTGTATATGTAGGATAGATGAAAAACTTTGGATGGCTGCACTCCGCAAAAGTACTACTTTATTAAAGCCGAGCTCCACCCAGCTTTCAGGTGGGGGGGAGCAGGTACCTGTCAAAACCTGTCCCATTTCTCGCTGATTTCACCTTGGCTAACTCACCCAGAAGTTTGGTCCCCTCCTCCTTCCCCCGCCACCAGGCCATTCACAAAGTGCAACACACTTTGCGCATGCACAGTATGCTACCAAGAGGGCAGTGGCAGCACCCAAAAGCCAACTGAAAAATCCGCTCAGGTGCAGACACTACTGGATTCAAGGCCATGTAAGTGTCCATAAATCCAGAGTAAACAATGTATATAGTGTTGCAGTGTGGTACCCTGCCAGGGTCTAAATTAAGATTATAACCCGGGATTCTCAACCAGACAGGTTGAGGGGCCCCAGGGGGTTTGCTTAATGCTGAGTAAACTGGCTTTTCAATTTCCTCATTGTTTTCTAAATTCTGTTTTGGGCCCTGGAGCCTGAACATTTCTAAGCGATCCAGGTGGGATGAAATCTCCAGTCCTGGGTCCAGATTTTTTATATTTGTGAACAGCCAGCACATTAATTGATCAAGTGTGTACTTAGCTTTTAGTAGTGCCCTGACCATGGTTCTGGGCTTCGCCCAGCAGACAGAGGAGGTCTCTATTCAGGAGTACAGAGGAAAGCCAAAGCAGCAAACGGGTGCCAATTCTATGGATCAAGGTACTGAGTGGTACTGTGAAATAGTCTGCAGGAGTCAGACAAAGGCCTGAAGTGGAAGGCCAGAGTGGCAGTGTTGTATGTATAAGCCAGGAGGCTGAAAGTCTACTTCTTTGCAAGAATCAAATGCTGAAAATCCCTGTGAGGGTAACATGTTGTTTTGATTTTCGGGAATTTTGAAATTTCTTTTAATAAAATTGAGCAAGAAAAGTTCTTAAAAGGACGAAAATAAGAGGTAGTGTCCTGTAAAGCTTTACCATTTGAAGTGAGGTCATCACAATCGTAATCCTATGTAATCATATCCCAAATACCAGTAATCAACAAAAAACAAATTCTAAATTATGTGAATTCTGTAACATTTTATATAAATAATTTGGTCATATGAGAACTCAAAAAGGATACCCCTCAATTACATGACCCCAAATACATATTCAATTACAGACACAGAGGCAAAACACAGTATATACCGAAGTGTAAAAATTTACACATTAGTACATAAATCTGTATGCCCCTGTGTATCTTAAACAGCTGCTCCTAAACCAAACCATCAAAAAGTAAAAAATAAAAATAAAAAAATGTATCTATGTCATAAATAGTATATGCAAATAGAAAGGAAAAATGAGACTGATGTCAGTATGTAAATTCAAAAAAATAACCACCCAGAGTGGACAGATAGGTGGGTCTCATTTATAAGAATGTATGTGATTGTAAGTGAAAAATCCAAAACACTTCCCATTTGCAATAAATATTAAAATGGTCGCCACCCCTCACTGGACTTGTCACTTTTTCTATAGCCTGGATGTGAAGGGCTGAGACATCGCCCCCTCCCCCCATGTACAGTATGTCATAAATGTGGTCATGGAGGTAGTCTCCCAGCCATCTCACAATCCCTCCGACATATTGAATATGGCAAATATCACGTGATTAAATAAATTACATATTTAGTATTACAATTCACAAAAGAATTAATATGAAATCTGCTGCCACTAACTGTCTACTTGAATCTATTTCCACCAATTAAAGTGTCAATAAGCCCACATCATAAAAAAATATCAATACATGGTGTATTACATGCTGTTCCTACTCACTGAGATTTGTTTTCTGTATTTTCAAAACAACTGGTTGATCCTGCTGTTCTCTGTTTCCCCCTTCTGTCCAAGTCCCTAATTCAGCTAGGGACTTTGTAGAACTATGTTGACAGCTCTACACATGCTAAGTTTTTGGGAGTTTCTGTGCTGAGCATTTTCCCTATTACATCTGAGAACCCCATTTGACTATAGAGTCACACATGTAGGCATATACACAGTGGTAAATGACAGCCCACTCCCTTCCTTCTCCTCCATGCCCACTAACCAGCTAAACACAATGGGTTGGGATATTTCATGTAGATTTATTGAGGCTTCACCTCCATCTTATTCTAAGACACAGGCTGCAGAGGTGTGATGCAGCCTGTGACTGGCAGAAATCTGCCCACACTATGGTATTACAAAAAATAATAAAGTTTTGATTTCAAATATATATTTGTATGATGTTTTAAAACAGTTTATTGATATTAATTATTTATATTTATTCTGTATTCCAAAAGCATTTTTTTTGAACATGTGACCAGAAGATCCTCCTGCTTGTTTCCCTGCAGACAGGCTTGGAAACATCTGGGTCATGTGGCAGCTGTATATTGATTAGGAAAAAAGTACATTGTTTTTTTCTTTTTTTTTATTAAAATAATTACAGTACCTTCGTCCACATACAGAAAGAGTAGGGACAATGTATATCGAACAGTGTGTGTTTAGTATCACTTTAAGCAAGAACAGCAAGGGCAATCCTTGTAAATCCCTTTAAAATATAACCGTTTTCAGCATGCCCTACTTTTGAGACCAACAACCTAATGATGGTGAACACCTGGAAACTACCTTAACACCACAGGTCATTAAACACAACTGGATAATAGCCTTTAACATTTTTTTTTCCTTTCTAAACTCCAAACTTTAGGGGGTAGTGAATATTGAGGTTTATGTGTACTACTCTAATGTTCTTTTTTCTATTAATTAATTCTTCTTATTTGTGTTGCTAGCAATCTTCATAGCCCTATTAAGCAGCTGTTTGGGGGTATGCTCGCTGTGGTAAATGGCTGTATATTTGGGCAAGCCTAAGAAATTGTCCCAACTGGATCCCTCCGATAACATGCTTGTAATGTCCTAAATCTGCTCATAGAAAGGAGTTGCCTGGTAAAGGCTTCTTGTATAAATTCTTCAGAACTCCAGGAATGCCAAAGACTCTGCATTGTTTTGTCTCATAAACTGAAGATTCTAATTATTCAAAAACTCACCAAAACTCCTCATTTCACTGGAACAAACAAATAACAGGTCATCAATGTATCACTGGAAGAATCTGATACAGGAAGAAAAGGTGTTACCACTCCCAAAAATCCTCTTGCACCAATGTAAAAGATCCACAATATAGGGTAAGAACTTAGCACCCATTGATGCCCCACATTTCTGGAGGTAGAACTTCCCATTAAAGGAGAACAAATGATGTGTAAGGAGGTATTTTAAATATTTAATAATAAACTCCTTATGCAAATCTGAATAACTGCTATACCTGTCCAAGAAGAAAGAAACCACTCTCAAGCCCAAATAGTGAGCTATGGAAGAATAAAGTCTTGAGACATCACAAGTTATCCACATATCTATGAACTATATCTAAGAATGACCAGGAGTTGCTTGGTGTCACCATGCATGTGAAGCCAAGACACCAATGATATTGTGGTAATATGAGGTAATTCTAAAGGTAGCATATGGTATAGACACAACAAACCACATATAAGCTCCTGTGGTCCTTTCAGATTAACAAGTCTTAGATTTAAAGCAGTAACGGATTGAACCGTGACAATCAGAGACTTTGGAAGGATGAGAGATACTCCTGTGCCAGGGACACTAATAACTCCTGGGTCTAAGTCCACCCTGTGCCCTTGTAGGCGTAGGGTGGCTAATAGGATCATAATTCATGTATTACATGAGATGGGACATTATTGATACTTCATATGGCAGGATACTGGAATATTACAAAGTGGTTCATGTTGACTTGAGACCAGGTCAACAAGACAGTGACTCATCCCTCTGTATAATAGGCTTTTAAAATGCTAAGTGGCCCGGCTTGTGAAAAACATTTCATTGTATAAAGGTGTTAATTCAGGTCTGCTGCTATACCTTTCAATTGTCTGATAACACGGTGTTAAGCCTATTGATGCCCAGGTGTCATGGACAACTTCAACCACCAGATGGCACTAGCGGTGCATCGGCACGCACGGGGCGCGTGCATTCGCGGCAATGGCGCGCGTGCACGCGCGATCATGGCACCGCGGCGTGCTCGTGCATGCGCACCGGCGGTAACGGCGCGCGGGCACGTGCAAGCGTCACTCCGGCGCCAAAACAGGGCATTTAAACTTGCTGTGAGCCTTTGCCTCTTGCTGTCCGGTCTACAGCAGTTTCTAAGGTTACCTGTACCCATTTCTGTTTGCACCTGTTCCTGACAACCCGGCCTGTTCCTGATCCCTCCTGCCTGCCGCCTGCCCTGACCTTTGCCTGTTGACGATCCATCCGCCTGACCCTCTGTACCTTCAGTTGCCCGCCTGTTGCCGACCCGGTCTGAACTCTGACTCTGCTTTGTCTGCCGCACCTGTACCTGGCCCACCAGTCTGCTGCGGACTCTCCTGCTGGGACTTATCTCTGCTGTACTACAGTACACCTCCCACGCTCTGGTGATCTCTCTGCTTTCAGTGCCTCTGCCTGCCGCCTGCAGCTTCCAGTCTTTACCGGCTCCTCCACGCAGCACCGGAACCTCCTGAAGCCTTCCATCCCAGCACCTGCGCTTCAACCGGCGCTCGTGCGACTCTGCATTCCCGCACCCCCTGTCTGCTCTATCAGGGATCTCGGCATCAGAGGAGCAAGGGCAGCCACTCCTTGCACGTCGGGCTCACCTATTAGGTACGTGACACCAGGTGTCAGAGACAGTACGTCTGTCTAGATATGTGGATTGAGTTCAAGGCATTGTGTAATTGTATTTTGGAATGTGATAGATCTGTCAGTATCGGTGCCGAAATGTCTGCTAGAGAATTAGCCATAGTGTGTGAAGCTAAGGAGCCAATAAAGTGTTCATTCATTTTGAAACCAGTACCAGAGCTTGTGTCTCGGTTATTATGGGAAATGGAATGGATCGTGTATGCAGGATTGTCGCAGTGTGTCAGATAAGCTTGTCGTGGTTGGATGGAAGGTGGTAAACGGTGGTGACTGTTACAAAGGCTTTCAGGCCAATATCACTCTGTTTAGAGTCTCACAGTCCGCATATCTACAGATGTTATGTCTAAAAGGGAGCTGCAGCTTTATTGATGATCTGCCATACATATTGTGCGAGCAGTTTTACCACCTCAAGCTCAGATTTAGCTATTAAGCACCAGGTCAAATGTTTCATATGTGAAATCACTTGTCTCAAACCAAAGGGAAATGCTGTAGTCACACATTAGACAAACAAACGTAAGCTTTCTTAATTTCCTTGGGTACATATTTTGGTGTAAACATTTGTCACCTGTGAAAAGAAAAAGAGAACAATGGCATGCCATTTCCAATTATTGGGGGTTATTTACTAAAGACAAATCCACTTTGCACTACAAGCAGTTGAAATTGCACTGAAAGTGCACTTGGAAGTGCAGTCACTGTAGATCTGAGGGAGACATGCAATGTAAAGAAAAAAAACAGCATTTTGCTTGCACATGATTGGATAATAAATACAGCAGAGCTTCCCCTCATTTCAGATCTGCCCCTTAGATTTACAGCAACTGCACTTACAAGCGCACTCTCAGCCTAGTGTAGTGTTTTGGTGATTTACAGAGAGAGAGAGAGAGAATGTCATTTTTTGGAGTTAGATAGAGCAGGCAGGCAGGCAGGCTAGTCAGTGAGAGTTACAGTGTGTAGAGGATATATATGCATCCCAGGTGTTGTATATATATTTATACACTGTATTGAGTAGACATGTGCATTCGTTTTCGTTAGAATGCATTTTCGTCCGAAAATCATTTTTTTTCGTTATCGTTTTAACAAACGATAACGAAAGTGCAAGAAACGAAAACCGAAAGATCCGACATAAAAAATGCTTTATTTTCATTTTCATTGCGGTAAAAATTTGATATAGAGAGATTCGACATTATAGGGAAAAGATTCGACATCAGAGAAAAGATTCGACATTATAGAGAAAAGATTTGACACTATAGAAATAATAGATTCGACATTACAGAGAATAGATTTCGATTTATGAGACGTAAAGATTCGACGTTCCATCGAATATTCTTTTGATCATTCACCAGCAACCAAAAAGATTTGACGTTCCGTCGAATATTCTTTTGACCATTCGACAGAAACCAAGTATTATTGGATTTTCGGACGAAAGCTATTCCCCAACGAAAAACTAAATAAATCAAAACGATTTTCAGGAGTAACTAAATAAATTTATTTTCCAAACGAAAACGAAAAAACGAAACAAAATATTCCAGTCTGCACATATCTAGTATTGAGTTTAGCTAGATCCGCTCTTCCTAATTTACTGACAGGCAGGCAGGTGATTGTGCTAGCTGCAGTATTTTCACGTGGTGTACTGTCTGTGTCTTCTGTACAGTGTGCACCTAAAGCTACGTCAATAGATTTGCTGGTGTGTCTCATATTAATTCCTAAAGGCAGTAGAGCTGCACGATTCTGGGAAAAATGAGAATCACGATTCTTTTGCTTAGAATGAAGATCACGATTCTCAAAGAAATGCATGGTGCTTTTGTTAGCATGCATTTTTGTGTTGTTTTTTTTATTTACATGGACAGAGTATGTGCCTTGCTGCAGAACAGCCTATTAATTTGAGAATGAACTGCCTGCCACCCCTCAATAGCACCAAAGTGCTATATAATGTGTGTAAATAATAAAAAAAAATCACAAAAATTAAAATGCATGCTAACAAAAGCACCATGCATTTTGATGCAGCGGCATTAAAAAATAAAGTAAAAAAAAAGGCCCATGCACTTTGGTGCTATTGAGGGGTGGCAGGCAGTTCATTCTCAAATTATTAGGCTGTTCTGCAGCAAGGAACATACTCTGATGCATCTCATAGATGTGAAGTTGAACCTTTAAGGCCGCGTACACACGACCAAATAGATTTGTTCAAATCGGTTGGGCCGACCGATTTGAACAAATCTGTCTGCTGCCGTCAGCAGACACACGATTGAATCTGTCTGCTGGGACGGTCGGGCCGACCGTTTCCAGCAGATAGATTTGATCGTGTATACGCGGCTCAAGGATTCGACGCATGCGCGGAAGTGATTTTCTTCCTGGTGCGGTGACGTGGCGGCGTCAACGTAACCGCCACGTCACCGCGCTGTCTGCTGGCGGGGATTTTTGGTTTGATTGTGTGTACAGCGATCAAACCAAAACGGCCAGCAGACAGATCTGTTCAAATCGGTCTGTCCGACCGATTTGAACAGATATATTTGCTGGTGTGTACGTGGCCTAAAACCCAGCTGCTTTCAATCAACCACTGAATGAGTCGGGAAGATGGCGGAGAAGCCTGCGCGTTTACAGCGCAGGACTTTCGGGGGGTCAGGTAAGTAAAGGGGGGTTCGGGGGGCCTCTAATCCGCAGATGTTTTTTCACCTTAATGCATAGAATGCATTAAGGCGAAAAAACGTTTACTTTTACAACCCCTTTAAGTTCACACTGGCATTTAAAGCAGGCATTTGAGAGACGATAAAAACTTCCCCTTTAAAAGCCTATGCAAATGATACAATGGACACACTATCAAAACATAAAGTGTTAGTGTTGCATTGATTCAAAATTGAAGCTTCACATCGAGTCAGGAGGCATTTGAAGCCTTTCAATGCCTCCCATTCAAATCTATGGTAATGCTTTGCAAACACTCTGGCGGGCAGCTGCAGGGCGTTAGATTAATTTATTAATTGTAATGGAATAGGCAGTTTTAACGGACCTTAATGCTTATCAAATGCTTCAAAACTGCTCATAGGGCATTTGGGGAGCATTTTTAACTCATCATTAATGCTTTTAAAATGCCAGTCTAATGCCCATACTAAAGCTCATTAACACGAGTCTAACGCCCATACTAATGCTAGGAGCGTTTGTTAAGTGTTAAGCCCCGTACACACGGCCGAGGTTCTCGGCAGAAACCAGCGAGAACCTTGCTGGAAGCCGCATTCTGAGAACCTCGGCCGTGTGTACGCTCTCGGCGAGCCCTGCCCGTCGGGAAACCCGTTGAGCAAATAGAGAACAGGTTCTCTATTTGCTCGACGGCCCGTCGGGATGAATGGCTGGTTGCCTTTCCCGAAGGGCGGGTCACCGAATCTGACCCGTTTGCAAGTAGCAATTGGGAACTTTCCACTAGGTGCCAGTAACTGTGCTGGTTAGTGTTCCGGGCACACCCATTCGGCACAGGTTTGTTTTCATTTAGACACGCAAACATTTGGCCTCTCGACATCAAGGCTCACCAGCTGAGAAGCTGCATATTTACTTACGCCCGGCGCAAAGAGGTTAAAGTAATTGTAAACCCAAAAAAAAAATATTTTTTTTTGATGTCACAATGTAGAGTATAAGATTTCCTATAATTTGTGGCCAGTCTTGACACACAGAGTTAATCCAGATCTGAGAAATCCTCTTTTATGTTTAGTGAAAATGAACAGCCTTCCAGATAAAACCCTGCCTAAAACAAAAGTCAGTTTTCTCTCTTTTTGCTTTGAGTGAGAGGTTAATTGCATATCTAGCTAGGACATGTTTATCATATGTTATGTTTTGTTTACAATAACATGAGGTGATATAACATCATAACACATCCTAGTAATATACAATGAACTTTGGATCACCTCTTGTTATGATAAACATGTCCACGCTAGATTTGTGAAAGCAATAACAGAGAAACAGACTTAACCTAATTTGGCAGGTTTTTATCTGAAATTCTGTTAATTTGCACTGAACTTTAAAAGAGGATTACTCAGCACTAGATTAACCCTGTGTGGCAAGACTGGGCACAGCTGATAAGAAATCTTATACTCTACATTGTGACATTAGAAAAAAAAAATTGCAGCATTTTTTACTGCGTTTTATACTGCATTTTGCCATGATTTTGTATAGGTCAAAAGGTCATCAATGTAAAAAGCAGAAAAGGCCCAAATCTGTCTAAAAAAAGTCCCAGAACTTGCTTGTTTGAGCTTCAGGCGTTTTGGAGCTTCTGGCTTCAGGCGTTTTGGAGTGGAGATGTGAACCTTCTCCATAGAGAATAATAGATTTTTTCCCCTTCAGCATTTTGTAGCTTGAGGCTTCAAGCTACAAAACACTCAGGTGTGAATGGGGTAAAGTAAACAGTGTGCCTTGACAGTGGGGAAGAACATACAATTCTGGGTTGTTTCACTAGGGGATCACCAGCAGGCAGGGGTAGTTCAAAACTATCCTTAGAAACATTTTTTTTGTTACCAAAAGAGTAGTGGATGCTTGGAACAGATTTCCACCACAAGTAGTCAAGTAGGCGTATCTCCTGATATGCCGCAGTAAATTCAAATGTGCTCCGTTGCATCTTTACGCCGATTCAGAAAGCAAGATACGCCGAACAACATGGCTTCAGCCGTCTGACGTAACTTGCCTATGCCAGCGTATCGTGGGTGCATAGTAAAGCTGGACGCATTCGGCGTTCCCATGGAAAATATGCAAATGAGCTAGATATGCCAATTCAGAAACGTAGTTGTGCCCGGCGTATTGATATACGTCGTTTACGTAAGGCGTTCGACCGGCGTAAAGTTACCCCTGCTATATGAGATGCAGGCAATGTTAAGTATGGACGTCGGAACAGCGTCAAATTGTACGTCGTTTACGTCGTTTGCGTAAGTCGTACACGAATAGGGCTGTGCGTAAGTTACGTTCACGTTGAAAGCATTGAGTATTTGTGACGTGATTTTGGAGCACACGCACTGGGATACGTCCACGGACGGTGCATGCGCCGTTCGTTCGGACCCTCATTTGCATGGGGTCACGGCTCATTTTACTACAACACGCCCACTGCCTGGCTACTTTGAATTACGCGCGCTTATGCCGGCCCAGAAGTTATTCCCACGGCTGTGTGAATGACGTGTGAAAGGTGTATGAATGGACAGCGACATCATTGGGGCCTTGACGCCGGCGTTGCTGCTCCCAAGTCCTGCATGTTGGACTTGGGCTAATCCAGTGCGATGTGCATGTGGTGTGTGTGATCTAGGGACCTCAGTGGTGTGCATGCGTGCATTGTCCGTGTGATGTTTTGGTTTAGTGTCCAAAGATGCCTACGGCGAGGACCCTCCTGACTGCTCTTCAATCAGCTGAATGGGTCTCCTCTGGCAGGGGGGGGGGGCTGTCTGGTTGGGGGGTCAGGTCATCACGTATGTCAATCTGCAGGCCTTTTCTCATGGCAAAGTTGTGCAGAATGCAACATGCACCGATGATCTGACACACGAAGGTAGGGGAATACAAGAGGGCCCCCCCAGACTTATCCAGGCAGCGGAAACGGGACTTCAGGAGCCCAAATGTTTGCTCCACCACTGCACGAGTCTTGATATGTGCCGCATTGTATCTTCTCTCTCCTCTGGTTTGGGGGTTCCGGAAAGGAGTCATGAGATGGGGTCCCAGTGCATATGCAGAGTCACCTGTAAGGGAAAAGACAGGAGGATGTTAGTCATGCTTGTGTCCCTTGTGATGTCAGCATCATGGGGGGGGACAGTCATGCCTGCCACCCATGGCACTCACCAACCAGCCAGCTGTCCCCATACATGTACTGTTCGAATTTCATTGGGATGGGGCTCTGATTGTATATGAAGCTGTCATGGCTGGATCCGGGGTGTTTGGCACGGACGTGCCATATGAGGCATTGGGCATCGGCTATCACCTGTACGTTGATGGAATGCCAATGCTTCCGATTGCGGTATATGTGCTCTGTGGCACTGGGGGGCTGGAGTGCCACATGTGTGCAATCAATGGCCCCCCACGGTGCGTGGGAATCTGGCAATGCTGTAGAAATCTGTCATTGCATTCAGCCGCAGCTCCTCAGTGGTGGGTCTGATGAAGTGGTTGGACATGCGTCTGAGGATTGCAGGGATAACCTGGTGCACACATCTGCTCATGGAGGACTGTGACATCCCAGCCACCACTCCACTTGTACGCTGGAATGATCCACTTGCAAGGAAATGAAGTGTTGCCAGTACCTTCACCAGTGGCTGCACTGCTTGTGAGCGGTGTGTTGGGCTGGTGATGTCATCCTGCAGGGTTGTGGTTAGTTCAAGTATTGCATCAGGGCTGAATCTGAAGAGGCGATACACCTCCTCATCCCCCATGCCAAAGAGGCTCATGCGCGTGCAGTATATCCTCTCACGTGCCCGCCTCCTCCGTACCGGGGGACCCATTTGTAGTGCTAGGACCACGGCTGCCCCTGGCACGTTGTCACACAGAGGTGTTGTCCTTGCAAGTGTGGTTGTTCAGCTTGCTAGTTTTGTCGGTAACGCTGCTGCTGTAGCTGCTCTCCTGCTGACCTGTGGCCGTCTGGAGTAAAGATAAAGCAGCTATTTGTAGGAATAACTTTGCGACAGATGGACGACATACGCGCGGCGCATGTAGCCAGCGTCTGGTGCTAATCCGTTCGCAAATTGGGAAATCTCCCTCATTTGCATATTTGCATGGGAAATCAATAGGTGCGACGGATGCGACAAGCGAAAATATGCGCTTACGATACTCTGGCGAAGGAAAGTTAAGCCGATCGGAAAAAGCCCGTTTTCTGTCGCATCTAGTTTGGTGGGTACGGCCGCATAGATACTACGGCGCATCTTGACAGTTACGCGGCGCATATCGATATACTCCAGCGCAAGTCTTGCTGAATCAGGCCCATAGTCTTTTTTCTGCCATCATTGTTAACTGATTGCCGACCGCCCGCCGTCATATTACTGCGGGACGGTGGCACTGCTACGCGGGAGCACGTAGCTCTACGTCCTCCCTTTAGCAGCGAGTCCCGCGCGTGTGCCCGCGGGTACGATCGCCGCCGGGCACTAGTGTTGCTCATGAATATTCGCATTGCGAATATTCGCTACGAATATTGCATATTCGAGTATTCGCGAATAACGCGAATATCGCGGCGAATATTCGCTATTTCGAATATTCGAATGTTTTAAATTTTTTTTTAGAACAGATCACATCCTAGAGATCCCCATCGACGTCTAAAAGCATTGCTGGTATGATTAGAGACCTTGGGCCGAGTAGCTGCAGCGCTCATTTTATATTGCCGAAAAATCGCAATGCGATTATTCGGCAAATAGCGATATCGCGCGATTATTTTATATTGTAATATATCACGAATATTCTGAGCCAATCAGAGTACTCCATTCCGCATTTCTCGAAATTTCGAAATTATTTTGCATTGTAATATATCACGAATATTCTGAGCCAATCAGAGTGCTCCATTCCGCATTTCTCGAATATTCGCAATTATTGTGTATTGTAATATATCACGAATATTCTGAGCCAATCAGAGTACTCCATTCCGCATTTCTCGAAATTTCGAAATTATTTTGTATTGTAATATATCACGAATATTCTGAGCCAATCAGAGTGCTCCATTCCGCATTTCTCGAATATTCGCAATTATTGTGTATTGTAATATATCACGAATATTCTGAGCCAATCAGAGTGCTCCTTCCGCATTTCTCGAATATTCGCAATTATTGTGTATTGTAATATATCACGAATATTCTGAGCCAATCAGAGTGCTCCTTCCGCATTTCTCGAATATTCGCAATTATTGTGTATTGTAATATATCACGAATATTCTGAGCCAATCAGAGTGCTCCTTCCGCATTTGCCGAATATTCGCAATTATTGTGTATTGTAATATATCACGAATATTCTGAGCCAATCAGAGTGCTCCTTCCGCATTTCTCGAATATTCGCAATTATTGTGTATTGTAATATATCACGAATATTCTGAGCCAATCAGAGTGCTCCTTCCGCATTTCTCGAATATTCGCAATTATTGTGTATTGTAATATATCACGAATATTCTGAGCCAATCAGAGTGCTCCTTCCGCATTTCTCGAATATTCGCATTCGCAATTCGCAATCGCATTCGCATTCGCGATAGCGAAAATTCGCAATCATTTCATTTCGAAAATATATCACGAATATTCGTATTTAGCGAATATCTGTCGAATATTCGACTATATATTCGAGATATATCGCGAATTCGAATATGGCATATTCTGCTCAACACTACCGGGCACCCGCGATTGCTCGTTACAGAGCGGGGAACGGGAGGTATGTGTGTAAACACATACCTCTTGTTCCTGTCAGCGGGGGAAACGCTGATCTTTTGTCCATACAATGTATGGACAGAAGATCAGTGATTTCCCCTAGTGAGGCCACCCCCCCCCCATACAGTTAGAACACACCAGGACCACACTTAACCCCTTCCCTGCTCCCTAGTGTTAACCCCTTCACTGCCAATGGCATTTTTATAGTAATACAATGCATTTTTATAGCATTGATCGCTATAAAAATGTCAATGGTCCCAAAAATGTGTCAAAAGTGTCCGATGTGTCCGCCATAATATCGCAGTACCGAAAAAAAAACGCTGATCGCCGCCATTACTAGTAGAAAAAAATTATAATAAAAATGTCATAAAACGACCCCCTTTTTTGTAAACGCTATAAATTTTGCGCAAACCAATTAATAAACGCTAATTGCGATTTTTTTTAATGAAAAATATGTAGAAGAATACATATCGGCCTAAACTAAGGAAAAAAAAATGTTATATCTTTTTTGGGATTTTTATTATAGCAAAATGTAAAAAATATTGAATTTTTTTCAAAATAGTCGCTCTATTTTTGTTTATAGCGCAAAAAATAAAAACCGCAGAGATGATCAAATACCACCAAAAGAAAGCTCTATTTGTGGGAAAAAAAGGACGCCAATTTTGTTTGGGAGCCACGTCGCACGACCGCGCAATTGTCAGTTAAAGTGACGCAGTGCCGAATCACAGAAAGTGCTCTGGTCTTTGGACAGCAATATGGTCCGGGGCTAAAGTGGTTAAAGGCTTCTAGGATTCTAAGTACCTAAAGACTGGAAAAACAATATGTAAATGTATATGCTTTTCACCTCAAAAAGACACGAGTCAACTTGAAAAGAAAAAAAAAAACATACGGAAACCACAAAATACAATCATGTGCAAAATACTGTGTGTGTAGTGAAGAAATTCCAGATGGCCGCATTCCAATGCAATCACCTTTATTGGTATAAAAGACAATCCATACAGCACACAAATCATACGTAACAGCTGTCACTTATGCTTCTTGTGCCGTATGGTCTTTTATACCAATAAAGGTGATTGCATTGGCATGCAGCTATCTGGAATTTCTTCACTACATGATCATTGCATGTCGAGCCAGCACTCTTTCTACATTCAGGGGAGTTCAGTAGTGGGATTGACACTTGGAGGGGGAAAAATATTCAGTACATACGACCACTTTTTTTTATTAATACCCATCTGAATAAAGTGTCAGTTTACACATATTGGGGTCAATTCACAAAGCTTTTTTTCCCGATTTTGGTCGTAATGTTAACGATTTTGCACGTTATTGAAGCTAGTTCAATTCACTAAACGATTCAACGCTTTGAAAAATCATCAAATAACGTTTTACTACACAGAACCGATATTTTAAGGTGTGGATCCTTATTTAATGATTTGATCGTTATTTTAAAGAGTCAAATCGTTATTTTAAAGAGTCAAATCGTTAAATATGTACAGAAGTGCAATTCACAAAGATTTTTTTGACATTTATCGATCGTTAAGCAATCGTTAAATTAACACCTCCCTCAGGGTGTTGTTATGACATTTCCCAGGCGATATTTTGTTGTTTTGGCGATTTTTGTAGTGTAGTGAAGTTTTTAGTAGTGTTGGGCAAGATGGAACCATGCTCTATTTGAACTTAAAATTATCCAGAGGCGAAAAAGAACACGTTAGAAGGTTGTTCAGATTTATAAACGTGTATTCCGTTCACATACTATTTTGGATGACTTTTCTGAAACCCAGGTGATAGCTAAATTCCGATTCTCATCTCCCATGATTTATTCTCTGTATGAGGAAATACACATGGCTTTAGAAAAGCACACACTAGAAGTTATGCACATCACATGCTCAATCTCCACATGTGTCTTGCTTGTGTCTCTCTCTCTCTGCATGCAGCTGTTCTCCTCCCCTTCTGCTCCCAGAATGCATCTCTCCAGCATTATTTAACGATCTTAGACGTTATTATTATGATTTGGGACGTTAAAATAACTCTTGAGTAGTTTGCATAACGATTGGATAAAGAATCAGTTGAAAACCATAACGACGATTATAGCTTTCGTGAATACCATTTTTGCTAGCGTTAAATAAGGGGCGGTAATTTAACAACTGAAGAAAACCAATAACATTTCTCTTTGTGAATTGAGCCCATAATCAGTACATACACATCAATTGCATTGCATATTTACGCACATGTATTGAAATTATTAATTGAATCAATTAAGTGATGGAGATAGATAGCTTATACTGTATGTATAATTACAAATTGATTACTATGTGGATCTTGTAAAAGGAATGATAGGGAAGAGGAAAAATATAAATAACATAGTATTGTTTGTTTTTATTTTTTTATCAGATATAACTAGTCTAAAGAAGTTAGATTATCCATTTAAATAGGTGTGTAAACACCTGCCCTAAATATTACTTCTACCCCCATATTTATTTACATAAGGCTGAATATTTATGGGACTCTTAAGGTCATTTGGGGAAAATAAATATAAATACAATAAAATTCTCCTTGTTTGCAGAACTAGCCTAATATGCTTTAACTTTGCTATGTGTGTGTGTGTGTGTGTACAAATATATATATATATATATATATATATATATATATATATATATATATATATATATATATACAGTATATTTGATCTAGAGAGATAAAAGATTATTTTATCTCTTTCAGTTCTTTTCTGCACTATAGCATGTCTGCATGGAATGCTTCACATTTTACCTTAAGAGCATGTTGAGATATCCCTATCAATGTATTGATATTTTCACAATTAGCAATGTTGAAGTTCAGTAGTTCAGAGTTCAGATTTGGGTCAGCCATACACTGTGCACATTTTTCCTGCAACCACAAACTGGTAGTACCCAAGTTGATCGATTGATCAAATTGGTATATTCAGCCTGCCCAATATTGATTCAAACCAGCCAAGATTCGAACCGTGCATGGCCTGCCTAAATTGTGCTATGGTACGTATCCCCAGTTGCTTCAAAACATACTTTTTTTAATGCAGTCTTAAATTCTTTTCCCTGACATTTACATCCAAAGCCTTTGTTTGTTGTGGGGCCAAAATAAGGCCATTTGTCTATCACCATTAACTGCTGGGCATTTTCTATTGATCATATCATTGGAGGTATTGAATTTGTGTCTGTGACCAATTCTCTTGTAGTATGACTTGCTAAACAGGTATTGTTGTGTATACTTTGGCAATATTCCTTAGATTTTTATTATTTGGACCTTCTTGAATACATGGAAAGACTTCTGCATCAACTTGACTGTGTTTTCATATGACTGTTTGAAAACACAGATCCATGAAATTCACATTTAGCTTTGAATTTAGGATGAGCATTGGATATTAGTCTGGTTTTGTACCGCTGGTTCTTTGTGTTTATTCCTCACTTTGCCTACATAGCGGGCCTAGCCTTTTGAATTAATATATGGATTCCCATTATGTCCCTGCTATGTTCTATAGTCTGTTTTTAAACCTATGTCAAAGGGATGTTTACCATTTATCCAGTTTCATTGCATTTGCCTATTCCTTCTTTAAAGAGGAGTTCCACCCAAAAATGGAACTTCCTCTTAATCCACTCCTCACCCCCATACATGCCACATTTGGCATGTCATTTTTTTGGGGGGGGAGTGGGGGCTTCAGTAGGAGTGGGACTTCCTCTCCCACTTCCTGCTTCCGCCGAGGGGCTGATAAGGCGAGAGGCGTAATCGCCTTATTTCAGCCCCTCCCTGTAGGCGATTGCCTAGGACACTGACAGGTCCTAGGCAATCGCCTGTCCAATCAGCGACGAGCCGCGCCGCGCACGCATGCGCAGTGCGGCTCGCGCATGCGCAGTGGGTGCCCGGCCGTGAAGCCGAAGGCTGTCACGGCTGGGTGCCCACAGTCGGGATGGAGACGCCGACTGGGGAGGGGGGGAGAGGAGCGGAGCCCCGGTCGGCGCATCGCTGGAACGCAGGAGCAGGTAAGTAAGTGTTTATTAAAAGCCAGCAGCTACACTTTTTGTAGCTGCTGACTTTTAATAAACACATTTGTTGGCTGGAACACCCCTTTAACCTGGTCTTGTAAGAAAAACCATGGGGCCAATTCCAACTGTTAACAGATTGTCATGGTCTTACCTCTTTGCAGGCTACTCATTACTGTCATGTGCTAGCAGCCATCTTGCTTCATGGGGTTCTTGTAACCTGCCACACCCTGCGGCTCCTCCTTCACACTGGGAGGAGCTGGCTGCTCAGCATATATATAGATGGCAGCTGCAGCATTTCCTCGCTTGGGCCTTTCGTCTGATACCCCATCTGTGATGGTGCCGCTTGCTCTTGGTCACCGACCCGGCTCTTACGGACGTTCCTTCTGGTTCCTGATTCCAGGCTTTGTTTCACGACTTCTCTGGCTACAGACTCCGGCTTGTCTGACTCTCATCCCTGGCTATCGACCCTGGCACTGGTGGACGACTCTTCTGGCTATTTTAATCGTCAGTTTGGACTTTGACCTTGCTGTTTGGTTTTCAATAAAACCTTCATTCATTTATCTGTTTGTGTATGTCTGATTCATGCTTCCATGACACAGATAGACCTTTAGCTGGTCATTGGAGTTGGTACCTCCCAGGAATTTACATCTTTGCAACACATTGGGGTTAATTTACTGAAACTGTAGAGTTCAAAATCTGGTGCAGCTGTGCATGGTAGCCAATCAGCTTCTAACTTCAGCTTGTTCAATTAGGCTTTGACAAAAAAACTGGAAGCGGATTGGTTTCTATGCAGAGTAGCACCAGATTTTGCACCCTCCCGTTTTAGTAAGGGCTATAGATGGGTGGAAACAGGCCTACCCAAAGAATTACTGAGCCTCTGCATGATACTGCAGCATCCACATGAAAGATCACAATGAAAGAGAACAAGTAGTATGAGGCCTTCACCTCGGGACACTCAGGTAGCAGTAGACATTCAGTTAAACCACATTCAAAAGAACATGCAGCCAGTAGAGCACAAGCCCCCACCCTTCACATAAATAGGTCAAATAGGGGGGGTCTCACAACTAGGTATGGCTAGGAAAAATCAATTGGGAGCCATATGTTCCTAAGGGGTAAATATGGTTTCAGGGTGGGGGTCAAAAGAGGATGACCAATCGGGTGAAAACGCGTTGAAGCTAGACCTGCATCATTGTGAAGCAAATTCTGAGGCCATCTTTGGGTTGGGGGAGTCAAGGGGGAGTCAAAATAGGAGAAGGAGGAAGAGTAGCATTGGCAATCGTTAACCCTGCTACTCATGCTGTCTGGCATTGTAGCTTCACTCTTCTGGTGGATAGTAATGCTGGAAGGCAAGCCAGCATAATGTTGGATTCCCCTCATGGCTTGTGCACCCAGTTCCTGGAGAGGTATTTAGTAAGATACACATGGGACAATGGTTTGGTGGAACCAGGGAGTCACTTGCTCCTTTTCATATGGGTAAAAGGTCTCTAAGAAAGACTTGATTAGTAGTATATCCTGGTGTGCAGAGCTCACAAAGGATGCTTGCTTACACTGCCTTGGCCACACCATGCTCCATCACATGACTTTTTAAAGTCATGTGCCGAATCTCTTCTGTAATCACCCCCTGACCTATTTTTACATATAGGTAAGCCTATAATAAGGCTTACCTACTGTATATGTAACGAAAATGTCTCCTAAACATGTGTCATTTAGGAGATATTTCATGTACACTACACCAATGTTGTTTCTTCCCCAGTGTGTGCCGTAACTGACATCACATGGCTGCGGCCAGTCACAGAAACGGAATCCGTGGCCCCGGATGAAGAGGGGTGAAGATGGAAGCTTCCACCAGTGGGGACATTGTGGGCTTCCTTTGCAGATACGTGCCCCATAATGGGCTAGTATGTATTGCATACTAGTCCATAATGATTTTACGTTGTAGGGGAAAAAAGAGGAAGTAAATCAGGGTTTACTTCCTCTGTAAGGCACACAGTGTGGTTTTACACACAACCTCCATTTTATAAAAAGTTGTAAAATGTAGCTGCAATAGGAGTAAGCACTGCAGTATCTAGGGGATAGTGAATAACATCTGATTTCTTCATCACATAAATAGGCCACTTAATCTTCCTTGTCAGTAGGGATGTCCCAATGTTCAAATTGAATGTAAGTTTGACTCAAACATTATGGGCCAGATTCAGGTAGATCAGAGCATCTTTGCTCTGGAGTAACGCTTCTCATTTACGTTACTCTGCCAAAATTTTAGGAGCAAGTGCTGTTATTCATGAAGCACTTGCTCCTAAAGTTGCGGCAGCGCATCGCAAATTGGGCGGGTACGGGGCGTGTAGTATTCAAACTAAGCGCGATCCCGCGGCGAACGTACTGCGCATGCGTCGAGTGTCAATGCATCCCAGTGCGCATGCTCCAAATTCTGTCAGTGAACGTCAATGACGTCACATCCCCATTCATGAATGTTTTATGCAAGCGACGCGATTTGTTTTTTTTCCGACGCGATGACGACGCCTATACTTAACATAGGATACTCCACTAGGGGGCTGCTTTATCTATACGCCGCGTATCGCTTCCGGAAACGTCGTAAAGTCACTGCGTCGCGCCCAAAAAAGATCGTGAATTGCCGATTCCCGCTCATTAACATATTTTTTGAGCGTAAATCGGCGGGAACGCCCCCGGCGCCATTTTTAAGTTGAAGTAACGATGCGATGGCGAAATTCAATTGCGCCGATCGCATCGGAACTCCAACCCGGCGTTTCTTGTTTTCTGGTTACAGAAAACAAAAATGCCGGCTTAAAGTGACAGTTAGGCTGGCGGATCCTGAATCTGGCCCTAAGTGTTTTGTTTGTCTGCAAACAAACCAAACATATGGAGCATTTTTCGCAAATGTGAGTTTCCCGCAGAGCGCCCCATAATGCACTGATGGATCGCAGTGCATTGACGGCTACTAAATTTGCCAAAGCATGCATTTCACCTGCATGCTTTGAACAATCACAGAGCGATCTGCTGGGAGAGCCATGATTGGCCAAAGGCAGGGTGCCTTTGGCAATCATGGCTCAGCTGGCTAAGTCCACGCCCCACACTATATAAGGCTGCTTACACTGCAGCCGTATGTAGTGTGTGATACGATTGAGAGAACTTAAGCTAGGTTATTTAGTGACCTGCAGACAGTTTAGTGTATGTATGTGTGTGTATATATACAGTATGCAGTGCAATCAGTACAGTGCAGTCAGTGTAAAGTACAGTGGCGGCCCGCCCATATGGGTGCACGGGCGCCGCCCCCCCTCCCGCAGTCACAAGGAAAAAAAAAAAAAACGGGCCCTTTAAGAACTTTTATTCGGCTAAAATGTCATTTTGACATTTTAGCCGAAGTTCTGGCGGCCGTCTATAGAGGGCGCTGCAGCGCCACCCCCTCTCGCAAGTAACACACGTTCAATGCTATGCATTGGACGTGTGTTACTGTTGCCAGCTGCCTGGTCTATTCGTATAACCGGACATGGGACGCCGGTTACCCGAACAGGGCTGGTGCAAGGATTTTTGACACCCTAGGCGAAGCCTCATTTTGTCGCCCCCCCCCCCGCCATTCGCTCCACCCCTCACTGAGATTTTTGTGGTGCCTCTTCACCTATTTCTTCAGCTGTGGTCCACAGGCCTGCACATGTGCCTCTGGACCGGGCCAAAAGACAACTAGAGGATGGCATCGGCTCACTTTCTCATGCCAGCTGTGGTCCACAGGCTAGAGCATTATACACAGAGGCCAACTGTGTAACTGACTGCCTGTACGAGCGACAAATACACCGACAATGCTAGGTTCCTAGTAAAAACAATATTAAATGCACATTTTTTGACCTGCAAAAAGATCTACATTTATTTTTTATTTTTTTACAAAGCTGGATTTGAGCCTCCACACCTCAAATCGCCCCAATTGCTGTATTTTTAGGTCTCAGATCACCACAATTCTACCACCTTTACACCTCAGATCACCCCATCACTGTATCATCCTGAACGCCTTTGTTCCCCTTAAACACCCCCCCACACACACACATATCAGTTTCTATATGTAACCCCCTGCACATCTGTTCCCCCCCCCCCACAATCAGTTTCTCTCTGTAACCCCCCCCCCCCAACACACACATATCTGTTCCCCTTCCATTCCCCCCTGCACATCTGTTCTCACACACACACACGTTTCCCCCCACACATCTGTCCCTCCTCCACACCAGTTCCCACTCTGCCCCCCACATCTGTCTCCCCCCACACCAGTTCCCACTCTGTACCCCCTGCACATCTGCCCCCCTTCCCCCACACCAGTTCCCACTCTGCCCCCCCTCCCCCAAGTTCCCACTCTGTACCCCCCCTAACACACACCTGCCTGTCCCCCCACACCAGTTCCCACTCTGTCGCCCCCCCCCCCCACACACACACACACATCTGCCCCCCCACACCAGTTCCCAATCTGTCCCCCACCACATCTGCCCCCCCACACTAGTTCCCACTGTTCCCCCCCACACCAGTTCCCACTCTGACCCCCTCCCCCAAGTTCCCACTCTGTTCCCCCCCACACACACACACACACATCTGCCCCCCCACACCAGTTCCCACTCTGACCCCCTCCCCCAAGTTCCCACTCTGTACCCCCCCCACACACACACACACCTGCCTGTCCCCCCACACCAGTTCCCACTCTGTCGCCCCTCACACACACACACATCTGCCCCCCACACCAGTTCCCACTCTGTCGCCCCCCCCCACACACACACACACAAACATCTGCCCCCCCACACCAGTTCCCACTCTGTCCACACACACACACCTGCCCCCCCCCACACACACATCTGCCCCCCACACCAGTTCCCACTCTGTCCACACACACACCTGCCCCCCACACACACACACCTGCCCCCCCCACACCAGTTCCCACTCTGTCCACACACACACACACCTGCCCCCTCACACCAGTTCCCACTCTGTCCCCCCCACACATCTGCCCCCCACAGCAGGTCCCACTCTGTCCCCCCACACCAGTTCCCACACACACATCTGCCCCCCACACCAGTTCCCACTCTGTACCCCCCCACACACTTATTGATCTGTCCCCACACACACAAACTAGTTCCCCCCTCTGTAACACAGTGCAATGCACTATAAACAGTGTCCTGCCTGTGCTTCCATGATGAGCTGAGCCAGCGTCTGTCTACTCACATGAGGAAGGAGGAGGGGTGGGAGGGGGATCAGACATCGCGGCGGCGGCAAACTTCAGTCAGCATCTCACCCTCCCTGGCCGGTTCCACCATCAATCTTGTCATCATGCAGCACTTCCGGTCCGGCTGCTCCTTGTCATCCCGGCTCACTCTGATGTCTTTCTCCACAGGCGCAACCGCCCCCTAGCCTGGCGGCTGGCGCCAAAAGGCATGTTTTAAAAAAATGACAGCCCTGGGGGTATTTTAACAATCCGACCCCCAGCGGGTGGCTGGGGATCCGGATTTTGCCGCTCCCGCTACCCTGTCGCTCTAGGCAGCCGCCTGATTTGCCTATGCCTAGCGCCGGCCCTGTACCCGAATAGCGGCAGCTGGTTGGCTGAGGGGAACTGCCTATCAAAGCCAGCGGCTCTGATAGGCTTTTCCAGTGCCGCCCTCCGGCTCTCGGAAGTCTATGCTTGGAGCGCAGGCAACCTGCGGTCCTTGCATTAGACTGACAGCCGTTTCAGCCAATCAGGTTCCCGGATTCTGGTTTTCAGGAACCTGATTGGCTGAAGCTTCTCCACGGCAGCAGAAGACATCGAGGGAGGACATGGAAGCGTCAGGTAAGTGATTTTTTTTACAGGGAAAGGGGCAGCATGGGGCACAGTGGCAGCATGGGGCACAGTGGCAGCATGGGGCACAGTGGCATCATGGGGCACAGAGGCGACAATGAGCACAGTGGCATGGGGCACAGTGGTGACAATTGATGGCACAGTGACTGAATATGATGGCATGGCACAGTGGTGACAATTGATGGCACAGTGACTGCATATGATAGCATGGCACAGTGGTGACAATTGATGGCACAGTGGTGGCGTTTGATGGCATGGCACAGTGGTGACAATTGATGGCACAGTGACTGCATATGATGGCATGGCACAGTGGTGACAATTGATGGCACAGTGGTGGCGTTTGATGGCATGGCACAGTGGTGACAATTGATGGCACAGTGGTGGCGTTTGGTGGCATGGCACAGTGGTGACAATTGATGGCACAGTGACTGCATTTGATGGCATGGCACAGAGGTGACAATTGATGGCACAGTGACTGCGTTTGATGGCATGGCACAGTGGTGACAATTGATTGCACAGTGACTACATTTGATGGTATGGCACAGTGGTGACAATTGATGGACACAGTAGCTGCTTTTGATGGCATGGCACATTGGTGACAATTGATGGCACAGTGGTGGCGTTTGATGGCATGGCACAATTGGTGACACAAGTGGTGACAATTGATGGCACAGTGACTGCATATGATGGCATAGCACAGTGGTGACAATAGATGGCACAGTGACTGCATATGATGGCATGGCACATTGGTGACAATTGATGGGCACAGTAGCTGCGTTTGATGGCATGGCACATTGGTGACAATTGATGGCACAGTGACTGAATATGATGGCATGGCACAGTGGTGACAATTGATGGCACAGTGACTGCATATGATGGCATGGCACAGTGGTGACAATTGATGGCACAGTGGTGGCGTTTGATGGCATGGCACAGTGGTGACAATTGATGGCACAGTGACTGCATTTGATGGCATGGCACAGTGGTGACAATTGATGGCACAGTGACTGCATTTGATGGCATGGCACAGTGGTGACAATTGATGGCACAGTGGCTGCATATGATGGCATGGCACATTGGTGACAATTGATGGGCACAGTAGCTGCGTTTGATGGCATGGCACATTGGTGACAATTGATGGCACAGTGGTGGCGTCTGATGGCATGGCACAGTGGTGACAATTGATGGCACAGTGGTGGCGTTTGATGGCATGTCACAGTGGTGACAATTGATGGCACAGTGACTGCATATGATGGCATGGCACAGTGGTGACAATTGATGGCACAGTTGCTGTGTTGCATGGCACAGTGGTGACAATTGATGGCACAGTGGCTGCATTTGATGGCATGGCACAGTGGTGACAATTGATGGCACAGTTGCTGTGTTTGATGGCATGGCACAGTGGTGACAATTGATGGCACAGTGGCTGCATTTGGTGGCATGGCACAGTGGTGACAATTGATGGCACAGTGGCTGCATTTGATAGCATGGCACAGTGGTGACAATTGATGGCACAGTTTCTGTGTTTGATGGCATGGCACAGTGGTGACAATTGATGGCACAGTGGCTGCATTTGGTGGCATGGCACAGTGGCTGCATTTGGTGGCACAGTGGCTGCATTTGGTGGCACAGTGGCTGCATTTGGTGGCATGGCACAGTGGCTGCATGTGATGGGCACAGTGAGGCTGCAATATTTTTTTTTCCGTTTGCGCCCCCCCAAAAATTTTGAACACCAGCCGCCACTGGTAAAGTATAGACATAGGGCCAGATTCTCAGCTGCGATACGACGGTGTATCTCAGATACACCGTCGTATCTCTGTTTTTTCAATGGGTATCAATGTGTGTGATTCCTAGAATCACTTACGCATAGATACACTAAAGATCCGACAGATGTAAAACAATTACACCGTTGGATCTTAGATGTAATGACAACGCCGGCCGCTAGGTGGCCTTTACGTTGTTTTTTCATTTGCCTATGCAAATGAGCCTAATACACTGATTCCCGAACGTTTTTACGCCGCCCCGTCGTCGTTTATGTAGTTTCCAAAAGGTTTTTCCTGTGTAAAGATAAAGCAACCCAAAGATGGCGCATCCTATGTTAAGTATGGACGCCGTGACCGAGGGAAATTTGAACGTTTTTACATTGTTTGCGTAACTCGTCCATGAATGGGGAATTACGTCGATTACATTCACGCCAAAAACACCATTATAATTTGGAGCATGCGCACTGCGATTTTACTATGGCCGGCGCATGAGCAGTTCGTTCGGCGCGGGGGGCGCCCTTAATTTAAATACAAGCCGCCCCCTTCGATTTACGCGGGGATACGCAGGGCCAGTTACACTCCCCCTCCGCAAACTACAGGGCAAGTGCTTTGGGAATACGGCACTTGCTCCATTAAGTTGCCGCGGCATAGTGTAAATGGCTTACGCTACGCCAGTGGCCATTCTATGAGAATCTGGCCCTTTATATACAGTGCAGACAGTCTAGTATACATATATACAAAAGTGAGTACACCCCTCACATTTTTTAAAATATTTTATTATATCTTTTCATGTGACACTAAAGAAATTACACTTTGCTACAATGTAAAGTAGTGAGTGTACAGCTTGTACAATGCCGTGTACACACGATCGGAATTTCCGATGGAATTTTCCATCGGAATTCCGATTAAGCTGACATCCATCACACTAAATTCTGACCGTCCAAAACGTGGTGACGTAAAACACTACAATGAACTGAGGAAAATGAAGTTCAATGCTTCCGAGCATGCGGCGACTTGATTCTGAGCATTTGTGGGTTTTTTCTCTATCGGATTTGCACACAGAAGATAGGAATATTCGATCGTTTATTTCCATAGGAAAAAAATAAAACATGTTCAATTTCTAAACACCAATGGAAAAAAGTCAGATGGGGCCCACACACGATCGGAAATTCCGATTGTGTGTACGCGGCATTACAGTATAAATACAGTATACATTTCCTGTCCCCTCAAAATAACTCAACACACAGACATTAATGTTTAAACTAGGGATGAGCTTTGATTTCGAGTCAAACTCGAACAACGAACAATTAGGGGTGTTTGCTGCAAATTCGAAAAGCCGCGGAAACACCCTGTTAAAGTCTATGGGAGAAATCTAAAGTGCTAATTTTAAAGGCTAATATGCAAGTTATTGTCCTAAAAAGTGTCTGGGGGCCTGGGTCCTGTCCAAGGGGACATGTATCAATGCAAAAAAAGTTTTAAAAACAGCAGTTTTTTTGGGAGCAGTGAATTTAATAATGCTAAAAGTGAAACAATGAAAGTGTGAGGCCTTGTACACACGATGGGATTTATCCGCTGTAAACGGTCCCCGGACCGTTTACAGCGCATATTTACGCCGGGATGTTTTGATCCGATGGCTGTACACACCATCGGATCAAATTCCCCGCCGGCGGACAGCGCAGTGACGCGGCGGTGACGTTGACGCCGCCACGTCACCGCGCCAGGAAGTAAACACTTCCGCGCGCATGCGTCGGATCCATTCACAGGATACGACGCATGTGCGGGCAGATATGTCCGCTGGTTTGCCGTACTAACCACCGGACATATCTGACGGGCAGCTATCCGCCGGAAAAATTTCAAAACATGCTTTGAAATTTTTCCGCCGGAGGAATCCGGCCAGAACGGTCCGTTTGCCCCTACACACGAGCGGATTTTTCGGCTGAAATGGTCCGTCGGACCATGTTCAGCGGATTTATTCCCTCGTGTGTACAAGGCCTAATATTACTTTAAATTTCGTACCTAGGGGGGGATGTAAAGTCAGCATGTGAAAAAGCGCATGTTTCCCGTACATAGAACTGTCCCTGCACAAAGTGTAATTTCTAAGGCTGAGTTCACACCTATGCGAATTGAGTGCGGCTTAAACCGCATCTAATACGCAGAACATTTCTAAATACATTGTTTTCAATGAGGCTGGTTCACATATGTGCGATGCATTCGCACTGCGCATTGCAGTAAAAACGTGTGCGGATTTTCAGGTCTGGTGTGTATTTTAAGGAGAACTCCACCCCAAATTAAAAAAAAAATGGCGTAGAGTTCCCCCAAAAATCCACACCAGACCCTTATGCGAGCACGTTAACCTGGTCGGCCGCAGAAAAGAGGGGGGGACAGAGTGCGCCCCCTCTCCTAAACCACATCAGGCCACATGCCCTCAACATGGGGAGGATGTCCCCATGTTGATGGGGACAAGGGCCTCATCCCTACAACCCTGGCCGGTGGTTGGGGGGTCTGCGGGCGGGGGGCTTATCAGTATCTGGAAAACCCCTTTAACAAAGGGAACCCCCAGATCCTGCCCCCCCCACACCAGTTCCCACTCAAAAAAACACACAGACACCATAGAAAAAATTCCTTTATTAATAAAAATAAATAAAAGTTAAAAAATACAGCGGTGGTAATCGACTCTCGATGCGGCTCCCTGCTCCAACTTCGTCTTCTATCCAGCGACGGGTGATCTCTCCAGCGACGCATGATCTCTCCGGTCCAGCGATGAGAAGACTATCCAATTCACTGCTCCCAAAAAAACGTCAGTTTTTAAAACCTTTTTTTGCATTGATACATGTCCTCTGGGACAGGACCCAGGTCCCCAAACACTTTTTAGGACAATAACTTGCATATTAGCCTTTAAAATTAGCACTTTAGATTTCAAATGTTCGAGTCCCATAGACTTTAACGGGGTTCTAAAGTTCACACGAACATTTGGTGTGTTTGCAAGTTCTGGTGCGAACTGAACAGGGGGGTGTTTGGCTCATCCCTAGTTTAAACCACTGGCACCAAAACTTAGTACACCCCTAACTGAAAATGGCCAAATTGGGCCCAAAGTGTCAAAACTTTGTGTGGCCACCATTATTTTCCAGCACTGCCTTAATCCCCTTGGGCATTGAGTTCACCAGAGCTTCAAAGGTTGTCACTGAAAAATGTCACAGTACATGTTGGCATTCATGGTTCCTTCAATGAACTGTAGCTCCCCAGTCCCGGCAGCACTCATGCATCCCCAGGCCATCACACTCACACCACCATGCTTGACTGTAGGCAAGACACACTTGTCTTTATCTTGGTCTCATCAGACCACAGGACACGGTTCCAGTAATCCATGTCCTTAGTCTACTTGTCTTCAGAAAATATGTTTGCAGGCTTTCTTGTGCATCATCTTTAGAAGAGGCTTCCCTCTGGGATGACAGCCATGCAGACCAATTTGATGCAGTGTGCAGCGTATGGTCTGAGCACTGACATATTGACCCCCCACCCCTTCAACCTCTGCAGCAATGCAGGCAGCACTTATACATCTATTTCCCAAAGACAACCCCTGGATTTGATGCTGAGCATGTGCACACAACTTCTTTGGTAACCATGGTGAAGCCTGTTCTGAGTGGAACCTGTCCTGGTAAACCACTGTATGGTCTTGGCCACCATGCTGCATCTCAGTCTCAGGGTCTTGGCAAGCCTCTTATAGCCTGGGGCATCTTTATGTAGAGCAACAATTTTTTTTTTCACATCCTCAGAGAGTTCTTTGCCATGCAGTGCCATGTTGAGCTTACAGTGGCCAGTATGAGAGAGTTAGAGTGATAACACCAAATTTAACACACCTGCTCCCTATTCACACCCGAGACCTTGTAACACTAACGAGTCACATGAAACCGGAGAGGGAAAATGGCTAATTGGGCCCAAGTTGGACATTTTCACTTAGGGGTGTACTCACTTTTGCTGGCAGCGGTTTAGACATTAATGACGGTTATTTTGAGAGGGCAGTAAATTTACACTGTTATACAAGCTGCACACTCACTACTTTACATTGTAGCAAAGTGTAATTTTTCCAGTGTTATCACATGAAAAGTTCTAATAAAAAATATGGCCCAGATTCACAAAGCACTTGCACCGGCTAATCTTCAGTTACGCTGTGTAAGTACAAATATGCGCCGTTGTATCTGTGCACCGGACCCACAAACCAAGATACGCCTAAAAACAGACTTCATCCCACCGACGTAACTTGCCTACGCCGGCGTAGAGTGGGCGCATATTTACGCTGGACGCATGTGGCTTCCCCATTGATTTTCTATTCAAATATGCAAATGAGGGAGATACGCCGATTCACGAATGTACTTGCGCCCGCCGCATGATTTAGCCACTTAAGACCCGGACCAAAATGCAGGTAAATGCAGGTAAATGGTATTTGATCGCCTCTGTGATTTTTATTTTTTGTGCTATATACAAAAATAGAGCGACATTTTTTTAAAACAAAATCAATATTTTTTACTTTTTGTTATAAGAAAAATCAAATAAGCTAAATTTTAGTCAAACATTTAGGCCAACATTTATTTAGCCACATGTCTTTAGTAAAAAAAATCGCAATAAAAAAAAATTAGCTACCTAGCGGGAACAGCGACACTAATACAGCGATCAGAAAAATGATCGCTTAGTGATGCTGGCAATAGGGAGTGAAAGGGTTAACTAGGTCGGTGATCAAGGGGTTAAAACTTTATTAGGGGGGGTACGGGGGCTACCCTGGACCTAACACTAACTGCCTGTCACACTGCCTGTCACACTGACACTAACTGCAGTGATTATACATATAATCACTGCAATCAGTGACACTGTGACAGGGGGAGGGGGGGGGGTGATCGCAAGGGGTTAAGTCTGCCTGTGTGTCCTGGTGTCAGTGTAGTGTTGTGCAGACTTACTTTGTGATGTAATCTCTCCTCAGCAGCGGTTGAAAAAACCGCCGAGGAAGAGATCACATCACTTCCTCCTTCCTGTGTTTACACAGGAGGAGGAAGAACAGAGCGAGGGGGGGGGGCGTGCGCATTGGCTGGGAGCGATCGTGAGGGGGCGGACAAAAACGAATAGCCGCCCCCTCATCCCGGATCGCTCCCAGAGCCACGGAGACCGCCGCATGTACCACGACCCGCATCTAGGCAGGGACGTACAGGTAAACCAATGTGCCTGTACGTGCCATTCTGCTGACGTAAATGTACATGCGGCGGTCCGCAAGTGGTTAAGCAGTTTGCGTAAGTTATTCCCCATAGATGAGGCGCAACCCATGCACAAGGTATGGAACAGGGAACACAGGCCTACGTATTTTACGTTGGACGTCTGTGAATATGGGCAACGTGGGTGTGGCTGGGCGTAGGTTATGTTCACGGCGTACACAGTGATCCGGCGTATCTTAGGCAGTTGTTCCGACATGGTTGTACGCATGTGCACGGGGATACGTCCATGTCCTGACACATGCGCAGTTCACTTGTCTGGCACCCGTCCCATCATTTGCATGGGATCACGCTTCATTAACATTGATCACGCCCACTTCCACCTACTTCTACTTATGTTGGCTTACACCTATGAAATATACGCTACGCCGGCGCAGAGTTGGGAGCATTTGCTTTGTAAATTCCATGTTTGCCTCTCCGAGCTGCGCCGGCGTGGTGTAAAAGAGAAACGCTACGGCGGCATAAATATGCTCCGATGTATGTGAATCCGGGCCTATATATATATATATATATATATATATATGTATATACACAGTGCAGTCAGTGCAGAGTATATAATAAAGTGCATTGGAGGTGGTTAAGGGGAAGTCTAAAGCCTTGTACACACGATCAGTCCATCCGATGAGAATGGTCTAAAGGACCATTGTCAGCGGTTAACCAATGAAGCTGACTGATGGTCTGTTGTGCCTACACACCATCGGTTAAAAAAACGATCATGTTAGAACTCGGTGACGTTTACGTGTTTTTACACAACGACGTGCTGAAAATAACAAAGTACAATGCTTCCAAGCATACGTCCACTTGATTCTGAGCATGCGCAGCCTTTTAACCGATGCTTTTGCATACTAACGATCGGTTTTGACCCATCGGTCAGGCATCCATCGGTTCAATTTTAAAGCAAGTTCTATTTTTTTTGGACCGAAGGATAACTGACCGATGGCGCCTACACACGATCGGTTTGGACCGATGAAACGGACCTTCAGTCCGTTTTCATCGGTTTTGACCGATCGTGTGTACGCGGCTTAAGACAGATCTAGGAAAAAATAGGCGTGGGATCACCACCAAAACCCATACCAGGCCCTTCGGGTCTGGTATAGAATTTAAGGGGACCTCCACGCCAAAAAAAAAAACAGCGTGGGGTCCCCCAAAATCCATACCAGACCCTTATCTTACCAAGCAGCCTGGCAAGCCAGAAAAGTGTGGGAATGAGCGAGTGCCCCCACCCTAAACCACACCAGGCCACTTGCCTTTAACATGGGAAGGCTGCTTTGGGGACCTCTCCAAAGCACCTTGTCCCCAGGCCTCTTCTTGACAACCCTGGCCATTGGTTGTCTGGGTCTGTGGTCGGGGGGCTTATCGGAACCCGAAAGCCCCCTTTAAGGGGGCCCCAGATCCTGCCCCTCCCCTATGTGAATGGGCATCAGGTACATTATACCCCCACCTATTCACAAACAAAAAGTGTCAAAAAATAAAAACCACACAGTTTTTAAAAATTCCTTTATTAACCACTTCAGCCCCTGAAGGATTTGCCCCCTTCCTGACTAGGCCATTTTTTTGCGATACAGCACTGCATCACTTTATCTGACAATTGCGCGGTCCTGCGACATTGTACCCAAACAAAATGTATGTCCTTTTTTCCCCACAAATAGAGCTTTATTTTGGTGATATTTGATCACCTCCACAATTTTAATTTTTTTGCGCAGCAAAGGAAAAAGACCGGCAGTTTTGAAAACAAAAAACACAATACGTCGTACTATTTGCTATAAAAAATAGCCAAAAAATAACCAATTTCTTCATCAGTTTAGGCCGATATATATTCTTCTACATATTTTTGGTTTTGAAAAAAATTGCAATAGACGTATATTGATTGGTTTGCTCAAAAGTTATAGCGTCTACACAATAGGGGATAGATTAATGTAATTTTTATTATTGTGTTTTTACTAGTAATGTCGGCGATCTGCGCTTTGTATCAGGACTGCGACATTGCGGTGGACAGATCGGACACTTTCAACACCATTTTGGGACCATTGACACATATACACAATCAGAGCTGAAAATAGCCACTGATTACTGTAAAAATGTAACTGGCAGCGAAGGGGTTAACACTATGGGGGCAATCAATGGTTTAACTGTGTTCCCTAGGTGTGTTTTAACTGTAAGGGGGATGGGACTAACTAGGTGAGGAGACCAATCGGTGTTCATACTTAGTATGCGCACGCCTGCTGTGACAACTTAACCACTTAAGACCCGGACCATTATGCAGGTTAAGGACCTTGCCCCTTTTTGCATGTCGGTACTGCATCGCTTTAACTGACAATTGCGCAGTCGTGCAACGTGGCTCCCAAACTAAATTGGCGTTCTTTTTTTTCCTCACAAATAGAGCTTTCTTTTGGTGGTATTTGATCACCTTTGCGGTTTTTATTTTTTGCGCTATAAACAAAAATAGAGCGACAATTTTGAGAAAAAATCAATATTTTTTACTTTTTGCTATAATAAATATCCCCCAAAAATATATATAAAAAAAAAAAAAATTTCCTCAGTTTAGGCCGATACAGATTCTTCTACCTATTTTTGGTAAAAAAAAACTGCAATAAGCATTTATCAATTGGTTTGCGCAAAATGTATAGCGTTTACAAAATAGGGAATAGTTTTATGGCATTTTTATTAATATTGTTTTTTTACTACTACAGGTGGCGATCAGCGTTTTTTTTATGACTGCAACATTATGGCGGACACATCGGAAACTTGACACATTTTTGAGACCATTGTCATTTTCACAGCGAAAAGTGCTATAAAAATGCACTGATTACTGTGAAAATGCCAATGGCAGTGAAGGGGTTAACCACTAGCTGGCGCTAAGGGGTTAAGTGTTCCCTAAGGGAATGATTATTACTGTAGGGGGGTGTGGCTGTAGGTGGGACGTCACTGATCGTCGTTCCCTATATCAGGGGACAGACGATCAGTGTCACTGCCACAGTGAAGAACAGGGAAGGTGTGTTTACACACACCTCTCCCCGTTCTTCAGCTCCTGTGACCGATCGTGGGACACCGGCGGCAGTCGGGTCCGTGGATCCAACGGGCGCGGTCCAGCCGTGCCATTCTGCCAACGTAAATGTGCAGGAGGCGGTCCTTAAGTGGTTAAAGGAGCATAGTACAGCTACGACAATTTGCGTAGCTGTGCCAACCTGCCACAGCATAACTGCAGTGGCTGGTCGGCTAGCAGTTAAAAAAAAAGTGTCCTGGCCTGCTTGGCTGCTTGTTCCGATAAGGGTCTGGTGTGGATTTTGGGGCATGGAGTTCCTCTTAAAATCTATGCCAGACCAAAATGGCATGGTATAGATGATTTGTCATCTATGTTGCCAGGAATTGGCAATACATTACAGCCACGAGCAATTTTAAATTACACTTCTTACTTAGAAATTACATTTTGCTATGGCACTGTTCTATACATTGCACAGATGCGCAACTTCACATGCAGACTAAGGGGACCCCCCAAGGCACGATATTTAAAGTTATATTTCATTGTTATTATTTCACTATAAGCATTTTTAAAATCATTTTTAAAATCACTGCTCCTGAAAAAATCGGTTGTTTTAAAATACATTGCATTGATACATGTCCCCTAGGGCAATACCCAGGTACACTTTTTATGGCAATAACTTGAATATAAGCCTTTACAATTAGTACTTTTGATTTCTCATGTTGTGTCCCATAGACAGTAATAGACAGTAATAGGGTTTCCATGTTCGCTTAAACTTTTTGCCTGTACACATGTTCTGGTGCGAACCGAACCAGGGGTGTTCGGCTGATCCCCACTTGTCACACATGGTACATATAAATAACTGTAAACAAACAAATATATAGACAAGTCTAGTAGATATCAAATAAAAACTGATTTAAAAATGAAACTATAGATAGGGAAATGTACAATATAATTTAGACTATAACATTTATTTGACTTGCCAAAGAAAGCTATTATGAATATTTTCATTGTATAAATCTGGTTCACCCTAAAAAAGCTGAGTTGGATGGGGTACTATGTAAGCGCATGAAACAGCAAACAATAGTTTCAATGATAAAGCTTATTTATCATAAGACTAAATTATTTATTGCAGAATTTACAGCTTGTATAAGCACAGAATAACATTTTATAAACCACGGTCACATTTTAAATATACATTAAAAAAAAATCTTCTTTTCAATTTTAAATGTGGGTAGTAAATATAAATAGTTACAATGCTTCCCATGCATTATATTACTATTCACATCTGTAAGAAATAAATGGAAGTATATTTAGAAACACACACAGTTCTTGAGTCTATTGTTAAATTCATTGTTTAATTAGACACTTTTAAGTTATGTATAATGAGCACCCACTTTCATATATATTTATATTTTGGCTTTTAAGCCAATTGCCTTTGCTTTTAACTCTCTGGAAATCCCAGCTGGAGCTCCTTATAAAAATGCACATGATTATTCAGCTAAATGTTCACTAATGTATCTAGAAAATGTATGTAATTAGAAGACTTTTGTTTGTCTCTCATATTTGTTGCTGCACAGCAAGACTGTCTTCATTATGGAAATATATGTACAGTATTTTAGATAAGTACTTTAAACCTGTAACTCCTCATATGTGTGATAAAATTGAACGAAGAAAAAAATATATAAATTATATAGAGAAAAAAGTAATAATTTGTATAACCAATACATGTGACAAAGGGTATTGCTAATTGCTGCCATTTTATTTAAACAGTTACAATTGAGCTACTGTAGATGTGTAAACATGTCCCAAACACGTATTATAGTGAAATTCAGTCTGGTGGCTCTTTGACTATTCACATAGGAATGGAAGAAACATGATCTACTGCAGTAAGATTTCAGTCAATTGATGAAAGAAAATTGTCTTAAAGCCCCATACACACTATCAGTTTTCCTGATGGTTTTCTCTTCAGGTTTACCAAAACCATGTAGTGCAAGGGCCTGCCTGATTGCATACAAATTGAAACTCTTGAGGTTTGACCTCATATTAGATGGTTTTGGTAAACCTGAAGAGAAAACCATCAGGAAAACTGATAGTGTGTATGGGGCTTCAGAGGGAGTGGGATAACGAGAAACACAGCTCATTGAATGGATCATATGGCCTAATAGTCAGAACACACATTAAACAGTAGTGTTGGGTGAACGGTTCGGGCGGAGCATACGTTTTGCGTTCTGTGAACATCCAAATTGTCATGGCGTTCGACCATTTGTTTGACCTGCCAAACACCCCACAATGCACTGTGTGCCGCACAGTGCATTGGAAGCCCTGATTGGCTAAAACAACAAAGACTTTGCCCAATCAGGGTACAGAAAACTGTAAGAGCAAGATTGGAGAAAGTAATGATTACTGTGCCCAATCATGGCTCATTGCTCATAGACCGACCTCACACTATAAAAGGTCCCTTCCCAGAGCAGCCGTTTGCAGTGTGATATTGGAGTGGAGATAGATAGAACAAGTCTCTGTTCATTGCTTCTAGCGAGTTAGTGTGCTATATTGTGTTATTGTGATTCTACAGGGAGTGCAGAATTATTAGGCAAATGAGTATTTTGACCACATCATCCTCTTTATGCATGTTGTCTTACTCCAAGCTGTATAGACTCGAAAGCCTACTACCAATTAAGCATATTAGGTGATGTGCATCTCTGTAATGAGAAGGGGTGTGGTCTAATGACATCAACACCCTATATCAGGTGTGCATAATTATTAGGCAACTTCCTTTCATTCGGCAAAATGGGTCAAAAGAAGGACTTGACAGGCTCAGAAAAGTCAAAAATAGTGAGATATCTTGCAGAGGGATGCAAAGCTTCTGAAGCGTGATCATCGAACAATCAAGCGTTTCATTCAAAATAGTCAACAGGGTCGCAAGAAGTGTGTGGGAAAACCAAGGCGCAAAATAACTGCCCATGAACTGAGAAAAGTCAAGCGTGCAGCTGCCAAGATGCCACTTGCCACCTGTTTGGCCATATTTCAGAGCTGCAACATCACTGGAGTGCCCAAAAGCACAAGGTGTGCAATACTCAGAGACATGGCCAAGGTAAGAAAGGCTGAAAGGCGACCACCACTGAACAAGACACACAAGCTGAAACGTCAAGAATGGGCCAAGAAATATCTCAAGACTGATTTTTCTAAGGTTTTATGGACTGATGAAATGAGAGTGAGTCTTGATGGGCCAGATGGATGGGCCAATGGCTGGATTGGTAAAGGGCAGAGAGCTCCAGTCTGACTCAGACGCCAGCAAGGTGGAAGTGGAGTACTGGTTTGGGCTGGTATAATCAAAGATGAGCTTGTGGGGCCTTTTCGGGTTGAGGATGGAGTGAAGCTCAACTCCCAGTCCTACTGCCAGTTTCTGGAAGACCCCTTCTTCAAGCAGTGGTACAGGAAGAAGTCTGCATCCTTCAAGAAAAACATGATTTTCATGCAGGACAATGCTCCATCACACGCGTCCAAGTACTCCACAGCGTGCCTGGCAAGAAAGGGTATAAAAGAAGAAAAACTAATGACATGGCCTCCTTGTTCACCTGATCTGAACCCCATTGAGAACCTGTGGTCCATCATCAAATGTGAGATTTACAAGGAGGGAAAAGAGTACACCTCTCTGAACAGTGTCTGGGAGGCTGTGGTTGCTGCTGCACGCAATGTTGATGGTGAACAGATCAAAACACTGACAGAATCCATGGATGGCAGGCTGCATGAGTGTCCTTGCAAAGAAAGGTGGCTATATTGGTCACTGATTTGTTTTTGTTTTGTTTTTGAATGTCAGAAATGTATATTTGTGAATGTTGAGATGTTATATTGGTTTCACTGGTAAAAATAAATAATTGAAATGGGTATATATTTGTTTTTTGTTAAGTTGCCTAATAATTATGCACAGTAATAGTCACCTGCACACACAGATATCCCCCTAAAATAGCTAAAACTAAAAACAAACTAAAAACTACTTCCAAAAATATTCAGCTTTGATATTAATGAGTTTTTTGGGTTCATTGAGAACATGGATGTTGTTCAATAATAAAATGAATCCTCAAAAATACAACTTGCCTAATAATTCTGCACTCCCTGTATTGTGAGTGTAGATTGTCAGTGTATTGTGAGTATAGTGATAGTGTAGCATGAGTGTAATTCAACCTTCCTTTTTTACTTTAGTTTAATTTTAGTGTGTCAGGGCAGGTTTACTACAGTGTGTCAGAGTAAAGTGTTAGGGCACTTTTACTGCAGTATATTAAAGTACGTTAGTGCACTTTTGCTGTCGTATATTAAAGTGTGTTAGTGCACTTTTACTGCCATATATTGAAGTGTGTCGGACAATTTTTACTGCAATTTATTGAAGTGCGTTAGTGCACTTTTACTGTAGTATATTAATGTGTGTCAGGGCCCTTTTGTGCAAGTATATTGAAGTACATTAGTGAACTTTTACTGCAGTATATTTAAGGCCATCAGGACTCTTTTACTGCAGTATATTGATGTGCGTTAGTGCACTTTTACTGCAGTACATTAAAGTGCATCAGAGCATGTTTACTGAAATATATTGAAGTGTGTTAGTGCACTTTTACTGCAGGATATTGAATATTGAACACCACTTTCTATTGATTAAAGTGCATCAAAGTACACATTTCCCCATTTCTAATACATTTTGCTAAACATCTTACGAGACTCTTTCAGGTTAAAATCTTGTGCAAAGCTAGTTATGAGCCTTCTGTTGTTCAAGAGAGGAGCAGTGGAGAAGTGGGCCTGCTAAGTGATGCAAATTGAAAAGTTGTTTTAGTCCTCAGGGCTGTCAGCTTCAACATCCCATCTGCAGCATCTGCATCATACGGTGGTAGATTATCTATGGCTGAAAACAAACACGGAGAGCTTTCCAGTTGACCATCCATTGAGTTATTAGGTCATGAGAATTGACCACTGGCCACAACTTGCCCAGTATTGAATTGAGCTTCTGGGCCCTGCATCCAGCATGCTTTCCAAATGGATATTCAGCGCTGCCAGGGGTTTTGTGACAGATAAAAGAGCATGTCTGTCCACAGACTCCATTGACCAGCTGAACATTTATCAAAATTAACCATTCCTGGATTAGCAGCAGCTATCAAGCCCCTGATGCTGATGTTGCCGATTAAGTGTTTTTGTGAAGTGGAATCTGTGCAAGGCTGTCTAGGCTGCCTAGCTTCATGGGTGTTGATTTTATTATGAAGACATTTATTGGTATAGATTTCATGGGTACAATTTACACCCAAGGACCAATTTCTCCACACCTGTTTGACAGGTGCAGATATTCAAATTTTTAACAGCAAGTCCAATTCTTGTTTTCAAGAGTACCTCTATAGAGTTACAGTGTAAAAGGCACCACTGACATCCAAAGCCCAGTTTTTCTGCATCTATTATTTACTTCTATACAAAGTCTGCAAAACAGACACCAAAATGTATCTAAAAAATCTCTAATCTTCTTCAAAGTGCTCAGCTCCTCCTTCTCAGAGCATGCTGCTAAGCTGTCGGTTAATTGCCAGCTCCAATATTTTCCACAGTGACTCATCTGATGATGATATCCTGTTCGTCAGTCCTGCTTGTTACTTGTTAAGCTGTTCAGTTCCTCTATGCCTTTGCCTTGGTCAACACATCCAGAGATCTCTCCTGTGCACCTGTTGAAGACTGGTTTGGCTGATGTCTCATCTGGTTCCTGATTCTGCTTGCTATTCCACTACCTGATTCTCCGGTTTCCTGATTTCCCGGCCTGTCCTGAAGTACGCTAATCTCTGGCTCCCGATGTCCTGGCTTGTCTGACTACCTGTTCCATTTAAAACTCTAGCTATAATTTGACTACATTGCTCTGTTTACCATTTTTCTAGGTGAGGAAACAACATGTCTTGCTGCATTGTGGTGACAAGGAGAGAACCTCAGAACAAAGCCAGTCAAAAGAGGGGTTGTGCTTCTGTAACTAAGTATAACCAATAACCAGCGGAAACATAGGTGAGGAAATAACATGGAATTGGATTATCTCATGGTGAAGACTATGGCCATGGACAACGGTCTCATGAGTCACATGGGCAGGCTGTAAGGATCTCCCGTCAAGAGCCTCAATGGCAAGGGGTGTGGCACAAAGCTGCAGCTGAATCGAGTGCTTAGATACAAAGGCAGTATCAATGAACAGGCCTGCAGCCCCAGAGTTGATTAGAGCCTGTATCTCAGCAGACGACTCAGACTAAGAAAGGATAACTGGGACCAGAGGCTTATCCTTCTGGATTACTGGGGATTAAAAAACACCACCTAAGGTCTGTCCACTACATGACCTGAAGGTTTGGACGCTTCCTGGAGGGGTAGGACAAGACTTCAGAAAGTGACCTGCCTGGCCACAATAAAGGCACAATCTCACCCTCCTCTTAAATGTTCTCTCATCCGCAGAGAGACGTGTGAGGCCCAAGTGCATGGATTTTATCTTCCCTGACCGATTCGATACCAACAGGAATGGAAGGTGAGGGAGGCGAGGGTGGGACTGCAAAGCTCGGAGACAAATGTACAGGAGGCTTCCACAAGCGCTCCTTAAAAGAGAGTCTTTCTCTGAGTCTGAAGTCAATGAGGATGGCAAACGTGATCAACTTCTCCAACTCAGTGGGTATAGCTCGGGCTGCTATCTCATATTTGATGGTATCCAAGAGACCATGAGAAAAAGCAGCCACGAGGGCCTCATTGTTCCACGCAACCTCTGCTGCCAATGGCGTAATTGGCAACAGTTCTCGTACTCTGTTTGATGGAAATGAGTCACTTGGCAGCAGAAGCAGAGTTTGCAGTTACGTCAAATACCCTTTTAAAGGAAGCCACAAACTCTGGGTAACTCAGGCCAATGGGTTTTTGCATCTTCCATAGAGGGTTTTCCCAGGCCAAGGGTCTCTCAGAAAACAAAGATATCACAAAACCTACTCTGCTTCTGTCCGTGGGTAATGCCTGGGGCAGCATCTCAAAGTATATCTCAACCTGATTGAGAAATCATCAGAATTTAACTGGATCGCCCCCAAATCACTGGGTAAGTGGAGCGGAACCAGACATACATCTTATAGAGATAATACTCTAGGCAGGTGCCTTCACAGAGACTGAGAGAATATAAAAGCAGCATTTTTCTACTACTTTAAGGACATTTGATCAGAAGAGTTAACCACTTAAGGACCGGACCAATATGCTGCTAAATGCCCAGAGGCGTTTTTACAATTCGGCACTGCGTCGCTTTAACAGACAATTGTGTGGTCGTGCGACGTGGCTCCCAAACAAAATTTGCGTCCTTTACTTCCCATAAATAGAGCTTTCTTTTGATGGTATTTGATCACCTCTGCGATTTTTATTTTTTGCGCTATAAACAAAAATAAAGAGACATTTTTGAAAAAAAAAACAATATTTTTTACTTTTTGTTATAAGAAAAATGAAACTAAATTTTAGTCAAACATTTAGGCCAAAATGTATTCAGCCATATGTCTTTAGTACTGTGTCAGTGTAGTGTTGTGCAGACTCACTTGTGATGTCTTCTCTCCTCAGCGGTGGTTGAAAATACCGCAGAGAGGAGAGATTACATCACTTCCCCCTTCCTGTATTTACACAGGAAGAGGGCAGGTGGCAGACGGGCATTGGCTGGGAGCGATCCGGAGGGGGTGGACAAAAACTAACAGCCGCCCCCTCATCCCGGATCGCTCCCACAGCCTACGGAACCGCCGCATGTACCTGGGGGGTCCGATCGGACCCCTGACCCACGTTTAGGCAGGGACGTACAGGTACGCCAATGTGCCTGTACATACCATTCTGCCGACATAAATGTACATGCGTCGGTCCTTAGGTGGTTAAAGAACTTTTGATCAATAGAGAAAATCCTTTAGTGCCGGCTTACACAGGGGCGACATGTCAGACTACTTAGCCGCCTGACAAGTCGTGCTCCATGTAGTGCAATGGAACTGTTCTAATAGGAGCCACTAAAGTCGCTCCGACTTAAAACGTTCCTGTACTACTTTGGGGCGACTTTGAAGCGGCTTGCATTGACTTCTATCCAGAGTGATCATACAAGTGATTTCTGATAATAATCCCCACTCTACACTGATGGTCCCTGACATGGTGGCCCCATGGTGGACATGGTTGTCCCTGACATGGTGAAGGATCAGACAGTCCATTTAATAAGCCAAGGCTATATCAGGAGACAGGCAAAAGACAGGTCCAGGGGCAAGCCAAGTCGGTAATGGGTTTTCATAGGTACAAGGGTATCACAGGAATAAATAAATTAGAATGACAAAGATCATCTAGCAATCACAGAGCGACACTGGCTCTCTTATAAAGGCCATTTGGCACCCAGTGGGGGCTAGTTGTGCGGCCACATGCACTGGTAAGAATGCCAGTCTTCATGAGCTTCTGCTGTGAATCGTGTCCTGTTCCTTTCTCCCAAGGCTAGTATGACTTCCGGTACATGGAATTTCTGAGAACCTAAGGTAGATTGCTATATTTGCAGAACCAGGATGCTTCTCAGCAATCCATAGAGATAGTTTACATATGGTGTCAAACAGCTTCAAGATGGTAAGGCTTTAATGCAGATGCTTTGGGCAGGAGCTAAATGGACTGGTAACTGCTGATGTGCCAAATTAACAGTAGTCTGGGTTGACAACAGATTGAATTGTAGTCCATTATCCATAAGCCAAAACAAAAAAAAGTCAAAAAAAGGTCACTGCCCCACCTTTAACTGGTCTTCACACCAAGGAGCACTGGAAGGTCAAACGCGTGTCAAATAAAACCAAAGAATTTCCAAGCTCAACTTACCAACCAGCCTGCGACCAACCTGTTACGGTCACCACCGCCTACGACCTTCCATCCAACCACGACAAGCTTATCTGACACACTCCAACAATACTGCATACACGATCCATATCAATTCCCAGAATAAGACGAGACAGAGCTCCGTACTTGCTTCCAAAGATATGACCCCTTTATTGATATTTTCTCAGCTTCTTATACAGTTTCAAGCATAATGCAGTTAATCACAGGACAATGTAGTCTCCACCCCCCTTCACACCATGGGGGGCTTCAATCACCTTAAAAGGCATTCAAGTAAGCTAATTATGTAGACACGTCGGCACCGCATCACCAATAGAGTTAACTCAGAGAGGATGACATCAAAACCAAATACTATCACACCTGAGCATTAATACATTCCTGCATCAATATAATTCAATTAACCTTTAGAATAACACAATAGGGTAAACAGAGAGCTTCACACAATGAAAGAGTCTTTCTTGCAGTTAACACCTTTTCAACAGAATGTGTCTTTCACAATGAATAGCCAACACCTCAAGACACTTCAATAGCCTTTATACAATGTCTTGTGAGTCACCTGTCGTGTGCCCAGATTGAATAGGCAACAGCTTGTGATATCTCAAGACATCCACTTTGTAATATTCCAGTCCTGCAATATGAATTATTATTAATGTACCATCTCATGTAATATATGAATTATGATTCTTTGTCCCCCTATGGCCCTAGTGGACATAAGGTGACCCTAGACATAGGAATATCTCAGTCTGTCACGGTTCATCTCGTTACATCTCTCCCCTTTCGGTGGGAGACGGACACAGGTGGGAACCCCAAACGGGTTGACTCCGAAGTCCGTCAGTAGTTCCAGTCCTCCCATGCTGGTATCCATACTGTACCCCAAATAAATGGCTCCAAACTGAGCATTACTCACCCCGCCAACCTCTGCCTCTCTCAGAGAACACGCCTGCCGCTGGGGAGAAGGCAGGGTGGCTGGGCTCAGTCCATCATGCTGTTGGGGATCTGGGCCAACTGCCCCCCCTTCCTGGGCTATACCAGTGGAGACTGAAGTCCCATCCACTGGTGCTAGGTGAAAACCCCCCGGTGCTTGCAAAGCAAAGCTGACATCCTCCTGTCCCAGTCCTGTACCATTTTCTAGGGTTGTGCCAGTGGAGACTGAAGTCCCATCCACTACCCCAGGAACCCCCTCTTCTGTTAGTGAGGAGCAGAGGCCTGGGGCACTCTGCTCTGTTGCCAGCTCTTCCGCTGGGTTGCTGTTAGTGGAGACCACAGTCCCATTCACTACCACAGGGACCCCTCTTCTGTTAGTGAGGAGCAGAGGCCTGGGGCACTCTGCTCTGTTGCCAGCTCTTCCGCTGGGTTGCTGTGAGTGGAGACCACAGTCCCATCCACTACCACAGGGACCCCCTCTTCTGTTAGTGTGGAGCAGAGGCCTGGGGCACTCTGCTCTGTTGCCAGCTCTTCCGCTGGGTTGCTGTGAGTGGAGACCACAGTCCCATCCACTACCACAGGGTCCCCCTCTTCTGCTAGTTGGGAGCAGAGGCCTGGGGCACCCTGCTCTGTTGCCAGTGATTCAGCTGGGGGTAAAATCTGTACCACCTCAGCTTGTTGCTGGAGAGAGGGGCCAACCGCCCCGGCTCTCTGGAACTCCACACCATCCGCTTCGGATTTAGGGATGAAAATCTCCATATTTTCCACTGCCGATTCATCAGCCAGGATTTTACAGTTATCTGACCTTTCCTCATAGTCCCAGGCAATGGGAGCCCCACCCTGCTGCCGAGCCGAGTCTAGCAGCTGTCTGTAGGCGACCTCCAGCTCCCATTCTTGAATGGCCAGAAATTCTATATCTTCCTGTGACCAGTGGCCTCCCGAGATATTCAATTTTTCCTCTCTGTGCTCCATTATGTCCTCCAAGCGCCACTCCCGATCGTCCCCGAAGTCGGGATCACTGGATATCCTCCAATATAACAATCCCAGGCCATCATAGTCATAGCCTTCTGTGGGGCTGTCATCCGCTGACCATGGGCACTCTTGGGCTACATACCACCGGAGGGCTCTGTAGCTCTCATCCAGCTGCATCTCTGCCCGGATCAGCCTGCCTAACTCTGCTATCCACTCCTGCTTTGGTTGTTCCCCCAACAACAGCATTTGTACGTCATACTGCGGCCAGTACCTTGCATAGATGGAGGGCAGGACCTTTCCTTGGTGTTGCTGCTCCAGAGCTAACGCTTCCTTCCAGAGTTGGCACCGAATCACAACCGACCATCCCAACAGGACCTCCTCTGATACTGGTCCTCTATGCTGTATCCGCATCTCTTGTAACCTCCTTTGGAATTCCTCTTCCATGGACACTGGTATCTGCACCTCTCCTCTCTCTTCAGCTGCTGCAACACTTCTTCGCTGTCGCAAAGTGGCATCTACAGCCGCTATAACCCGGTCTATGATCTCCGGTGGAGGATTAGGACCATATTGTGCCAGTCCATGTCTAACAGCCCGATCAAAAAATTCTTCCTCAGGTGTCCTGTCTGTTACGCTGGGCCTCTTAGCTCTATTCATTTAGACAAGTTCTGCGATAATGTCCCTTTTCTTACGGTTGCTGGCCGGTCTGCCCCGGCTCTCCAGTAAGTCCATGAGGGAAGAGAGCTTCATCCGTTCATACAGCGTCTCCATTGTCCTGTGTCCTTGTAGCCGTCCTTCTGAAGATGGAATCATCCCACTGCTGCCACCAAATGTTACGGTCACCACCGCTTACGACCTTCCATCCAACCACAACAAGCTTATCTGACACACTCCAACAATACTGCATACACGATCCATATCAATTCCCAGAATAAGACGAGACAGAGCTCCGTACTTGCTTCCAAAGATATGACCCCTTTATTGATATTTTCTCAGCTTCTTATACAGTTTCAAGCATAATGCAGTTAATCACAGGACAATGTAGTCTCCACCCCCTTCACACCATGGGGGGCTTCAATCACCTTAAAAGGCATTCAGGTAAGCTAATTATGTAGACACGTCGGCACCGCATCATCAATAGAGTTAACTCAGAGAGGATGACATCAAAACCAAACACTATCACACCTGAGCATTAATACATTTCTGCATCAATAGAATTCAATTAACCTTTAGAATAACACAATAGGGTAAACAGAGAGCTTCACACAATGAAAGAGTCTTTCTTGCAGTTAACACCTTTTCAACAGAATGTGTCTTTCACAATGAATAGCCAACACCTCAAGACACTTCAATAGCCTTTATACAATGTCTTGTGAGTCACCTGCCGTGTGCCCAGATTGAATAGGCAACAGCCTGTGATATCTCAAGACATCCACTTTGTAATATTCCAGTCCTGCAATATGAATTATTATTAATGTCCCATCTCATGTAATATATGAATTATGATTCTTTGTCACCATATGGCCCTAGTGGACATAAGGTGACCCTAGACATAGGAATATCTCAGTATGTCACGGTTCATTCCATTACACAACCAAATTACCCTGTCTAACAGTATGCGTTCAAAACAGGGGTTTCATTGCACACATTTGCAAATACATGAATAATCTGCATACCTTGCCAAGGCACCCTGTATGGTGCAGACCCTAACTCTAAATTTGGAGAGTCTCCACAGTGGGAGCACATATATTCTGATGGATAGATGAAGGGCAGATGACTGGAGGGAGCCCAACCCTCCTTAAAGGTGCAGGAACACACTAGACACCCAGCACATTGCACAATGGCAGCAAAGGTGTCAGTGTGTTGCCTGACCAATATATCAACAATACAAAAAAAGGTCACTGCCCCTACCTATAACTGGTCTTCGCAGCAAGGAGCACTGGAAGGGTAAAAAAACATGGCAATTAAAACCAAAGAACCACAAACTAGAAGAGTATCCATATCCAGGCAGGGGTCAGTAACAGAAATGATACAGCGTCAGGGCAAGTCAAGGAAAGGCACAAGGTACAGGAGCCAGGTAGCAATTGGGCTTGTGCTTGTTCCCCTTCGCTTGTGATGTTCAAATAAGGTGGCACAGCCCCACCAGCCAGGTAATGCAGAGGAGATTGAATAGATAGTGCTGAGTCTTGCTAAGCAATGGGGATGCCTCCAACTGGCAGCCAGTGAGAGGGGGAGGGTGTTGATGACAGTGCAGAGCCATTGCCTAGCTACCGCTGATGCTCAGCCCAGAAGGAGAAAGGGGCTGAATGGTGGCTAGATACAGAACAAGTGGCATGCTGTGGTAAGGCTTTGACAGGCACAGATGTATGTCTGACAGAAGCTTGCAAGAAACTGACTAGCTTTTCAATGCTTTTAATGCACACTCAGGTAAAGCTAACTATTCTTGCTGAAAATAACCTGAAACATTTTTTGGAGCTCTGTAACGTCTGTGAAATATATTAACTAGAATAAAAAAGAACTATAAACCATTTTTGATTACATAGCTCTATGCATTTTTCACAGGTACACTGAGTTAATGCAACAAGGTTAAACATAGCTCATCATGGCCCAGTCACAGTAGTTTTTACTATTTGAATATTCTTCAAAGATGAGCAAAGCTGCTTCTTCTGAAGCTGCTCTTCAGAGGGAACATCAAGAACATCAAATACAATTAAAACTATGCTAAGCAAGATGTTTCACAAAAGCATAAATAAATAAATATATAAATATATGTACTGGGAAAGATAAAATTGCGTTTTCAATAACCATTTTAGGAATCAGAACATTAAATGGAACAAAATATCCTAAAATTGCCTGGCAACCTTTGGTTAAGTGCATCAAAATGTTCATGTTTCTAAATAGGGCACACTAAGGCCCCTTTCACACTGGGGCGGGAGGCGCAGTGGCGGTATAGCCCTGCTAAAAAAAGCAGCGATATATCGTCGGAATTGCCACGGGATTCAGCTGCTATTAACCCCCGCTAGCGGCCGATAAAGGGTTAATACCGCAGTTTCCCATTATTTTAAATGGGAAGGAGCGGTTTCATACCGCTTCTCTCACCGCTCCAAAGATGCTGCTTGCAGGAGATTTTTTTCTCTCCTGCCAGCGCATCGCCTCAGTGTGAAAGCCCTCGGGCTTTCACATTGAGAAGGCTGGGCAGGAGTTTATCAGGTGGTATTTAGGTGCAATTTTAGCGCTGTACTGCCTGAAAAACTCCTCAGTGTGCAAAACTACACACCATCGTTTTTCCAAAATGCTCTAGCAAAGCGTGGTGACGTACACCATGTTCGATAGCACTCTGTTCCATTGAAGCTCCGTCTCATAACTTGCTTCTGAGCATGCGCGGGTTTAGAAACGTCGTTTTGCCCACACACAATCACTTTTTATGACACAAAAAATGACATTTTGAAAAACAGCACAAAAAATTCAAGCATTTTCGTTTTTTTGAAGACATAAAACAACGTTTTGCCCACACACGATCATTTTAAATTACGTTTTGGAAAACGTCGTTTTTTTTTCATCACAAAAAGTGATTGTGTTTACGCGGTATTAGACTCTGCAGAGGCGCATTGTGGGTGGTATTAACAAGGTAGTGCATTCAATTCTTACATTCCTTAATTTGTAAGTATGTGGGGCAGGTAGGCACAGATAGATTGTTGCACACATTTTTGATTCAAGCTAATATTATTTTTATTCCATACCCAAAAAAGTGTTGTCATGTTGTTCATATATGTTCTCAGGATCAAACATGCAGTTGAAGAAATATTGTAGGAAACAATATCAACAGTACTTGCTAGATAACTGTTATAGTGTAGAGCAATATTCTATATTACTAATTAGCCCCCCAGCCTGATCATTTTATTCTAATCCTAATAGACAAGTTGTCTATGGTGGTCAAAACCTGAAAATCAAAGTAGTGCAATGCAAACGGAAAATTCATAGATTTAGGAATTAATTAAAAATCAGAAGTCCAGTAAACGATAGCCTTGTTGTAAATACATGGATCCCATAAAAAAATGGATTGGTGTCACCTATGAGTGAACAGATTATTGGAAAATTCAACCATCAATCTGTGGTGCACTCATAATGTGTAAAGCCAGCACGCTTAATGGAAAATGCAGATTCATATTCATAGGTAGAAGGAATCAACCCCCTTTAAATGACAGGCTCCCGACACATGGCTAACCTCATCAGGAAAAATTGGCAGCTCACAAATACATGTAGAGGAAACAGCAAGCATCTCTACATAGTGTAGGTCCAATTGTAAATAGTACTAAAAGGATAAACATCAAATCCTTGGATAATAGAAAAAGGATTGTAGTGATGTAACAAACACCAGCTGACATGTTTCGTCCTATTGGACATCATCTGGGGTGTGGGGTCATGTCAAGTCACTGTGATTTAAATAGATTTACAGTCTAATTGAAATTCTCCATCCAAATTAGCAATATTGCCTGGTTTGAAGACTGAAAAGGTGACCAAACACTGGGCATGCATTCCACGTCTCATTATCAATACTTAATAGACTTTATGAAAATCCAAGATGGCACCCAGGTGTGCATTACATGCTTTTTTTCTGGGCATGAAGAGAGCAAAGAGCTATAACGGGTGTGTGTTCCGGCCTCACTTTCCCCATCACGAAAACAATAGAGTGGCAAGCTCCCCAAAAATGCGTTTGAAGCCTCTCTAGATATTTATAAAAAATACGGGAAACCAATCTGTGTGTCAAAAAGATAAACTTACACTGTATATACTGAAATTAAAAATATATAAATGGAATAAAAAGAGAAATATCAGTAGTAGTCCCGGGGGTTACCCAATGACGTGTACGGGTTAAAATATAAGAGAAAACCCAATAGGTGTCAACTCTAAACTCTCTAGCCTCTAGTGGTGGCAATTAGGAATTATGTCAAAAAATCCAAAATAGTATGAATATAAAAAAGGGGAAAATGTCCATTGGACTGAGAGCAGCTAAAAACTCAATTACAGAGTGATCCAGCAATAAAGCGGCTTAACATTACTATTAGAACTTAGTATATACATAGACAACAGCAGATATAAATAAGAGTCAAAATTTAATGACAACTGATGAAAGATGTTTATTTAAAAATGTGATTGGTCTAACGGACCGTATCCTAGTATATTTCTTAGTGCTTTACAAGGAAACAATAAAAAGGTTCTACAGAGTCGGTAGAAAAAATATGCATGAATGTAGCAGTGGGACTATTGAAATAGAATAATAAACATGGCAGTGGGACTATCAGGATCTATTGATAAATGCATAAAAGGGGTTGTAAAGACAAAAATATTTTCCTCTTAAATTAAAGTCTGACAGTAGCTAATAAAGTAAAAAGTAATGTTTTGCATTATAACTAGTTTGATACCTGTTGAAATCGAAATTTTTCACTTCCAGCACCCCTGAATTGTTATTCTCACTGATTTCCTGGTTCACGGTGCGCATTCATTCTTGCTACATCACGGCCTAATGGGAACCACAGTTCCCATTAGGCTTAGCCTCCATGCCTGTGAGGGATAAGAAAGCATCTTCACGCAGGGCTGTTGTCATAGGGAGGGGGTGAGCACATTCTGCTTTCCACCATGCAAAACGGCTCAGATGCTGGTGGAAAGCAAGAAGAGGAGAGACCGGAAATGGCATTTTCAAACCTGGATTACTGTATTTTGGAGGTCAAAAGGAAAAACGAGGTAAGTGATATTTAAATGCTCTAGCTTACAGCAATCAATTGACCTAATAAAAAACGATCCTTTAGTTCCTTTAATGTCCCACTCCATGTTAATGCCAAAGGGGAAATATGATTTCAATTCATATATCCAATAGGTTTCTAATTGTGAAACCGCTCTTTTAGAAGAACCTCCCCCTTCAGGGAAGTGTATACCTTTCTAGTACCAAAAACTGTGTTCCCCGCGGCTATTTGTTATGGAATAGGGATGAGCTTTATGTTCGAGTTGAACATGAGCTTGACTCGAACATTGGCTGTTCTTCCGGTGTGACAGCTCTTTTATAGCTGAGGACGGGGCCACATATCACGTGTGCGGGTGACCCTGCCTTCTTTCTGACGCATGGAGAAATCCCGGGGGTTACCCAATGACGTGTACGGGTGACCCCACCCTCTCTGGCGCAACGCAGGTTTCCCATGATGGGAGAGCGTTATTCAGCTGGGCGCCTCCCATGGAGGCGGTATCGTTCGTAGCAGCAGTTTTCTTTTTACGTATCGCTCGAGACTGGATTACATTGTTGGAACTTTTTTTTATTTTGAATAAAGGACTTGTCCCAAACTGTCTCCTGTGGTTTTTAACATTTTGACACTTTTACAATGTACCCTGTTACCAATTCACATATGGGGAGACGGGATCTGGAATTCCTCTTTGTTAAAAGGGAATTCCAGATTCCGATAAGCCCCCCGCCCGCAGACCCCCACAATCATCGGGCAAGGGTTGTGGGGATGAGGCCCTTGTCCCTATCAACATGGGGACATCTTCCCCATGTTGAGGGCATGTGGCCTGGTATGGTTGAGGGGGGCGCACTCTCGTCCCCCATCTTTTCCTGCAGCCTACCAGGTTGCGTGCTCGGATAAGAGTTTGGATTGGATTTTTGGGGGGGACCCCCACGCATTTTTTTTTATTTTGGTTCAGGGTTCCCCTTAATATTCATACCAGACCCAAAGGGCCTGGTAATGGACTTAGGGGGAACCCATGCTGTTTTTTTTTCAATTACTTTTATCTATATTGCCAGGATTCGACAATTCATTATAGCCGCCAGGTACAGAAGTTAAAGGGATATTTCATTTATATTGTTTCACTTTAAGCATTATTAAAATCACTGCTCCCAAAAAAAAATCAGTTTTTAAAACTTTTTTTGCATTGATACATGTCCCCTGGGGCAGAACCCAGGTCCCTAAACAATTTTTATGACAATAACTTGCATATTAGCTCTTAAAATTAGCACTTTTTATTTTTCATGTTCGTGTCCCATAGACTTTAACTGTGTTCGAACATTTTGTTTTGCCTGTTCGCATGTTCTGCTGCAAAGTGAACTGGGGGGTGTTCGGCTCATCCCTATTATGAAACCGAGTACAGTGTTTAGGCATACTGTGTTCCTTCTGGCTCCTTTTGATGTTATAAATATGCTCATTGACTCTAGTGGAGAAACTATGAGTGGTCCTTCCAATATAGTGTTAGTCCACAGGGGCAGGTTATCAAGTACACCACATTTTTGGTAGCACAAGTAACAAACTGTTCAATAGGTGAGTTCAGTGACATTGGACATAAATGTTTCCATTTTTTTTCCTGATATATTATAGAGACACACGTTGTATTTTTTACAGGGATGGTGATAAACCAAATTGTTAAAAAAGTGAGTCTAGAAAGAGGATTGAAGATATTTGGAGCAATCTTAATTTTCAGTGGTGTGGCATCCCTATATATTACACCTGCCTTTTCAGGAAGTAGAGGCCCTATAACACGGTCATTTATGAGGATGTTCCAATGTTTATAAAAATATTTTTAATCTGTCCATGTTGAAATAAAAAAGACGTAAAAAAATGATCATTTTCATTCCTTAGTGTTCCTTTTGGATGTATTGGCCAAAACTAATACCTCCTGTCTAGATCAAATACTCTATTGAGCCCCCTGTCAAGTTCCTCATGGGTATAGCCTTTTTCTAAAAACCTGTGTTTGATAGCAGCTGCTTGTACTCCAAAATATTGAATATTGGTGCAGTTCCAACGTAGACTCATAAATTGTAACCAATTTTGATAGTGGCAGCTATCAACTGGGAGGAACGAATTTCAGTCAGTAGGTATGAAATACATACTAGTAACTAGTTTATAGTCTTCTATTTTAGTTTCCAAGTCCAGGAAGTGTATCTTCACTGGACTACCGTGAATCCAGACTCCCATTTCAGAGGTCCAATTTGGGTCTTCTCTGGGCATAGGCGACATCCTTCTTCTATTTTGCCATAAACAAGTTGGCCATACTGGGGGCAAATTTAGCCCCCATTGTCATCCCTTTCTTTTGAAGGTAAAACTGGCCATTAAACCAAAAGTAATTGTGGCTTGTGGCAAAGGTCAATAAATCCATAACAAATTATTTTTGTGAGTGGGGCAATGTTTCCTCTTAAAATAAATAATAATTCACCGCTTCAAATTCTAATGGGTGAGAGCTATAAGTGTAAAGTTCTTTATGGTATTCAATGTTGTCAAGAAGTTGGATGGTATTTTTGATGTTCTTCAGCTATGACGGCATTTTTCTAACTAGAGGCTGTAAATATAAATTGTTATATTTTCCTATTCTCAATGTAACTCAATTGATCCAACTGACGATGGGAAGTCCAGGAGGATGTGTAGTATTCTTGTGAATATTAGGAAGGTAATATATCGTAAGAATTCTGGGGGCTGTTGGAATCAAATAAGCTTTCTTTTTCTTGCCTAAATTTGAATCTCGATATCCACTGTTAATGATTTTACATAAATCTCTTTTATACTTCAGCGTTCGATTGTAATTTAATTCACAATAGGTATCACAATCACATTTCTTCCTCGTAGTCACATTTTTCTAAAAACCACAATACCACCGCCCTTGTCAGCTGGACGGATGACCAGATCATTCCTTTCATATAACTGCCTTTGTCCAAGTTTAATAGATGGATGTTTCTGTGGTTGTTTAATTGTCAATTTGTCAAGGTCTTTGAGGACCAGATCTTTAAATGTGTTAATAGACAGGGAATTAAATAAGGAGGGATTCGACAGACCCAAATGTATAGCCCCTGAAGTCTACTCTTGTACAATTGGCCATCGGGCTCGTAATCAAATACCATTGAAAATTCTATTTACAAATGTACTTTTTTATATTAATAAAGGTGTGAAATTTATCAAGTTTTTTTGGTGGAACATATTTCAACCCATTGTCAAGGATAATCTGTTCTTCTCTAGTTAGTTGTTCTTTACTAAGATTGAAAATTCCTGAACCAACTAAGTTCTCCCCCTCAGGTGCCTCTCTTTATTTAGGGCCTCGTTTTCCAACTTCTTTGTGTGCCAGGGTGGTTCTGATTATAATTATATGGTGATTGATCCTATTGATCATGATCTCTCTCCATATAGGGATAGGAGTTGCTATATTGGTTCCCTTCTCTGAGTGGGGAGAACCTATTGTAGGTTGGAATGGAGTAATTCCCTTGTTTGTAGGGATGTTCAGGTCACTTATTATACCCTTGATTGGGGCCTTGAAAAAAAAAGAAAAAAAGAAAATGTCGGTGCCTCTCATAATTGGAATAATTGGACCTGGGTGAAGGGCCTAGGTAATGGTCTCCTATAATTACCCTTCTGGCCATGATGTGTTGTTCTAGGAGTGTAATTATATTCTTCATCCTGATTGTATCTATAGTCTCCTCTCTTATTAAAGTTTTGGTTGTTTGGTGTTCTAAAACAAAGTGGCCTACCTTTCTGAGGTGGTACGTTGCGTTGTTATGGTCGTCCCATTCTCAGAGGTTGTGAAACACTCTGAGAGGGGGTTCTGGGTCGAGGATAACCACCTTGATTAGGAGATATAGTGGGATATCCATCATTATTACTATTCCTTGTTTTATCCTGTTTCTGCCAACTAAATACCAGACCAGATTTACAATCTCTGATTCCCTAATGTTTTTTTTCTCTTTCTTTGGTTTTTGTTCTCGTTCCCCTCTGCAGATCCTTTGAAAGGTGTCAGGATTTTTATTTCTTGGTCTAAATTACGTAATTCATCTTGCTTTTTCTCCACTAGTAATTTGGTTTTATCTAAGCTGAACTTTAAGCATCAAAAGTTGAAGAAAAGTTCTGCACTGTTGCTGAGCATAGACATAATACATTGCTATACCAAAGACAGCTTCAGTAACTGCTAATTTCATATATTTTAATGATAAGTATTATGTAGAGAGCTAACTGATGACACTGTCACTTTAAGCACCACTAAATATTGAAACACTACTCCTAAAATAATATGGGATTTGCATTTTTAAGACCTATTTTGTATGAGAATATCAGCCTGTGTGCCTTGTGTGGCAGATTGGTTGTTATGAGAGGGAGGGCAGCCACACTGTATTAACAAAACTGGTGGATTCGAACAATGCATGCAGAATTCTAGGTGCAGATCAGCCGACTATCTGATGAAGCAGCATTTTTAATGTTTGTTCAATTAAGGCTGTAACTGTAATTAACTGCAATTGTCATGATTTCATCATTAAAGAATGTAATTAGAACAAAGGGTAATGGGGTGGTCCAACAGGGATGTATAATTAAATGCTTAAAACTGAAACTCATATGCGGAATAAGAAATACACCAGAATAATACATATACAAAATAAAATTAGATAAGTGCTAGAGTAAATATTTTTGATCTAGATACCCACTTTAAATTATTGTTATTATTTATAACAGTATTCAGATTTTTATAATCAGTAACGCTAAAGATTTCTTATTTTAATGTTATTTTTAACAATATTAATAATGTTTCTTATTTAATACTTTATAGTAGTCAGAAATTGCTTATAATAACTAGTCATACAAAAAAGTTCTTACAATATTAACACTACACAAATTTGTGGCATTTTTTTTAATAATGATAACATAAAATTATATATATCGGTCATGTTACAAATAGCGTGGCATGTTAGGTCATTAAAGTGTTAATGAAATGAGTTTCCAACTTGTTAAAAAAAAAACTGGCTGTGCAAAAAAAAAAAGTACTGGAATGCATTTTAAGACATCCAGTAATTTGACATAATTCTGAATTTATTGCATCGTTTTACTGAAAAGAGGTCATGTTTTACTATCTTCACAGAAATTATGGGCAAGGTACATTTACTGAAACTTGATAAAAAGCCTTGTATCATAGAAGAAAAGTCAATGATTACTTAATGTTTAAAAAAGAAAGTGTCAATTTTTAAGGATATCATTTAAGCTAGTATATGAACCAAAATATTATTTTCTTTAAAGATTTTTTTTTTTCAATCATCTCACTTGTCAATTTTCCGCTGTGTTGGGTGTGAATTGTGGATCAGGGTTGAGTTCCCAACAGCACAAGATCTGTGCCTTCTTTTGTTGTTCAAAGTTTGGCGGATGGATGAAAATAGTGTGGCTGCCCACCAAAGTGAACCTTCAGAGGCAAACAGAAGTCATTAATTTAATGGTAATATTACTATCACCATTAAATGAAAACTTCTTGCGGTCTGGATGTATGCATTTTTGGTTACTAGGACACAATCAGCTGCCTGCCTATTGCCTTCTGACAACCAAAGATGCTGTGTGGGCTGTCTGCCTCCACCCTAGCAAACAATGATATCACATCATCTGCTGCTAGGACACATACGACCGTATAGCCATTAGGGATGAGCCGAACACCCCTGCGTTCGGTTTGCACCAGAACCGTCGAACAGACCGACCGTTCGCGTGAACATTTAGAACCCCATTGAAGTCTATGGGACTCGAACGTTCAAATTCAAAAACGATCATTTTAACCACTTAAGGACCGGACCAATATGCTGCTAAATGACCCAAGGGGTTTTTACAATTCGGTACTGCGTCGCTTTAACAGACAATTGCTCGTGTGACGTGGCTCCCAAACAAAATTTGCGTCCTTTTTTTCCCACAAATAGAGCTTTCTTTTGGTGGTATTTTATCGCCTCTGCGATTTAAATTTTTTGCGCTATATACAAAAATAGAGCGACATTTTTGAAAAAAAAAACAATGGGCCAGATTCAGGTACATCTGCGCATTATTGGACCGGCGTAGCGCACCGCCTTTACGTTAGACTTGCGCAATGTAGCCGCGTAATCACCCTATTCTCGTAGCTTTTACGCAGAAAATTGCGCATGCGTAACGTTATTTCAGAGGCGTAAGGCAGAGTAATACAAATTGGGAAGGACGTGGGCGTATTACATTGAAATGAGCCGTGACCCCATGCAAATGAAGGGCCGGCCGGCTCGCGCATGCACGCTTGAAGGAGACCATGGTCAGCACCTCTGTGCGCATGCTCACAACTCGGGAACGGCGCAATCAGTGAAATTGGAAATGGACTAAGGACTACGCAGACAGCATAAATAGACAGACACAAACGCACTTCCATTGCAAAAGTACATCCCTTTGTCCCTTCCCATTTAACAAAGTGCTTTTGTCCCGTTGTTAGTTGCGTTGTGTTTTGTATTTGTCAGATTAGTGTACTGTGTGATCAAGTGTTTGTTAGTAGATCTTTGAAAGTGTTTTTTTGATAAGTGTTTGAGAGACTGTTTGTTTGATATATTTCTGGTCGTTTGTTTTCTTGCTTAATTGTTGCTGTTTGTTTTTGTGACTGATTTTTGCTGAGCGCTTGTGTGATTTTTTGGGTGTTAGTTTTCTCTTTGTGTGTGTTCTTGCTTGATTGGTTGTGCTTGTTTTTGTGACTGATTTTTGTTGACTGGGAGTGAGTTTTTGTATGAGTATGACAGAGAGAAAGAGAAAACTAAATTTCACTTTGGGGGAGAAACGAATTCTTGCCCGGGCCTATAGCGATTATGGGCATTTCCTCCACGGCCCGGACAGTGCCAACACCACCCCGGCCACGAGGAGGGAGATTTTGGACATGATCACTGAGCAGGTCAATTCAGCGGGGGAGGGGGAGACACAGAACCGGTCTGGGATTGATAAAAAGATTAATGACCTCCGGCGTCTGGTCAAAAAGAAGCTGGCCAGAATGCTTGCCCATGCCAGGGCCACAGGAGGGGGCCCACCATGCTGTGTTAGGCTGACAGCGGAGGAGCGTGCGGTGGCCCTGACCTTTCATCGGCATGAAGTAGAGGGCCTGCCCGGCTTTGACTCAAGTCCGGAGCCTGTGGTGCCAGGTAAGTTTTTTTTTTGATATCAGGTGTGGGGGAGGGGTGAAAGGGAGTGTGGATCCTCCAACCTGTGAATGTTTTGTGTCATCCACAGATGTGCAGGAGGGTGCAGGGCCATCTGGCCTGACTGCACCATCCCCAGGACAGCAGCCTACTGAGGCCCCCCCCGACAAGGCCAGAGTCCGCGGAGGAGGTTGAAGAGAAGGAGGAGGTTGAAGAGGAGGAGGAGGAGGTTGAGGAGGAGGTGGAGTCCATGTCAGGCACTGGCCTATTGTTGTTGGAGGACCGTTCCCCTCTGGCTGGCAGCAGCCAGCCCTCCCTAAGGGGGAGCCCCCCCTCCTCCCCCAACATGGCTCCTCTCCCAAGGGCCTCACCTTCTCCCCGGCCACAAGCATCAGCTGGAGGCAGGAAGGCGACCCAGAAGACCAGGGGGGTGGCCGATCTCCTGCCCGCCACTCTGAGAAGGGACCAGTTCCTCCAGACCCGCCATCTGGGACAGGTCAGCCAGACATTGGTGCGGATGGAGGAGAGCCTGTCCTCCATCAAGGATACACTGGGGAACCTGGACTGCCACTCCCGGGCTTTCACAAACTGCCTTAACGACCTGCAGACTACATCAGCAGGCGTTGGGCAGGATGTGAGGGCCCTCACCCAGGCTATCCAGGCCAACACGGCAACACTAGGTGGTGCCCTGGACAGAATAGCCGTGGCCTTGGAGGGCAGGCCGCCAGGTGGGCAGAGATCATGGGCTGCTCCTCCTTCCCCGGTTTTCCCCCTCCCCCATGAGTCTCCCCTGAGGAGCCGGGGCCGTGCCCGGGGGCGCCCCAGGCGTGGCTCACGTCAAGGGCACTAATTTGTTTTTCCCTTTTTTTTGGCCCTTTTTTTTTTTTGCTTGAAATTTTTTGATTTTGCTGGTATTTTTTTTTTTTTGGGGTTGTGAATGCTGTTTGAATGTGGGGGTGACATTCCTGCCGGAAAAGGGGTGTCACCCTCAATTTTGGTGGAGTAGGGTTCCCCAGGACCAGGGAGAAGTGATCCCCAGGTCCGTGTGAATGGTGTATGAATGTTCAGTGACATAATTGGAGCCTTGGCGTGGCGTTGCTGCTCACAAGTCCTGCATGGTGGACTGGTGCCAATCCAATTTGATGAGGATGTGATGTGTCTGTGCTAGGGACCACAGTGGTGTGCATGCATGCATTCTCATTGTGCCATGATTAATGTGTGTGTTTAACGTGCAAAGATGCCCAATGTGAGCTGTCTCCTGGCTGCTCTTCCCTCAGAAGACGGGGGACCCTCGGTTAGGGGGGGATTGTCTGGTTCAGGGGTCAGGTCATCACGTAGGTCAATCTGCAGGCCCTTTCTTACTGCAAAGTTGTGCAGCATGCAACATGCACTGATGATATGGCACACAAAGTTTGGGGAATACAAGAGGGTACCCCCAGACTTATCTAGGCATCGGAAACGTGACTTCAGGAGGCCAAAGGTGCGCTCCACCACTGCACGTGTTTGGGCATCTGCTTGATTGTATCTTTCCTCTCCTGGGGTTTGGGGGTTCCGAATAGGAGTCATGAGATGGGGTCCCAGTGGATATGCAGAGTCACCTGTAAGGGAAAAGACAGGAGGATGTTAGTCATGCATGTGCCCCTTGTGATGTGTGCATCATGGGGGGGTACAGTCATGCCTGCCACCCATGTCACTCACCAACCAGCCAGATGGCCCCATACACGTTCTGATCGAATTCCATTCGGATGTGGCTTTGATTGTAAATGTAGCTGGATCCGGGGTGTTTGGCACGGACGTGCCATATGAGGCCTTGGGCATCGACTATCACCTGTACGTTGATGGAATGCCAATGCTTCCGATTGCGGTACATGTGCTCTGTCTCATGGGGGGGCTGGAGTGCCACATGTGTGCAATCAATGGCCCCGATGGTGTGTGGGAATCTGGCAATTCTGTAGAAATCTGTCATTGCCTTCAGCCGCAGGTCCTCAGTGGTGGGTTTGATGATTTGGTTGGCCATGCGTCTGAGGATTGCAGGGACAACCTGGTGCACACATCTGCTCATGGAGGATTGTGACATCCCAGCCACCACTCCACTTGTACGCTGAAAAGAGCCACTGGCAAGGACATGGAGTGTTGCCATGACCTTGACCAGTGGCTGCACTGCATGTGAGCATTGTGTTGGGCTGGTGATGTCCTCCTGCAAGGTTGTGGTTAATTCCATGATGGCATGAGGGGTGAATCTGAAGATGCGATACACCTCAGAATCACTCATGCCAAAGAGGTCTATGCGTGTGCGGTATATCCTCTCCCGTGCCATCCTCCGTGCCCTCCTCCTCCTTTGTTTATCTAAAGACAGTAGTATAGCTATGCGCGACGATGCCCCTGGCATGTTGGCATACAGATTGTTGTGTAACACGTGTGACTGCTGAGCTCCTCACTAACAGTGTTGCTTTATCTAACATGTAGACATTTTTTCACTTTTTAGACCAGCTTTTATATGGTCTAATTTTAGACAGGACATTTTGCTGTTGCGCACACTGCGTAGCCTGCGCTGCCCCAACGTTCTTTTGTGGATCCCCGTAAGTCCCTCATTAGCATATTTGACTAGCAAATCAATGGTCTGTCTAGCGCAGTTTTGCGCGGACGGATGCGCCTGTCTAACGAAATTACGCTGGACAAAAAAAGTAAATTTCTTGCGTATCTCGTTTCGGGGATGCCGTGCATCGAAAAACGCACGCGCACATTTAGACTTACGCAAGCGCATCTCCTGTTGCACAGGCGTAATCGCTCTGTGAATCTGGCCCAATATTTTTTACTTTTTGTTATAAGAAAAATCAAATAAACTAAATTTTAGTCAAACATTTAGGCCAAAATGTATTCAGCCACATGTCTTTAGTAAAAAAAAATAGCTACCTAGCGGGAACAGCGACACTAATACAGCGATCAGAAAAATGATTGCTTAGTGACACTGGCAATAGGGAGTGAAAAGGGTTAACTAGGGCGGTGATCAAGGGGTTAAAACTTTATTGGGGGGTACGGGGGCTACCCTGAACCTAAAACTAACTGCCTGTCACACTGCCTGTCACACTGACACTAAATGCAGTGATAAGTACATATATGATCACTGCATTCAGTGACACTGTGACAGGGGGGTGTGATCGCAAGGGGTTAATGTGCCTGTGTGTACTGGTGTCAGTGTAGTGTTGTGCAGACTCACTGTGTGATGTATTCTCTCCTCAGCGGAGGTTGAAAATACCGCCGAGAGCAGAGATTACATCACTTCCCCCTTCCTGTGTTTATGTTCATCCCGGATCGCTCCTGCAGCCACGGGGACCGTCGCATGTACCGGGGGGGTCCCGATCGGACCCCCGACCCACGTCAAGGCAGGGAAGTACAGGTAAGCCAATGTGCCTGTACGTGCCATTCTGCCGACATATATATACATGCGGCGGTCCGCAAGTGGTTAAAGACCATTATTCAAGTTATTGTTGGAAAACGTCTTTGAGAACCTGGGTCTTGCCCCAGGGAACATGTATCAATGGAAAAAAGTTTAATAGAACTGTCGTTTTTTCAGGAGCAGGACTCCTGAAAAAACGACAGTTTTTAAAACTTTTTTTTCCATTGATACATGTTCCCTCGGGCAAGACCCTGGTTCTCAAAGACGTTTTCACCGTCAAACTATAGACACCCAGCAGGTACAATATTTAAATGTTCTTTTTTTTTAAAGTTAAGCATCATTAAAATCACTGCTCCACCCTGGCTTTGGCCAATTATGGCTCTCTGTTTTTTGCACGTTGTGATTGGCCAAGCATGCAGGGTCATAGTGCATGTTTGGCCAATCATCAGCGCGCATTGCCGCAGTGAATTATGGGCCGTTGCGCGTCACTCGAATTTGGCGCGAAGGACCCGTTTTGTTCGAAATTCGTCAAACGTACGAACAGACAATGTTCGAGTCGAACATACGTTCGTATCGAACGCGGAGCTCATCCCTAATAGCCATTAGTTGTTATAGTGCTGAATAATAATGACAGTTTCCAAAAAGAAAAATCCCTACCAGATTCTAATCCTAGATGGTTTATAGGGTTTTCAATGAGGTGGGTCCTCCAAAATACATGTCAATGCCTTTGGTTGTGGAATGGATTTTAATAAAGAAACCCATGCTAATTATAAAAAAAGTGAATTCCCCCCAAAATGTATACCAGACCTTTATCTGAGCATGCAGCCTGAATGACAAGTAAAGGTTCCTTCTCGCAGGATGCTTTTGCAGTGTGTTGTTGCAGTGGAGATAGATAGAGCAGGGCTCAGTTTGCTACTAGCGAGTTAGTATCTTAACTTACTGTGACTCTGAGTGTAGAGTGTTAGTGTAGTGTTAGTATAGTGTGAGTATAGTGTGTCAGTATAGTGTAAGTATAGTGTAGTGTGTCAGTATAGTTTGAGTATAGTGCAGTGCAGAGATCCTCAAACTATGGCCCTCCAGCAGAATTGCACAACCTATGAGGAATTGTGAAATTGTGACATTCACAGACATGAAGCCGCGTACACACGGCAGAGAACCTCGACGGGCAGAACACATCGTTCCGCCCGTCGAGGTTCTCTGCCGGCCGTCAGATTCGGCGACCCGCCCATCGGGAATGGCAACCAGCCATTCATCCAGGCGGGCCGTCGAGCAAATAGAGAACATGCTCTCTATTTCTGCTCGACGGCATTCCCGACGGGATGCTCGCCGAGAGCGTACACACGGCCGAGGTTCTCGCTGGAATGCAGCTTCCAGCGAGGTTCTCGCTGGTTTCTAGCGAGAACCTCGGTCGTGTGTACGCCGCCTAACTAGGAATGATGGGAATTGTAGTTCCTGAATAACTGGATGGCCATATTTTAAAGAGCCCTGGTGTAGTGTGTGAGTATAGTGTGAGTATAGTGTGTCAGTATAGTATATACGTATAATGTGAATATAGTGTGAGTATAGTGTAGTGTTTCACTAAAGTGTGAGTATAGTGTTTCAGTATAGTGTGAGTATAGTGTAGTGTGCTAGTGTAGTGCAGTGTTTAACACAGTATTACATAACATTTAGTCCTCTATACATTTCCATATACCTTTTTTGTTTAGTTGCTGTGTTTTTTTTGTCACCTGCTTGCCCCCCCCTTTTTCTTTATTGCCAGCTGCAGTTTTTCCGACTCCAACACTGGTGTTCCATTTCTGCCAGCTGCAGCCCAGTACACCAAACATCACTTTTCATTAAAAAAAAGTGCATCTAATCACACATTTCCCAATTGTCTAATAAGCCCCCCATCATGTCTGGAGGCCAACAAGGAGACACAGACATTCCTATGGCACTATGAGGAGCCCAGCAGCATCTGTGTCCACAGGCAAAAATGGACGTGGTCCATTCTCAGGCAGGACATGTTTATTTCTGTTTAATGATGTTGTCTGTGCTATCCAGCCACACCATGCAGAGGAGGTGGTGGTCTGACCTACTAAACCATCCTCATCTTATATGACCCAAGCTGACATTAGTTCGCAGTCCACCGCAGCTACCAGAGCAGCTCACTCTGCCTCCTTGTCCACAGCATCATGCATGGAAGAGTCAGCTCTATTATTTGAACACAGCATCAGCCATTTACTTCTTGAGGATGCACAGAAATGACTTGATTATTACGTTGGTTCTGAGGTAGAGGAAGGGAGTAGCATGAGCCAACAGAGGGGATAACACTGATACATGTCAAATTGACAGTCACGTTCCCCCTGCCGCAGTGTATTGCCAAGTCGGCTCTAGTGATAAGGTCACTGATGCAATGTGGATACCAGATAAAGCAGAGGAGCAAAGTGTGGGGGGAGAAACAACCCTAAGTAGGCAGGGTGTCCTTCAGAGGCAGCCATGATGGAAGAGTAGAGAGCAGCCACCCTATTCCATGAGGTTGTGGAGCTGTTATCTCCCGGCCCACTTCCCACAGCTCATCTGTCTGTGCCTTTTTTAGTACACGTGCAGCCGATCTCTGCCGCAAGCAGATAAAGCGTGGAAAAACACCAGCCATTTGGGTACCACATGCTTGACAAGGCATTTAACCTCCCACAATTCAGCTTATTGGCAAGAGCATTTGAAAGCCACACACAAGGGACACAATTCTTATCCTCCTCACTCCTCGCCTTACACATCTACCCCCACCATAGGTGTGCGCAGCCTATAGCATTAGGGTGTGCACCCCAAAGCTCAAAAACACGCTACTGATCACTCACTGTGGTAATTTAGAAAAGGAAGGGGTCAGTAAATTACATATTTGCCCCTTTCCTCCCTCATCCAATACTATCCCCCTTGTGTGTGCCCACAGCACCCAGTGGGAGAGGAGGAAAGCTGGCAGCATTGTGGGGGAAATGTGGGGGGAGCAGGGCAATAGGGGGAAACTGTGCTGCACAAAGTGATTAGGGTGTGCCTGGGCACACCTGGCACATCCTGTGCGCACGCCTATGACCCCCGCTATATCTCATGACCTCTCAGCAGCCTCCACTGCAACATGTCTGCCAGCATCACACCACCAGCTGTAAAGTATAGCAGGAAAATGTGTCTGCCCGGACTGTTGTATTGAAAAAAATATATATACTCCCCGCCACCCACATGCCCAGCTTCTAAATTCCAGCTTGTCCAAATTGCAGGCTTCATAACTTCTGCCTTTCCATATGGTGGATTCTGCCCCCCCCCCCCCCTTCATGAGTTCACAGAATGTGCCCTACCACAATGGAAGGTTGCTATTACTTTGCATGTAAAGCTATTTCAGCTCTGTACCATCACATAGAAGGCAATGTTTCGTTGGGCAAGACAGTCAGCAGCAAGGTCCACATTACTGCTGAAACGTGGTCCAGTAAGCATGGTCAGGGATGATATATTTTGTTCACATCACATTAGGTAACTCTGCTAGCAACTAGGATAGATGCAGGACAGGGTTGAGTGCTGGAGATGCCACATCTCCATACAGCGAGGAGGACTTACTCTCAAAGCCCACTTTATGCAGACATCATTCTTGCGATGTCACAGAACACACAGGAGAAGAGGGAGGAGACAATTACTCAGTCATGCAACATTGTACCCAAATAAAATGTGCACCATTTCTTTTCACACAAATAGAGATTGTGGGCCAGATTCACAAAGACTTATGCCGACGTATCTACTGATACGCCGTCGTAAGTCCAAATGTGCGCCATCGTATCTATGCGCTAATTCTTTAAATCAGATACGCCTGACGTAAGTCTCCTACGCCGTCGTATCTTGTTTGCATATTTACGCTGGCCGCTAGGGGCGCTTCCGTTGATTTACGCGTCGAATATGTAAATGAGCAAGATACTTCGATTTACGAACGTACGTATGCCTGACGCAGTAATCTATCAGATAAACCACCAAAAAAGGTGGCGCATCCCATGCAAAGGTATGGACGTCGGAACAGCCGTCGTTTTTTATGTCGTTTGCGTAAGTTATACGTGAATGGGCCTGGGCGTAAGTTACGCTCACGTCGTAGGCAGTGTTCGACGTATCTTAGGCATTCTATCCGACGTGATTCTGAGCAGGCGCACTGGGATACGTCCTCGGACGGGGCATGTGCCGTTCGTTCAGCCCATCATTTGCATGGGGTCACGGTTCATTTTAATACAACACGTCCACTGCCTTGCTACTTTGAATTAGGCTACGCCACCGTAACTTAGGGAGCAAGTGCTTTGTGAATACTTTACTTGCCTCTCTATGTTACTTTGGCGTGGCGCATATGAGATGCACTACGCCCGCCTAAAGATACGCCAATATATCTGAATCTGGCTCTTATTTTGTTGGTATTTAATCACTAGTGGGTTTTTTATTTTTTGTGCTATAAATTATGTGAAAAAAAAATCTTTGTTTCTGTCATCATATTTTGCAAATTTGTAATTTTTCTTCATAAATTATGGCCAAAATGTATACGGCTACATATATTCAGTAAAAATAATCCTAGTTAGTGTATATAATTTGGTTTTTGTGAAAGTTATAGAGTCTACAACTATGGTGCCAATGATTGAAAATCGATCACATCTGATCACACTTGATGTAAAGAAGGCCTATCTTATTACTTGAGACACTAACAAGCCAGGAAAGTAAAAATACCCCTCAAATGATACCCAAAGTCACATGGTGAGATTTTTGAAGTTGTATTTTTTTCCCACAGTTCTTTGCAAACTGAAGATTTGTGTTTTTTTTTTCTTTTATAAAATTGTCGTATTAACAGGTTTTCTCTCACACAGAATATACATGTTTGCAACTACACACCATAACACATTCTGCTACTCCTGAGTAGGGATGAGCTTCGTGTTAGAGTCAAACTCATGTTCGACTCAAACATCGTATGTTCCATCGTTCGTGGAATTACGAATGTTATGGGCCGTTCGCGCCGAATTCGAGTGGCGTGTCACAGCCCATAAATCACTGCAGCATCGCAGTGCATTGCTGGCTGATGATTGGCCAAGCATGCACTATGACCCGCATGCTTGGCCAATTACAGCTTGCAAAAACCGGAGAGCCATAATTGGCCAAAGTCAAGGTACACACATTGTACACCTAACGTAAAGCTGGTGTTTCTCATATTTACTCCTGGAAGAAGGGTTTTGCTCATATTAATACTACAGGCAGAGGATATTGCTGCAAGTACTTTCACGTGGTGTACTGTCTGTGTCCTCTGCAGTGTGCACCTAAAGCTACGTGGTGTGTGTACTGTCTGTGTCATCTGCACATTGTGCACCTAACGTAAAGCTGGTGTTTCTCATATTTACTCCTAGAAGCAGGGATCTGCTCATATTAATAATACAGGCAGAGGATATTGCTGCAAGTACTTTCACATGGTGTACTGTCTGTGTCCTCTGCAGTGTGCACCTAAAGCTACGTGGTGTGTGTACTGTCCATGTCATCTGCACATTGTGCACCTAACGTAAAGCTGGTATTTCTCATATTTACTCCTGTCTGTGTCCTGATGGGCATATGACATCCACCCAGAACGAGAGCCACACCGCTCTGCCGTCATATGACGGTGGGCAGGCAGCAACAGGTTAAATTACCAGCAAACAATGTTTTTATAAAAAAAAAGGAACCGCACACAAACCTCTTTTAAGGTCCCACTGAATTTGAAGGGGTCTTTGTACCAATTTTTTTTTTTAAATAGAAGCCATAATGAAAATGCAATTTACCAGCAATTAAACACTACTCCCAGACAAATGGAATTTAAAAAAAAAATGTTTGCACTTATTTTTGCACTGGTACATGTTACCCATTGCCCATCTCTAGCTATATTCTTAACAGCCCTCTTGTCTATTAACCCAGAAAATGGGCCTTTTTTTTTTACAGATTCGGCTCCAATTGATTTTAATGGGGTTCTGCTTTGGCACTCAGACTTCTTAACCCAGGGCAGTTTGAATAATTTCTAGTACTGTACAACACAACGTTGATTTTGCATAAATACAGGGAATTTCAATCAGTAAAGCCAGAGAAACACCGCTCTAAATGAGTGACTGACTCTCACATGTTGCTGCATTTTGCGCTAAATTCAGCGCTTACTTAAACCTCATATACACATACATTGCATGAAATATTTATATGCATGATACAAGTGAGAATGGTTTGGCAATTAAGCAATTGAACAATTAACCAATAAATAAATTAGAAATACACTTTCACTACAGTAACGAGAGCCTATGCTCCTCGCCTTGCCATATTTTTAAGGAATGGAAGGTTGTTTTTAGGTCCGACAACTTTGCGGGACGTTCTGTTCTGCACTCTCGTAGGCTAAGCATTTTAAGCACCTCTCATGTAGTCCCAGGCCACTGTATTGAATGCCTTCTCAGCATCCAAAGAAAGAAAGAATCCCGGCTTGTGAGAGGAAGAAAGACAATGATGTATGTTGATAGCTTACAGGGTATTATCCAGTGGCGGAACTTTCAGTGTCGCTGCAGTCGCAGTTGCGACTGGGCCCTGCCGTTCTGCCGCTGTGGGGGGGGGGGGGGCCCTAGTTCCCGGGTGCCTTCATTGGGCAATACAGTCATGTCATGATTAATTTAGTGGAGGAGTCTGAGCCGCGGTAGCACTGGCTCCTGCACGCAGAACCACCTCCACCTTCTGTCCACTGGTTGCTAGAGCCGCTTGGCGTGTAGCAACCAGTGACATCACGGCTGCAGTGCCCCCCCCCTCCGTGTTCAAAGCTGAAAGCGCGGGAGGATTTCACTTCCTCCTCCGACCTCCGCGCTACTGCTCTGCCTCTGTCTCCAGGGGTCCAACACAGCTTAGCTCCGAGGCTGCCCCTTGACATACCAGAGAGGCACAGACAGGTTCACAGCATCTGAGGGGGAGAGCAGCAGCAGCAGCAGCAGCAGCAGCAGCATCTGAAAACAACAGAGAGTGGGGGCCCTGTGAGCAGCAGCTGACTGGAAGGAACAGCGCGAGAGGGAGTGAGAGAGAAGACCTGACCAGCAGTGACATCCTCCCAGTCCCAGAGCCTGCACACCATCCCCCAACGTCTGCTCCAGCTGTGCCTGTCATCAAGAACAAGAAGAAACATAGGCTGACAGAGGACAAGGATGGTCTGGAGGTAGGTGCAACACACACACCTACCCACAGACAGGGGCTGGGACAGGGGGTACAGGAAGGACTGCAGGCCAGCTTAGGGGGTCAATTTCACTCACCTCTCTCTCTCTCTCCCATCCCCCACTTCCATCCCCCACTTCCATCCATCTCTTTCTTTCATCCATCCATCTCTCTCTTTCTTTCTTTCTTTCTTTCTTTCTTTCTTTCATCCATCTCTTTCTCTCTTTCTTTCTCTCTTTCTTTCTCTCTCTCTCCCCCATCCCCCCTTTCATCCATTTCTTTCATCCATTTCTTTCTTTCTCTCTTTCTCTCTTTCTCTATTTCTCTTTCTTTCTCTCTCTCCCCTCCACCCCCCCTTTCATCTTTCTTTCTTTCTTTCTTTCTTTCTTTCTTTCTTTCTTTCTTTCTTTCTTTCTTTCCCCCCCATCCCCCTTTTTCATCCATTTCTCTCTCTTTCTCTCTCTCTCTCGCTCTCTTTCTTTCTTTCTTTCTTTCTTTCTTTCATCCAT
>CM056052.1:296790501-296830245 GCA_029574335.1 Rana kukunoris
TGGGACTCTGTATGGGGGCTGGGCTCTCTGTGATATCTGATGTATGGGGGTGCTCTCTGGGGACCCTGATGTATAGGGGAGACTCTCTGGGGACCCTGATGTAAGGGGGGCTCTCTAGTGGGGAAGGCTCTTTGGGCACCCTTATGTAAGGAATTGTCTCTCTGGTGACCCTGATGCAAGGAGGATCTGCACTCAGTTATGTGACAATATATACATACACAAACGTATATTGTATACATGTGTATACCCGCCCAAGCATATGACCTTCTTTACTTGCTTGCTACACTTCTATGGGCTCTAGCCCGAGATCTTTTATAGACCTAGCAATGCCAATGGGGGGGGGCCCTTCATGGTTTCTTGCACCGGGGCCCTGAAGATCCTAGTTACGCCTCTGGTATTATCGATTGCTTAACTTCCTGGTATGAAGACTACTTGATCAAGAGATATTGGTTTAGAGAGTATAGGAAGTAGATGAAACAAGATTTGATGTCTATGTTTAATAGTGAAATTGGTCAATTGGCATGTAATTAGTAACCAAGGAGGGGTCTTTACCTGGCTTGGGAATTACAGTTCTATGGGCCTCTAATAGATCTAAAAATGGAGCCTAGGGAGTTAAAATCCTTTAAAAAATGGGATAGGAGTGCATCTGAGAAAGCCTTTAAATAACCTAACATCAAACCATCTAGGCCTGGGCTCTTCCCTGGTTTAAATTGTTTAAGCACCAATGTAGCTTCCTCTGTAGTCCGTCTAGATATTTAGCCTCAGAAGTTGCCAAGGGTTTAGGGCTGTATTGACGCAAAAAGTCAGTAATCAACTTATGCCTAGCAGCACCATCATCAGACAGCTCTGAGGAGGACATGTTGTACAATTTTAAATAAAATTGTACAAATTGGTTTGTTATATCCTCGTTGGTGACCACTGTGCGACTGGAAGAATCAGTTAAAGAATGTACCATTGTAGCTACCTTTTTGGATTGAAGTGCTTTAGCCAGGAGTTTTTCTGACTTATTTTCATATTCGTAAAACATTTTTTGGGAAATAACATATTTGCATTTTATTGTTTTTACCCAATTCTTCAAGATCGATCCTAGCCTGTAAAAGGTCTTGTAACCATTTTGCAGCATGTGACTGCTTGTGTGCTCATTCAGGTCATTAATACGAGTCTGTTTTTCTTTCTGTCACTTTAGCTAAATCAATCAGCTCAACTCTAATAACAGATTTGTGGCCTGCCCATTGTGTCATTGACGATACTTCTGGGAAGTTAATTTCAATTAAACATTGCTGTAAGTGCTGACGTACAGAGGATACAACTACAGGGTCAGTCAACAGTGAAGGGTCAAGATGCCATATCTAGGGACAGAAAGTCCAGGAACATTAAGGTCATAGAGATAGGGTGGTGATCAGACAGGTAAATAGGGTCCATAGAAATGTTATGTAGTAGTGGGAAGTCTCTTTTGGGTGAGAAAAAAAAATCTATTCCGGTATATCGATGGAGGGCTAAAAATAAGGTGTAATCTTTTACCTTTGGTAATGCATGCCTCATAAAAAAGTAGCTTTCTTAGCTGTGTTTTGATCGCCCGTAAGGCCTTGTATGGTAAAGAGGAAGTCCCATTAGATGTATCCTGGATGGGATTGAGAGAGAGGTTAAAATCACCTCCCAGAATTAAGCCTCATTGAAGGGTGTGAGAAGTTGTAAAGTTGAATAGAACAAGGAGGCCTGTTGTTCAAAGAATAAATGTTGGCTAGTATAATGGGTTTCCCTTGAATCTCCCCACTTTAAGTAAGAAGTAGCATCCTTATTTATCCATTAGAGAGACAGAGATCTGGAAAGGGCAATGATTGCAGAAATGAGTAGAGACCCATTTAGACTTTGATTCAGTGTTTGTGGTATGAAAGACTATAGAAAAATAGGTGTTGTTAAGCTTTGGGATTAAACCACACAGAAAATTAGTCTCCTCCATTCCTGGGTGGTATTGAGGTCTCCTGTGTTTAATGAGAGCAATTTGATGAGTAACTTATTTCACCATATTTTAGCCCAAACTACCCAAATCTAAGTGATGTTGATCACCTCTGGGTTTATAGTTTTACAAATCCCTCCATTACTAAAATAAGTATTAATCCAATAACCACAAGGCAATAATAAGGACTATATTCAGAGGTTACCAGATATAATTAATGATAGATCCTGAGAAGGCTCTAGGAATATATACCTTTTAACTAGGGTTGTCCCGATACCACTTTTTTAAGACCGAGTACAAGTACCGATACTTTTTTTCAAGTACTCGTCGATACCGAATACCAATACTTTTTTTAATCTCATATGACAGCGGCACATGTGTCAGTATGTTTTTTTTTTTTATCTTTAACAATTTTTTTTTTTACATTTTTTTAATTTATAATGCTTTCTTTTAAGAGGGGGGGGGGGGGTTGACCGTGTCAGTGTGTTTTTTTCTTAATTTTTTTACAATCATTTTTTTTATTCTTTTGTTTTTTTATTCTTTATTTTTTTATTTATTTTTTCAGCTCTGTTGGGGGGATAACAGGGGTCTTAACAGACCTGTGACATCTTCCCTTTGAGACAGAGAACAGGACTAGGGACACATATTCCCCTGTCCCTTTCTCAGCAGCATCAGCTGCACTGAAAATGAATGGAGTGAAGACATACTATTTACACTACGCCGCCGCAACTTACAGGAGCAAGTGCCGTATTCTCCAAGCACTTGCTCCGTAATTTGCGGCGGCGTAGTGTAAATGGCCCGGCGTATCCCCGTGTAATTCAAAGGGGGCGGCTTGTATTTAAATTAAGCGCACCCCCACGCCGAACGAACTGCGCAAACTGCGTAAACGTAGCCCAGTGCGCATGCTCCATAGTACGCCGCAAATACATTGGTTTTGACGTGAACCTAATTAACACACAGCCCTATTCGCGACGAGTTACGTAAACGACGTAAACTATGGAAAAACACGACGCTGTCCCGACGTCCATACTTAACATGGCGTACGCCGGACCTACGCAAGGTTACTCCTCATATAGCAGGGGTAACCTTACGCTTACGCAAACGACGTAAACTACGACGACGGGCGCAAATACGTTCGGGAATCGGCGTATCAGGATCATTTGCATATTCGACGCAGAAATCGACGGGAACGCCACTTAGCGGCCAGCGTAACATTGCAACTTAGATCCGACGGTGTAAGTGACTTACGAAAGTCGGATCTAAGCAAAATTAATGCGTAACTGATTCAAAGAATCAGTCGCATAGATACCCAGCTGAAAAAAAACAAAGATACGATGGCGTACATTGAGCGTCTTCTCTTCATTCATAAACTGAAAAAATTGTAATCACAGATTACAATGTTTCAGTTATGTGAATGGACACTAAAAAGAAAATAATTCAGCGCTGGAAAATAAAACAGTGACAATAAAACAAAATTACAAAACTAATGCAAGCCAGCACTGAAGGATCAATTCAAATAAAACGTCCCAAAGCAGATTCAATAACATAAAGTGCAGCGCAAAAAAATATTATAATACACAATTCATAAAATAACATCATGCAATAAAGTAATCAAAAGAAAAAAGAGTCCATATAGTGCACAAGTGAAGAGAACATTTTTTAAAAAAATGCTCCAATCCAATCGTGACTGCGTGCAAATTCCAAGATCAGTGACCACAGGACAGATCCTCCACCAAATAATGCAGATGGCCTCTCATCTGAACCATTCGACCCAGAGCTAAGTCACATATCATGAACACAACAGACGCATCCTGGTCTCATAAAGGGATAGCAATCGAAAGGCAGCTCGGTAGTTCCCCAGATTCCCCAAAGATTGGCAATCTTTTTATGGCCCACTGGGAGCAGGATGTGGTTTTCCATGACACACCTCCACAGCTCCTCTGCTACCGCAGATAACCTAGTAATGATCTGGGAGTTGTTCATGAATAAAAATTGAACACCAACAATAGGGATATTGTCCTGACTTGGACTGTTTTACATGACCAGGTCACTTTCTTGGACCTGGAGATCGTCAAATCTGGATCCAAATTACTCACTAGGAATCATTTCAAGACAGTTGATCGTAATGGGTATATTCCCCTTACGAGCTGTCATCACCGTTTATGGCTATGCAATATTCCACGTGGCCAATTCGTTGGGCTTCGCAGAAACTGCACTTTAGAGTCGGATTACTTAGTGCAATCTCAGGAACTGGCCACTAGGTTTGTGTCTAAAGGCTTCCCCTTACCCACAATCAAGCAGGAGATTGAGAGAGTCAGGAATACTAATAGGAGTTCTATAATAGCAGATAAACCTCCCAATGGGGATAAAGAAGTAGCCAACTTTAAAATGTTGCTGGATTTTAATATTCAACACAAAAAATTAGAAAAAATTATAGCCAAACATTGGCCTATCCTAAAAGGGGATGCGGTCCTGGGTCCGGCTCTTCCTGAGCGTCCACAATTCATATATAGGAAGGCTCCTTCCCTTAGGGACTGTTTGGCCCCAGGAGCCATTGACCCACCAGTTATTTCCCGACCTAAACTTTTCAACTTCCTGTCAGGATTTTATGCCTGTGACCGTTGTGCGACCTGTAGGCATGCCAAATCTAACATCAAAAAACGCAAATCATTTGTTTCCAATGTCACTCAAATTGAATACCCAATCAAGCAGTTGATCACATGCTCTACTGTGGGCATGGTCTACATGCTTGAATGTGAGTGTGGATTACAATATGTTGGACGCACCTCATGTGAGTTACATGTGAGGGTGGGGGAACATATTAGTAAAATCAGACGTGGCATTAAGAATCATAGTGTTCCTAAGCATTTTAGAGATTACCATCATAGGGACCCTAAGGGTCTCAATGTTTGAGGCATAGAGAAAGACTGGAGAGGAGGGCATTACATCCACCAACTGAGCGGTCGAGAATCCTTTTGGATTTACGAAATTAAGGTTTCCTCCCTGGCTGGTCTCAATGTTGAGTTTGACCTCAACTGTTTTATTTCTAATCGTTAATTGTTAATTATGATCTTTAGTGTATTGGTTTTTTTTTTTTTATATATTTTTATATATATTTTTTTAATTAATTTTTTAAAAGAATTCTCTTCACTTGTGCACTATATGGACTCTTTTTTCTTTTGATTACTTTATTGCATGATGTTATTTTAAGAATTGTGTATTATAATATTTTTTTGCGCTGCACTTTATGTTATTAAATGTGAATGGACAGTCAGTGATCACTGACTCTGTCCATTTGGAGCAGTAAGGAGCCGGATTTACCGGGATACACGGTGGGATGCACAGGATACACAGCGGCATACACGGGATACACGGCGGGATACACGGTGGCATACACGGGATACATGGCGGGATGCATGGGATACACAGTGGCTTTCAGCTGCTTTAAAATCAGCGGTGATCGGTGCTTGGAACTTCCCCATGCACTGATCACCGCCGACAGTATCGGGTGAAGCATCGGGAGCATTTGCCCGAGTACAAGTACTCAGGCAAATGCTTGGTATCGGTCCCGATACCGATACTAGTATCGGTATCGGGACAACCCTACTTTTAACAATTAAGAAAAAATAAGAGAAGAGGAGTTATCAAGCTCTATTTTAACATATGCAACAGTGGACAAAATCATAATGGAGTTTATTAATTATTGACTTATTTTTACATAAAACTGCTGACTCAACAAGTTAGATCAAACATTAGGCTTAAACATTAGAATTCAGGAAACTGAAAGAATAAGGGGGGGATATAAAAGACAGGGTAATAACGGGATAAAAGAAAGAGATGGGAGGGGTAACTAAAGAGGAGAAAGAAAGATAAGTACTCACATATAATTTGGTTGAATCTTCATTAGAAAATGCAGAGTTGGCAAAGGAAGTAGGGGCTTTTTTATAACTTTAAATTTCATCCTCACTTGCGTCCCCCTAGCAAATTACAAAGAGACGTCATGGAGCAAGCAAGAAGAAGTGTAGTTATAAAGCAAATATAAATAAGTAGGCCACAATATAGTCAGACAGAGCAAAATGAGGAGGCCCATAAAAATGCTGGTGTCATGTACCTGGTCCTGAAGCCGAAATGCTGAGAGGGCTCTCCTTGAGGAAGTGCTTGATGTCCCTGAAGGTGTAAACAGGGAACAAGAAGCCCAAAGAAGCAGGAATTGCCACAGATGAGAGATACAGGCATGGAGGTTTCTCCGTAGGTAGATACCAGATGAGATGAGCAGTAGGACACACTGGAGGTCATGATGGTGCAGACTGCACACAACATAAAACAGGTTGCAATGGAAAGTGCAGCAGGCTTGATACAGCACATAGGGGTATTGCAGACTGGAACAGCAGGTAAGTACTGCGGGTTGATACAGCGGGATGGGTACTGCAGGTAGGCACCAGGGCAGATCACAGCAGACAGGGTGAATCTGGAGGCATAGTAAGGGACATATGTCAAAGTCAGTAAGCCAGTGGTCAGCAGACAGAAGATCAGAGACATGGTCAGGCAAGCCAAAGTCATACATAGGACAGGAGACAGGAGCAGATCCATAGGCAATCCAAGGCCAGAGCTGAGAGAGAGACAAGCAGTATCCAAAGGCATGCAGGGTCATAAACAGGAGATCAGAAGCATAAGCACACACAGGAACAGGAAGAAGGAAGCAGTAAGCTGAAGAACAGTCAGCAATGTCAATGAGCCACAGTCACTCTTTTAAAAGGCCAGAGGGCACCAGGATCTGACATGCATTGCATGCAGCGGCACACACACAGCTTTGTGCAGGTGCCGCATATTGGAAATTGGTCACTGTGCAAGGCCTATGGGCAACTCTTTTCCGGCTGGTCTCCTGACACATGGGCTAGGTACAGTATATACACCCCTATTACTTTACCATTAAAGGATTGCATATGAAAATGAGAACTGAATCTTGTGGATGAAGTCGTGCCTACATCTGCTGGAGTAATATTTGACCAACAGAGTGGTAGTTAGGGTGCTCCATCCATAAACTGACAGAGGCAGTACCTCAATTTTAGTAAACATTTATCTTCCGGGTCACATTCAAATTATATGGTGTAGTATAATTGAAAAATATCTCTGTGAGCCATCAGCCCGATAATAATTAGTGGCAAGTGTTAATTACTGCTCAGATCCGTAATGGTGGCTGACAGGGTGTCTTTGATGTCCACCGCAATACTGCAGAGGTCGCCCAGATTGGGCTATTACTGTTGGAGTGTAGATCCATCTGTAGGGTAGGGGATAGAGCTAGCTTATCTGTGCCAGTTTTAATGAGAAATTGAGTATGTGTATGTCTCTAAGAAGATGCAGCCACGCTGCTCAACTGTGTGCAGAAGATCTCTGGGATGTTTTGGCTTAGCCTGCCACTAGAATCCCAAAGAGAGCAGGATCAGATAGCTAAGAAGCTGTGGGATGATTTTTCCATGAAAAACCTCGCCCCCCGATTCATCTCATTTTTAAATGTTTTTTGTTTTTTTGTTTTTTTTTACATCACTACTGCTTAATAATTACTCAGTTGAAATAATAGTTTCAAAGTTAAACATTTTAGGCCAATACTTTAACTTAAGAAAAAACATTTTTTTTTCTTTTTATATATAGAATTATGTACTGTTATACAAAATTTTGTCTGCTGTATTGTAAATAATACAAAATGTATAAATTATGTTTTCAAAACAAGATACATACATTATGTTACATAGTTACATAAATACATTATTTATCCAATATGTATATAATTGTGCATTGTACACATGACATTAAAAGTACCAGAATTAAGAGCCCTCCATTTGCAGAATTCTTGTTTTTGCATTGACACATCCCAAACCACTTATAATGGTTTGTGTCTCTACACAGAGGATAACACCAGAGCTTGTTGTAAAGTAAACCAATTAAAGAAAAATTGTCATCATGTTTTTTTTTTCTCTTAAAATTAATGATTCAGTCTTGATTAAACATAACTTTGGAACTCTGTCCAGGGATTACAAATCTACCAGTGGGGTAGCTGGCAAAGCCTAAGACCATGTGGGATTGATGAGTAACCTATTTAGAGTATAAGAGAACGGGAGAAAATATAAATAGATAATCACGCTACTTGTTATCCTATTTCAATACAGTTAGATGTAAAAAAAATATAATATAATATAATATATATATATATATATATATATATATATATACATATATATATATATACACACTTCTGTGCAATATATATATATATATATATATATATATATATATATATCGCACAAAAGTAAGTATACCCCTCACATTTTTGTAAATATTTTAATATATTTTTTCATGTGACAACACTGAAGAAATTTCACTTTGTAGTGAGTGTACAGCTTGTATAACAGTGTAAATTTGCTTTCCCCTCAAAATAACTCAACACAGCCATTAACCACTTAAGGACCGACACTATTTTTTAGACTTGGTGTTTACAAGTTAAAATAATATGTTTTTTGCTAGAAAATTACTTAGAACCCCTAAACATTATATATTGTTTTTTCTAACACCCTAGAGCAGTGATATGCAATTAGTGGACCTCCAGCTGTTGCAAATCTACAAGTCCCATAATGCCTCTGCCTCTGGGTCTCATGATTGTGGCTGTCAGAGTCCTGCTATGCCTCATGGGACTTGTAGTTCTGCAACAGCTGCAGGTCCGCTAATTGCATATCTCTGCCCTAGAGAATAAAATGGCTGTTGTTGCAATACTTTCTGTCACACCATATTTGCGATTTGCGCACCTGTCTTACAAGCGCACTTTTTTTTTTTTAAATACACTTTTTTTAATATAAAAAATACAACATTTATTTTTTATATTGTGAGATAAGGTTATGCTATGTACCCAACATGTCATGCTTCAAATTTGTGCCTGCTCGTGGAATGGTGACAAACTTTTACCCTTAAAAATCTCCATAAGCGACACTTAAAAATGTCTACAGGTTACCAGCTTTTTCTTACAGAGGAGGGCTGGGGCTAGAATTATTTATCTAGCTCTAATGATCGCAGTGATACCTCACATGTGTGGTTTGAGCACTGTCTTCATATGTGGGCTCTACTCACATATGCGTACGTTTCTGCGCGTGAGCTCAGCGGTACAGGGCACTTTAAAAAAAAATTATTATTATTATTATTTTATTTTTTATTTTGACACAGTTTTTTTTTTAATTGGGTCACTTTTATTCTTATTACAAGTAAACATGTAAAATGTAAACAAAAAAACATGACAGGACCTCTTAAATATGAGATCTGGGGTCAAAAAGACCTCAGATCTCATATTTACACAAAAATGCAATATTAAAATAATAATTTGAATTTATTTATTTATGTTTTATTCTACTTTAAGAGCATTGGGTGGAAGTGACGTTTGATGTTGCTTCTCCGCCCTTGAATGCTATGGAGATGAGCGGGGGCCATCTTCCCCTCACTCGACATCCATCGCTACCGAAGGCACCAGTAAGTGGTGAAGACGACCGGAGCGCAGTGGGAGGGGGGTGGTCAACTCTCCCGTAACCAATAAAAGTTATCTTGCGGCGAATCCGCCAAAGAAAACACTTTTATCTTAAAGAGAAATACGAGCTGCTGCCATTAAAATGGTATTTAGCATCAAAATATTAATGTACGGGTGTGGCAATTTGCGTGAAGTGGTTAATGTCTAAACCACTGGCAACAAAAGTGAGTACTAATTGAAAATGTCCAAATTGGGCCCAATTAATCATTTTCCTTCCCTGGTGTCATGTGACTCGTTAGTGTTGCAAGGTCTTAGGTGTGAATGGGGAGCAGGTGTGTTAAATTTTGTGTTATCGCTCTCACTCTCTCATAGTGGTCAAATGAAGTTTAACACGTTGCCTCATGGCAAAGAATTCTCTGAGGATCTTAAAAAAAAATTATTGCTCTACATAAAGATGGCCTAGGCTATAAAAAGATTTCCAAGACCCCGAAACTGAGCTGAAGCACGGAGGCCAAGACCATACAGCGGTTAAACAAGACAGGTTCCACACAGAACAGGCCTTGCCATGGTAGACCAAAGAAGTTGAGTGCACATGCTCAGTGTCATATGCAGAGGTTGGGCAGAGGGCTGCCAGTATTTCTGCAGAGGTTGAAAGGGTGGGGGTTAGCCTGTCTGTGATCAGACCATACACCGTACACTGCATCAAATTGGTCTGCATGGCTGTCATCCCAGAAGAAAGCCTATTCTAAAGATGTTGAACAAGAAAGCCCACTTAGGGGTGTACTCACTTTTGTTGCCGGAGGTTTAGACTTTTTTTTTTCAATTCAGTAATTTTTTTATGGTTTTCTACTACATCATATACAAATTAGGACATTCTACATTCATAATACATTTCTAAAATCCAGATACAGTTAACATACACATATTGCATCATACATTATCCCCCCCTAGCATAAGACGAACGAAAAAAAAAAATAATAATAATAATTCTCTTACAAAACATAAAGTGTAGCGCTAAATTACAAAACAATTGATGCAATTGATGAATTGAAACAATTGATGAATATACTACATGTATAGTATATATTATAAATCTGTGAATACATATGTTATAATAAACGTGGAAACACAGGCCCAGATTCACAGAGCGATTACGCCTGTGCAACAGGAGATGCGCGTGCGTAAGTCTAAATGTGCGCGTGCGTTTCGTTGCGCGGCATCCCCAGAACGAGATACGCAAAAAATCGACTTTTTTTTGTCCCGCGTAATTTCGTTAGACTGGCGCAACCGTCCGCGCAAAAGTGTGATAGACACACCATTGATTTGCTAGTCAAATATGCTAATAAGGGACTTACGGGGATCCACAAAACAACGTTGGGGCAGCGCAGGCGACGCAGTGTGCGCAACAGCAAAATGTCCTGTCTAAAATTAGAGCTGATAAAAGCTGGTCTAAAAAAAGAAAAAAAGTCTACTTGTTAGATAAAGCAACACTGTTAGTGAGCAGCTCAGCAGTCACACGTGTTGCTCAACAATCTGTATGCCAACATGCCAGGGGCATCGTCGCGCATAGCTATACTACTGACTTTAGATGAACAAAGTCATCTTTGTTCATCTAAGAGGATGGCACGGAGGATGGCACGGGAGAGAATATACCGTACCCGCATAGACCTGTTTGGCATGAGTGATTCTGAGGTGTATCGCATCTTCAGATTCACCCCTCATGCCATCCTGGAATTAACCACAACCCTGCAGGATGACATCACCAGCCCAACACACCGCTCACATGCAGTGCAGCCACTGGTCAAGGTCCTGGCAACACTCCATTTCCTTGCCAGTGGCTGGGATGTCACAGTCCTCCACAGGGCTTTTTTTCTGGGGGAACTTGGTGGAACTCAGTTCCACCACCTTTGGCTCAGACCCTTTGGTGCCCGCTCACCACGATCACTTGTGAACACAGAAGTCTGGTTTCTGTGTTTACAAGTGACTGCTTTGTAACCCCCTGAACTCTGCACACTGTATGTAATGCAATTCTGGTATTTAATGCCCCTTTAAGACCCTTCTACTGTTTGTGAAATCTGAACGGGTCGTGGTTGAGTTCCTGCACCTATTTTCTGAGAAAAAAAGCTCTGGTCCTCCATGAGCAGATGTGTGCACCAGGTTGTCCCTGCAATACTCAGACGCATGGCTAACCAAATCATCAAACCCACCACTGAGGACCTGCGGCTGAAGGCAATGACAGATTTCTACAGAATTGCCAGATTCCCACGCACTGTGGGGGCCATTGATTGCACACATGTGGCACTCTAGCCCCCCCAGGAGACAGAGCACATGTACCGCAATCGGAAGCATTGGCATTCCATCAATGTACAGGTGATAGTCGATGCCCAAGGCCTCATATGGCACGTCCGTGCCAAACACCCAGGGTCCAGCCATGACAGCTACATATACAATCAATGCCACATCCGAATGAAATTCGATCAGAACGTGTATGGGGACACCTGGCTGGTTGGTGAGTGACATGGGTGGCAGGCATGACTATCCCCTCCCATGATGCACATCACAAGGGGCACATGCATGACTAACATCCTCCTGTCTTTTCCCTTCCAGGTGACTCTGCATATCCACTGGGACCCCATCTCATGACTCCTATCCGGAACCCCCAAACTCCAGGAGAGGAAAGATACAATCAAGCACATGCTCAAACACGAGCAGTGGTGGAGCGCACCTTTGGCATCCTAAAGTCACGTTTCCGATGCCTGGATAAGTCTGGGGGTACCCTCTTGTACTCCCCAAACTTTGTGTGCCAGATCATCGGTGCATGTTGCATGCTGCACAACTTTGCAGAAAGAAAGGGCCTGCAGATTGACCTACGTGATGACCTGACCCCTGAACCAGACAATCCCCCCCTAACCGAGGTTAACCCGTCTTCTGAGGGAAGAGCAGCCAGGAGACAGCTCACATTGGGCATCTTTGCACGTTAAACATACACATTAATCATGGCACAATGAGAATGCATGCATGCACAACACTAGTGGTCCCTAGCACACACACCCCACATCCACATCAAATTGGATTGGCACCAGTCCACCATGCTGGACTTGTGAGCAGCAACGCCACGCCAAGGCTCCAATTATGTCACTGTACATTCATACACCATTCACACGGACCTGGGGATCACTTCTCCCTGGTCCTGGGGAACCCTTCTCCACCAAAATTGAGGGTGACACCCCTTTTCCGGCAGGAATGTCACCCCCACATTCACACAGCATTCACAACCCCCCAAAAAAAAATGACCTGCAAAATCAAAAAATTTCCAGCAAAAAAAAAAGACAAAAAAAAAATTGAAAAAAAATAAAATATTGGGGGAAAAACAAATTACTGCCCTCTGCGTGAGCCACGCCTGGGGCGCCCCCGGCCACGGCCCCGGCTTCTCAGGGGAGACTCATGGGGAAGGGGTAAAACCGGGGAAGGAGGATCAGCCCCTGATCTCTGCCCACCTGGTGGCCTGCCCTCCAAGGCCACGGCAATTCTGTCCAGGGCAGCACCAACTGTTGCCGTGTTGGCCTGGATAGCCAGGGTAAGGGCCCTCACATCCTGCCCAACGCCTGCTGATGTCGTCTGCAGTTCATTTAGGCAGGTTGTGAAAGCCCGGGAGTGGGAGTCCAGGTTCCCCAGCGTATCCTTGATGGAGGACAGGCTCTCCTCCATCCGCACCAATGTCTGGCTGACCTGTCCCAGATGGCGGGTCTGGAGGAACTGGTCCCTTCTCAGGGTGGCGGGCAGGAGATCGGCCAACCCCCTGGTGGTCTGGGATGACATCCTGCCTCCAGCTGATGCTTGTGGCCGGGGAGAAGGGGAGGCCCTTGTGAGGGGAGCCATGTTGGGGGAGGAGGGGGGGGGCTCCCCCTTAGGGAGGCCTGCCTGCTGGCAGCCAGAGGGGAGGAGTCCTCAAAACCCAAACGTCCAGTGCCTGACATGGACTCCTCCTCCTCATGATTCTCCTCCTCCTCATGATTGTCCTGCTCCTCATGATTGTCCTCTTCCTCTTGAACCTCCTCCGCGGACTCCGGCCTTGTTGGGGGGGCCTCATTAGGCTGCTGTCCTGGGGTTGGTGCGGTCAGGCCAGATGGCCCTGCACCCTCCTGCACATCTGTGGATGACACAAAACATTCACAGGTTGGAGGATCTACACACGTGCCACATATTCCCTTTCACCCCCTCCCCCACACATGCTACACACCTGATATTAAAAAAGAAAACAACTTACCTGGCACCACGGGCTGGGGACTGGAGTCAAAGCCGGGCAGGCCCTCAACTTCATGCCGATGAAAGGTCAAGGCCACCGCACGCTCCTCCGCTGTCAGGCTAATACGGCATGGTGGGCCCCCTCCTGTGCCCCTGGCATGGGCATGCATTCTGGCCAACTTCTTTTTGACCAGACGCCGGAGGTCATTGATTTTTTTGTCAATCCCAGACCTGGTCCGTGTCTCCCCCTGCCCCGAGATTTCACCTGGTCAGTGATCCTATCCAAAATCTCCCTCCTCCTGGCCGGGGTGGTGTTGGCACTCTCTGGGCCGTGGAGGTAACGCCCATACTCGCTAATGGCCCGGGCAAGAATCTGTTTTTCCACAACTGTAAAATTAAGCTTTCGTTTTCTCTCAGTCATCCTTCCAAAAAAAAAACAGTCCCAGTCAACAAAATTCACGCACACAAACAAGCACAACCAATCACAAAAAAACACACACACAGAGAGAAAACTACTCACCAAGAAACAGTCCCCAAAAAATAAAAATAAATACAGCAGGAAAAGAAACAAAAATAAATATATCAATCAAACAAACAGTCTCTCAAACACTTATCAAAAACCACTTTCAAAAATCTACTAACAACCACTTGATCACACAGAACACTAATCTGACAACTACAAAACACACCGCAACGAACAACAAGAACAAAAGCACTTTGTTAAATGGGAAGGGACAAAGGGATGTACTTTTGCAAAGGAAGTGCGTTTGTGTGTGTCTATTTATGCTGTTTGCGTAGTTCACAACGTTGCCCTAGTCCATTTCCAATTTCACTGATTGCGCCGCTCCCGAGTTGTGAGCATGCGCACAGCGGAGCTGACATGGTCTCCTTCAAGCGCGCATGCGCGAGCCGGCCAGCCCTTCATTTGCATGGGGTCACGGCTCATTTCAATGTAACACGCCCACGTCCTTCCCCATTTGTATTACTCCTCCTTACGCCTCTGGAAAAACGTTACGTATGCGCAATTTCCTGCGCAAAAGCTACGAGAATAGGGTGATTACGCGGAAAAATTGCGCAAGTCTAACGTAAAGGCGGTGCGCTACGCCGGTCCAATAATGCGCAGATGTACGTGAATCTGGGCCACAGTCTCTATAAAATGGGTGATGATCCAAATGAATATATGAGTGATGGTGCTCCGATAATACATTATCCCCCCCTAGCATAAGACGAATGAAAAAAATAATAATAATAATAATAATAATAATTCTCTTACAAAACATAAAGTGTAGCGCTAAATTACAAAACAATTGATGAATATACTACATGTATAGTATATATTATAAATCTGTGAATACATATGTTATAATAAACCTGCAAACACAGTCTCTATAAAATGGGTGACAGTCCAAATGAATATATGAGTGATGGTGCTCCGATAATTCAAAATGTGAAAAACCAAGAAAAGAAGAAGCTGTCACCAACTGTAGAAAGGCTTACCGGAGAGATTGAACCCTGAGGAACATATGTTCGAGAGGGTCAATCTGGTATTATATAGTGGATGGTTTTGATGTATGTGTTGAAGTGACCCAATGGTAGTCAAAAGGCAGAGCCAAAAGTTGAGTATCCTGTGTAGGAGATTAGACTCTTCACTCCCTTCATCCTCGTGTGGCTTCTGTTTTATTTATTTGATATTTAATATTTTAGTGTTTCTCTCTCCCCCCGAATCCCCCTATCTCTCTGCATCATTATTTGGCAAGGTCGTACAGTGTTCAAAGTCCCAGACCTCCAGCTTCAAATTTCTCTTGATTGTTTCTATGTAGGTAAATATATTTATTCTTTACTACAGTTTCCCTTAGTTGTGTTCTCCATTCCTCTACCGTTGGGGGATATATGGAAATCCATTTCTGCGCTATCAATTTGCTTGCCAAAAACAGGCATCTCGCTATTGCACTATAAGTGTTTTTTTGATATATTAGGTTTATTTACTATATTTAACAGACATATTCTTGGGTCTAATATTAGTTTTATACCTAGTGTATTATTAATGTTTTGAATTATGTCTTCCCAATATCTTTGGAGTTTGGGAAATCTCCAAAGCATGTGTATAAGGTTGACTGGGGAGCCTCTACATACAGGGCATAGGGGAGATTCCCTGTGTTTCCACTTAAATAATTTATTAATATGATTATATGATCTGTCTAAAATTAACAATTGTGTTAATTTTTGAGTTGTGAAAAGTGAGACCTCTTATGCCGCGTACACACGATCGGTTCATCTGATGAAAACTGTCTGATGGACCGTTTTCATCAGACGAACCGATTTTTTTTCCCATCAGTGAAAAAACGTAGAACCTGTTTTAAAATTATCTGATGGTTAAAAAAGCGATAGAAAAAAAAAGATCGTATGTGGGGAAAACCATTGGTTAAAAATCAACGCATGCTCAGAATCAAGTCGACGCATGCTCAGAAGCATTGAACTTCATTTTTCTCAGCTTGTTGTTGTGTTTTACGTCACCGCGTTCTGACACAATTGTTTTTTTAACTGATGGTGTGTAGGCAAGACTGATGAAAGTCAGACCGTTTTCATTGGATGAACTGATCGTGTGTACAGTGCATAAGATCGCAGAGAGAGCCTCCGACCACTGAGCATCTGACAGTGGGCCAAAGTCTCGTTCCCATTGTATCCTGGCCGGAACCGTTTCTTTTTTTTTACTTATTATTCAGTATCTCATACATTTTTGATATTAAGCCCTGTCTTTTACCGTCCGCTTTGAGCAATAATATTATTTTGGGATTATTTCGCTTGAGTTCCGACGTACGTGCCTGAGCCTGTACAGCATGTCTAAGTTACAGAACCTGGAAGAACCTCTGTCTTGGAATCCCAAACTCCTCAGACAACTGAGAAAATTATTTTATATTGCCATCCCAAAACAGTTGTTTCTAAGACCTCGAGTTTACCAAAACTCAAATCCCTCCAATTTCTGCAATTCTACATAATTTTCATTATTCCAGATTGGAGTATAAGGCCCCTTTCACATGAGCGGACCGTTCGTCCGCTAATTACAAGTCCGTTTACGGACTTGTAATGAGCCCCTATAGGAGCAGATCCGTTAGCGGATGATCCATCTGCTAATGTCTGCCTTAAATCCGCGTCCGTCTGGATCCATTTTGCGGACGGAAGAAAACCCTATTATTCTTCCTTTCGGTGGAACGGATCGGTTGCAAACGGACAGACGGTCCATTTTCATCTGATTCCCCATAGGGGATAGCGGAGGAGAGACAGGGCGGTCCCTGCACAGTGTGCAGGGACCGCCCTGTCCATCGACAGCTGAGCGGGACCCCCAGCTGAGCCGACGGACACACACGGAGCGGACCGAAAAACGGACCGCTCCACGTGAAAGGGGCCTAAGAGGTATAACCTGTAATATTTGTAATGTCCTTCATTTCATGCCATACATAAGCAAATAATTTACCTGTAACAAAATTTGTATCTTTTTGCATAATTTTAGCCTCCAATGTAGACAACAATGTATAACCATTTCCCAACGGCAGAAGTAATCTCTGTATGGGATCTTCTTCCACAGTCTCTGGCCAGCCAAAAAACTCTTGTATCTGTGCTGCTAAAAAGTAATTCTTTGGCTGTAGAATGGCAAGACCTCCCTCATCTTTAGCTAGCATTAGAGTTGTTAGTTTAATCCGAGAGGTTTTTTGTTCCAGATAAGTTCATGAAAGAGGGATTCTATCCTGCGAAACCAAAACATTGCTATCCACATTGGACAATTGTGAAAAACATACAATAATTGTGGGATCCAAATATTTTTTATGAGATTGGACCTTCCAATCACAGTTAATGGGAGTTTACACCAACTCCGGCTTTTTTCTTTAAATTTAAGTAACAATGGTCTGATATTCAAGTCTATATAACCCCCCACTTTTAGCTTTACCTCGATTCCTAAGTACCTAATTCTGTGGCTAATCTTAATTTGTTTTGCGCAGTCTGGCAGGTAAATGTTATCATTATGTAATGGCATCAACACTGGTTTCTCCCAATTGATGCAAAACCCAGAAATCCGTCCAAATGTACGCACAAGGGTTATAAGTTCCTCTAAGGATTTTGTAGGGTTGTAAAGATGCAGTTTAGACTTTTATCACTGTGTGTTGAGTTATTTTGAAGGTACAGAACATTTACATGGTTATACAAGCAGTACACTCACTACTTTACATTGTAGAAAAGTGTAATTTCTTCAGTGTTGTCACATGAAAAGATATACAGGCGGTCCTCGGATTACAAAAAAGATAGGGTCTGTAGAATTGTTCTTAAGTTGAATTTGTTTGTAAGTTGGAACAGGTCCATTTTTTAAGTGTAGCTCCAGCCCAAAAAATTTTTTTGGATAGCATAGGGAAGGGTTAACACCCCTGTAATGTTTGTTTTGCTGTCTGTGCCCATCCAGAAGTTTTAACCTCACTGACAATGACAATTGGGATCTGGAAAAATGTAGGTTGTTGCGGAAACAAGCCTTGCTAACAGCCTGTAATAAAATATTTACAAAAATGTGAGGGGTGTACTCACTTTTGTGAGGTACTGTATATACTACATATATATAATTCTACATATATATACCTATATATGTGTATATACAGTATACTGTGTGTGTATATATATATATATATATATATATATATATATATATATATACAATTTGCAGTGACTCAGCATAAAACAGCCCTGAAATGTAACAAATGCGTGTCACTTCAAACAGCCAAATTGTTTTGTTTGAAATAGCAGCATCTGTGCCATAAGAAATAATGTGCAGTAGATGAAGGAGATCTGTGAACTGTATAAAAGTGCTCAGCCTGGTATCACACACATCTAAACATTCCCACAGGACATAATTTAGCTTGCCACCTAAGAGGTGGCAATATTCATTCAGCCAGATTGAGCTGATATGTCCCCGAGACATTTTGATAGTGAAAACAGCTTAGAATACCACAGCTTTTAAAATGCAAAGCTATGTAGCCATGCTTAAAATAGGCAATATTAGGCATTTTCAAATTTTAACATCATTTATCAACACATCTTTGCAGCAATGAGGAAACAAGTTATATACTCTAATTCTCTCTCACGCCAGTAAAAGGTAAATCACCAATTTTGATTAAAAGCCTTGCCCAGGTTGTTAATGATAACCTCACTTTTAAAAACAGTACTGCCTTTTTTTCCAAGCTGTATGTTGTTGTTTTTCTTATTACGCTGCATATACAATGAAAATATTTTTTTTCTGGGGTGTGGGGGATCATACTTCACTGTTTACAGATTTTTTCTAGCTTTGGTAGCAAATGTTATTTACCTTTTAAAGCTATCAATTTATTGGTGAGTTGTTGCTGTCTATGTATTGTATTGCAGGCCGCAGCTTAAAATGGGTTTATTTAATTTTTTGGGAACCTGAACATCAAAATTCAATTGATTAGTGATTGCAGATGAAGAAAAAAAAATAACTGACATTTAGCCAGAATGGCAGCTCTTTGGATTGCAGAACCAATCATGTAACAAAAATCATTGTTGGGAGACAGAGCAGGGGAGCAACGAGCTACATGGGGTAGTGGCACAAGCTGTGGTTTATTTAAATGTAGTACAAGTCCATAGTTAATCCTTTGAGCAAACTAGCTTTATGTTGAGAAACAGTCCACTGTGTCAGGGCAAGCCTTGCAAGGGAAGTGGAAGCCACACTCCAAACATGTAAAAGGCGCCTTTGAGTAAGATCTGTAGTATTAAAGGAAAAAAGGTGCATTAAAAACTCACATTTGAGGGGCGTTGCTACCGCGCAACTACATGGATGTCTAACCAGACAGCTCCTCTCCAGCATCCAGAAACCTAGCACGCCAAGGTGTTCTAAATCAGCCCCCTTAGTGCCAGCTTGTCCCTGTAGTGACAGCTGACAGACTGGGATGCCCCTTAAACAGATAGGCTTATCTCAATTACCTAATTTCTTCCCGCCAATGGCCCGCAGCACGATACAAGATGGCGTCCCCAGCGGCGCTTCTCTGGCCTCCTCCAGCAAATCCAGCTCTGCCACACCGAGCCCGGGGTCAAAGGGAAACCCAAGTTGCAGATTGCCTGATGCATCTACACCACTATCCCGCATTCTGGCCAAATCCAAGCCTGCATGGCAGCAGACCTCTGCAATTATAAGGTGAGTGCATGCCATGAGTTTATGGATTATACCTGGCAGATACAATTAACTCCTTTCCCACCACTAATCAGCTCATATCTTAATCCACACTGAAGGATATGCTGGTCTCCCTTCACAGTTCCATCCATGCTGATATGATGGAGTGTATGAGAAGGTTTAAATCACAGGTGAGCGAGATAGGAGAGAGGGTGGGCCACGTGGAGCAGAAAATGGGGGAATATGCTTTTTCATACAATTCATTAGATGATGCCCATAATGACCAGTCTGATGAGGTGACCTGGCTGAAGGCCAAGGTGGCTGACCTCGAGGACAGGTCAAGACGGAACAACATTAAGCTCAGAGGAATTTCTGAGTCCACATAACCTGCGCAATTTCAACAGTTTGCCCAAGACCACGTGAAAGCTTTTCTGCCTGAACTGTCTGACTTAGAACTAGTAATAGACAGAATTCACTCTCTGCCCAAGCCATCTCATCTCCCAGATAACATTCCAAGAGATGTTCTCATGCGGTTGCATTTTTTTCATGTTAAGGAGCGCTTCATGATGGCTTTCTGCAAAAACAAACAACCACCTGGGAAGTATTCCTCCATTCAACTGTTCACTGACCTATCTTTACTATGCAGAGGCGCAAGTCCCTATTGCCTATCACAAAATCACTACACAACCATGACATTACCTATCGTTTGGGATACCCCTCGAAACTGACCATCTCCTGTGATGACCATACTTCTGTGATCAACACCATTGAGGGAGGGTTCACACTACTACAGTCCTGGGACATCCTCCCTGAAAAAACTACTGAAGGATTACCTTCCACATCAAAAATAGGGAGTAAGTTGTGTCCCACAATAAAAAGTCTAAAAAGCACAACACTTGAACGCCTTGCCTCTCATATTCAACCTACTCTACTAGATTCCTGTGGCACTGTGGAGACTTCAGTGCACGTACTTCACCCTCCTGAGAAATGTGCAGTGTTTCTGCCATCAGATTCATGTTCGAATCTCCCTTTTTAACCTGTTGGTTCAAACTAAATGACTTGAATTGTTTTTGTTATTGCTACCTTTTTTCTTTTCTCCCTTCTTTACTCTATCCTATCCAAGATGGACTCTCATTAGACACGGAAAGACTCACCTATGATGTGAAATGGACTGCAATCTGTTGGACGTCATTCAGGTCTGGACTGTCTGGATCCTCATTTGGTACTATTTTTACCACTCTTGTTGTACATAAGACATGATTCTTAATATTGTTTTGTTTAATGTGCATGGGCTGAGTATACAAGAATCACACTTTTTAGCCTCTAACCCACTTTCCTTCCAACATAAGAACTTTCCCCATGTATACCTAACCTCGGCTCCACACAAGCAAAAAGGGAGTAATTACCATTATAAAAGACTCTGTTGCCTTTGTCCATAGAGAAGTCATATCTTGGATCGTGAAGGAAGGTTTCTGATACTGGTTGGTGAGTTCAACAACCAAACGTATACAGTCGTTAATTTGTATGCACCTAATACCTAATCCTAATAAGCACTGGACACCACTACTAGATCTAAACTCTCCCTGCCTATGCTGCAGTCTATACTTCACTCAGAAGACCTTTATGATGTCTGGAGGGATCAACACTCTAACGAGTGTGACTACACCTTCCACTCCTCCAGACATAACTCTGTCTTGCGTATTGTATATGATTATTGTAGATAGAATCCTCCTACAGGCAGTGTCCTCCTCTGCCATCCATGACATCTCGTGGTCTGAACGTTCTATTTTTATGATTTTTTTTTCAATATAATTACAGTGTCATAATAATCATAATAATCAGGAGACCCTGATGATGTGCTAGAGTGTGAAACTAGTTGGGTGGAGAAAAAGCGCTGATGTCATCACTGCCGCAAGGTGTTGTCTGCAGCAGCCTTAGTTGTAAGTTCTGGATACTGTTGTTGTGTTTCCCTGTTTTTTTACACAATGCTATTAAATACTACACTATGAGCCAGATCCACATACAATTGCCCCAGCGCAGTGTATCAGAGATATACTATGCCGCCGTATCTTACCTGGCTCTAAGTCGAATCCTGGAAGATTTTGCGTCGTAAGTTACGGCAGCGTAGTGTATTTCTGGCGGCAGCGGGTAGGGGGCGTGAATCATTTAAATGAAGCGCGTCCCCACGGCGATCGAACTGCGCATGCTTCGCTCAGAAATTTCCCACCGTGTATTGCGCGAAATTACGTCGAAACGTTTTTTTTTTTCTACTAGTGTAAATTATGTACATTCCTATTCACGGACGACCTACGCGAAAATTTTGAAATTGAAATTTTGACGCGGAACGACGGCCATACTTAACATGGAAAGTCTAACTATAGACCATATAATAGCAGCTTTAACTATACGCCAGAAAAAGACGACTAGCGATGACGTAAGTGAATGCGACGGCCGGTCGTACCTTTGTGGATCGCCGTAAAAAGCTAATTTGCATACCCGACACAGAAAACGACGTGAACTCCACCCAGCGGGCGCAGAAATATTGCACCTGCGATCCGAAGGCGTACGAAGACGTAAGCCTGTCGGATCGAAGCCCGAAGCCGTCGTATCATGGTTTGAGGATTCAAACTAATGATACGACGCGGGTAATTTGAAAGTACGCCGGTGTATCAGTAGATACACCGGAGTACTGGCTCTGTGGATCTGGCCCTATGTTTTTTTTGTTTTTTGTTGTTTTGTTATTCACAATAGATTTCAAGGCCCATAGTACGGCTTTGAATTATTTTCCATTGCAGTAGGTATAGAACATCAAGTACTTAGGAGTTGAATTTTACCCCGATCCTAGGAGATATTGGGTCAAAGTGGATAGCGTGGAAGTCTTTACCATTATCCTTACTGTTATGCATTAATCTTTTAACCACTTGATCACCGAGCCTGTTTTTCAGATTCGGTGTTTACGAGACTAAAACAGTTTTTTTTTGCTAGAAAATTACTTAAAACCCCCAAACATAATATATATATTTTTTTCTAACACCCTAGAGAATAAAATGGCAGTCATTGCAATACTTTTTGTCACACCGTGTTTGCGCAGCGGTCTTTTGAAAAAAAAAAAAATAACTTTTTTGAATTAAAAAATAAGACAACAATAAATGTTGCCCATTGTTTTATATATTGTGAAAGATAATGTTATGCCGAGTAAAATGATACCCAACATGTCACGCTTAAAAATTGCGCCCGCTTGTGGCATGGCGTCAAACTTGTACCCCTAAAAACCTCAATAGGCGACGTTTAAAAAGTTCTACAGGTTACATTTTTTGAGATACAGATGAGGTCTAGGGCTAGAATTATTGCTCTCACTCTAACGATCGCGGCGATACCTCACTTGTGTGGTTTGAACACAGTTTTCATACACTTCTGTGCGCAAGCTCGTTGGGACGGGGCGGAGACCCCGTTATCATTAACAGAACCGCCCACTGAAGAGATGGATATCTCGGTTGTGGCAGCAGCTGCTGCCGTTACCGAGATATCCATCTTTAAAAAAGGACGTATTTTTGCTATGGGGCGGTTACCAAGTGGTTAAAAATGAATCAATATGACCATAGTCTATACATATGAAATGTATTCACCGAGACGTGTAATCACACAAAATAGTTATATATTTTGGTTAACAAAAACAGATGATTGCGTTACATAAAATCCTTTAATATCAGTTGAAACACCCGCAAAATGGGAGTGTAGATGTAATATCACCATGATAAACTTCTCTGTAGAATCAATAACCTTGTGGAATGACAATTAAACAGAACGTCTGTATTTCACAAGTCCAACCATTACTATACTGCAGGTAAGTAAGTGATTAACACTGTGAAATAAATTAGATGTTTGTTTTGCCAATAAGTATGGAAACTATGCAAAATGAAAAATATTATGAAAAATTGAATCTTTAGAGAAAAATCTAAAAGGCAGTTATTGATTCAGGAGAATAATTATTAATTGTAAAATATTCAATACATCAAGGTTTTAAGTTTTTGTTCAGGAATCTTCATGAATGTAAAGATATGTATTGATGAATGTTGCACGAGTATCTGAGTGTGTGAGTGTCAGTCTGTGTGGCAGTGTGTATGTGTGGCTCGGTGTCCCCTCCCAGTGTGTGTCCTTTTATAACTTTTTTTTTGTCTCTAAATACTATCTCAGACAATGAGATCATAAAAATTATAATAAGCTCTGCCCAAAAGGCATGTTTTTTTTTTCATTGGTAAGAAAAACCCAATCATTAACTTTTCCTGGGAGCCCAGTGATTTTTGGGAAAATCACCTTCAACCACTAGGTATGTGAGATGTGTTTTGAGCATATCTTTTTAATTAATATATTTTATTTTTCATACCATGTATAAGTCTTTATGTTTGTTCTGAGGAATATATATCTAAGATTCGGGTATGCTGGCATCGTATAAAATATGATTAGTATCATTTTGATTCATTGGCATCACATGAAATGGTTTGATATTTATATATAAGTGTCTATATTTTAAAACTGGTTTGTCTAGGAATGACACAGGTTATATATATATATATATATATATATATATATATATATATATATATCACACACACAAATTCATTATCTATATGAATAAATCAATCATTCTGATATGATGAGGATGTGTTAATCTAACATAGGTTAATTTCTTATATGGTTATAATCATGATTGTGTGTCTTCCATAACGCTAATTAGATTTTCAAAACATTTCTACTTATAATTACTACTTTTATATTTTACCTTATACCAAAGATATTATTAGGTTAGTGGATACTAAAATTATAATCATCTCTGTGATCTAGAATATCATAGATAATTTGAATGGTTTATCAAGGATATGGATGACTATTGTACACATTGATTCTTACAACATGCGTTGCAACATTGTAACACAACATATTATATATTTATTATATATCTATATAGATAAGATATTATATAGAATTGTAGAATTAACCAGGCGTTATATGATACCATTGTCTGGGAAAAGCTTAATCAACACTGGTTACTTTACTTAAGGGGTGATCTCACCCTTTGAAACAATGGGATAATTTACCCTGGCTTCCTTTTAACAAAAGCCTTGATATCTAGAACTCAAAATACCAGATTAGTATTGTCATTTGGTTTCATGTGAGGTAGCATCATTGTTTACAGAGTCTCTGCTTCAATACCTGCTTGTAAAAAGTCTTAATGGTTGATGTATTGATGTATTGAAGACTTGCCAAAACATATGAGGTCACAAAGTCCTTTAGTTCATCTATCTTGCTTTCAGTAGGTCCAGAAGAATGATCCAATTTTTGCAAAATCATAGTTCATCTGTTTTGAGGCCTAATTGAATTTTAACACCTCTGCCAGTAAATATACAATGTATTATTTCTTCACAACCCACAACAGGTTGAAAGAGAGAAGTAATGATTGTACCTGTGGGCATGAAGTGTAAAGTGTGGAGGGTATCTGAACAGTAGAGATCGCCTCGTGAATTGTATCAATCTTCTTTGTGATTGGTGAGTTGGTGGGCAGAGGCAGTGGAGGACGAAGTAGAGAGTTGAAGGTAAAGAAGAGTTAATGGAGATGGCAAGATAAGTGATAAAATAGGTCTGCTTGGCAGTGAGGAGGCTGTAATTGCATTTTTGGAGGGTAGATCTATACTGGTTGAAATATTTCTGAGACATGATCTTACGCTACAGGTGCTCATGAGTACAATTATGTTTTTTCAGGCTTCTAGTATCATATGTTTGCCAGGGTTGAAGGGGTCGGGGCCTGATTCTGTGTGTAGTGAGGGGGGCCAGGAAGTCCAGTGAGGCTAGAGGTGAAGCACTGTAGACAGAAGTGGCTAGGTCAGTGCAGGATAGGAGTGAGATTTTGTTATATAGATTACCGTAGGCTTCTGAGGATAACTTTTAGGCGGTTAGAGGGAAAGGAGGTGAAGGAGAGGGAGAGAGTGAAACTAATAAGGTAGTGATCAGAGAGAGGGAATGGATAGTTGGAGAGGTTGCATGGAGTGTATAGGTGAGAGAAAACAAGGTCAAGTGTATTGCCTTTAGAGTGAGTAGGAGCATGTATCCACTGCTTCAGGTCAAAGGAAGAAGTTAGGCTGAGAGGTTTGGAAGTTGCAGTAGTGTTAGTATTAGGGATGTTGAAGTCACCCAGAATGATTATGGGGATTTCAGAAGAAAGAAAGTAGAGTATCCAGGCAGAGAATTCATTGAGAAAGGTTGATACTGGTCCAGGGGGCCTATAGATCACAGCTATCCTTAAAGAAACTGGAGAGAAAAGACGAATGCAGTGTGTTTTGAAAGAGGAGAGTGACAGTGAGGGAGGTCGGTGAAGTACCTGAAAGGTGCTTTGTGGGGCTAGAATGATTCTAACACCTCCTCTCTTACATTCAGGGTCTGGGGGAGTGAGTTCAGAGAAGAACACCATGGGATAGGTCAGCAGAAGATGCAGTGTAGGATTCATGAAGCCAGGTTTTAATGGCGAGTAGATTAAATGAGTTAGCGATAAAGAGGTCATGGAGAGAGGTGAGTTTGTTACAGACAGAGCAGGAATTCCAAAGGGCACAAGAGAAAGAGAGTCTGGTTATGGGAAGAAGGGAAAGGGAAACTAAAATGATTTTTTTGTTGCCGCTGCTGCCAGAGGGTGCAGGGTTATGGGAGCATTGTGTAGAGTTAAATGATGGAGGCCTGGGGGTTTGGGGATATATCTCCAGAAGTTAGGAGAAGCAGAAGGGTAAGGGAGGAAATATGGGAGTGATATTTATATGAAGGCACATGCCCCAGGGTCCTAGAGATTTTGTGTGTGTGTGGATTTAGAATTAGCAGAGGTTGGTGGGTGCAGTAATAAGGAGAGGACAAAAGTGAGGGTGAAATATATATATATATATATATATACACAGTATATACTGTGGGGGGGGGGAGGGTGAAGGAGAGATAGTTTAAGGATAGAGGACAGAGCTGTCAAAAGGAGTGGGAGAAAGTGCATGTTACAAAGAGCTGAAGGGGTAAACAAAGTCACCTGATGTCTGTGTGTTTTCTTGTGTTCATTTTCTTTGTGCATTTGCTGAATTGCAGAGTCAGAAGTGCTCCCACTTATAGAAATAGCCCCACGTTGAGACAGAGCCACAGTTGCCAATGTGCCCCCTGCAGATGCCTTAAAAGATGCTTATATTTATACTGATAGGAATGGGGTATGGGTGCATTTCAATTATCAATCATGAGGTAATAAAGGTTTGCTGGTTAACAGGGCGAAATTCTCACTTCAGAAACAGACTAGCAAGAAGGCACTAAAGTTAACAGGCCATCATTTTGGGTAAGACAAGAGAGAAAATAAAGCATTGTAATGTGGACAGGTCTACAGATGGTTAAAGTGGTTGTAAAGTTTAGAATTGTTTTTTTTTTTTTAAATAACAAACATGTCATACTTACCTCCACTGTGCAGTTTGTTTTGCACAGAGTAGCCCGAGCCTCCGGTTCTGGGGTCCCAAGGTGGCTGTCTCGGCTCCTCCCCGCAATAGCTAACCCCCTCTGGGAAGCTCTCTCCCAAGGGGGTTACCTTGCGGGCACGCTCCCATGTCATACACTTGGCATACATAGCTGCCGAGTGTATGACTCGGTCCCGCCCCCGGCACCCTCGTCATTGGATTTGATTGACAGCAGCACGAGCCAATGGCTGCACTGCTATCAATCTATCCAATGAAGAGCTGAGAAACCTAAGCAAAGATTGAGTGCATTCATGATGCAGGACTTTCCAGGGCTCAGGTAAAACAGGGGGGCTGGGGGTCCGGTAAATGTCAGATGTTTTTTAACCTTAATGCATAGGATGCATTAAAGGGGTGGTTTCCCTAAAAAGAAACTTTTAACATTGCATTTCTCTTCTTAATTACATGTAGAATCGGCTGGTATTTAAAAAAAAAATCCGTCCGTACATACCATTTTCGGCATGTAGTCTCACCGCCGCTTCCGGGTCTGACGGTCGGGGTAGGGCGTGCCTACTTGATTGACAGGCATCCGATCGACGCATACAGAGCGTCACGAGATGCCGAAAGAAGCCGAACTTTGGTGCGCATGCGCCGTATAGAGCCGCACCAACGTTCGGCTTCTTTCGGCATCTCGAGACGCGCTGTATGTGTCGATCGGATGCCTGTCCCCAAGCATATACCCGGAAGCTGCGGTGAGGCTGCATGAAGAAAATAGTATGTACGGATGGATTTTTTTTTAAAAATACCAGCCGATTCTACATGTAATTAAGAGGATAGATGCAATGTTAAAAGTTTATTTTTAGGGGAACCACCCCTTTAAGATGTAAAAACATGAACCTTTATAACCCCTTTAAGCAAAAATAACATACCAGTATTGTTAAATAGACATAAGCAAAAGCCGATAGCAGTGTTTTTAATTTGTTGGGTGGAGATGTTTCAGCAAGACATACCAATACAGTAAAACCTTGGTTTGAGAGTAACTTGGTTTGAGAGTGTTTTGCAAGACAAGCAAAATATTTTAATACATTTTGACTTGATATATAAGTGATGTCTTGATATACAAGTAGCGTCATGTCACAACTGAGTATAAAAGAGAAGAGAGGAGCCTCTAAGTGTAGCAATATGGTTCCATTTAATGAATGTACAACATTTAGCAACGTATTGCTACACTTAGAAGCGCCTCTCTTCTTTTTTATACTCTGTAGCTCCTTGCTTCTAATCTCATTGTGGAGACTTCCATTTGTGGATGGACATTTTATGGTTACACAACCTGGTCACATTGCTATAATCGTTTTATATGGACTATAAACTGAAGGACCTATGAATAAATGGTTGTAAACGGAATCATTTGAGTTCCCATTATTTGTTATGGAGAAATTTGCTTTGAAATAAGAGTGCTTTGGATTACAAGCATGTTTCTGGAACGAATTATGCTCGCAGTCCAAGGTTTTACTGTATTGTTAAATAGAAATAAGCAAAAGCAGATAGCAGTGTTTCAGTTTTTGGGTGGAGATGTTTTAGGAAGACACAACAATATTGTTAAATAGACATAAGCAAACATTTAATGTTTTTATGTTTATAGTTTTTGTATGCCTTGCGCTTATGTCAATATATTAAATGTATGTACATAATACCATACAATATACCTTGCTTGTTTTCAGAACATCATCATCAATTGCAGACAATCAAACAGTAGGATATTACTTAAAGGGGTTATAAAGGTAAAAAAAAAAAAAATCCCCTAAATGCAGAACGCCCACTAACACACAGCTCCTTTCTCTATCTGCAACATAGAGAGAGTCCTGACTCTCCTGCTCCACTCCACACCAGGGAGAAAGCTTTGCATTGCTGTGTGTAGTTACAGACAGAAGAACAGGAAGTTAGGATTTCTCAGAAGAAATAAGGACATTTAACCACTTGACCACTGGTCACTTAAACCCCCTTCCTAACCAGACCAATTTTCAGCTTTCGGTGCTCTCACAATTTGAATGACAATTACTCAGTCATACAACATTGTACCCATTTGAAATTGTTGTCCTTTTTTTCACACAAATAGAGCTTTCTTTTGGTGGTATTTGATCACCTCTGGGTTTTTTATTTTTTTGCGCTATAAAAGAAAAACGACTGAAAATTCTGTAAAAAAAAAAAAAAACTTGTTTCTGTCATATTAGCAGGTTATTTCTCACACACAGCATATGCATACTACAAATTACACCCCAAAACACATTCTGCTATTCCTCCCGAGTATGGCGATACCCCATGTGTGAGACTTTTACACAGCGTGGCCAACTGGCCACATACAGAGGCCCAACATGCAGGGAACGCCACCAGGCGTTCTGGAGCACCCAGGCCAATTCTGACATTTCTCTCCTACATGGAAAAATCATCATTTATTTGCTAGAAAATTACATAGAACCCCAAAACATTATATATTCTTTTTTAGCAAAGACCCTAGAGAATACAGTGGCGGCCGTTACAACTTTTTATCTCGCACAGTATTTTCGCAGAAATTTATTGAACGCGTGTTTTAAAAAAAAAAAACTGTTTTGTGCTTAAAACAAAACAGTAAAGTTAGCCCAATTTTTTTGCATAATGTGAAATATGAAGTTACGCCGAGTAAATAGATACCCAACATGTCACCCTTCAAAATTGCGCACACTCGTGGAATGGCGCCAAACTTCGCTACTTAAAAATCCCCATAGGCGGTATTGCAGAGTATCGCGCAGGGTATTGCAGAGTATTGGGGTATTGCAAAGTATCATGCAGGGTATTGGGGTATTGCCGAGTATTGGGGTATTGTTGAGTATTGGGGTATTGTTGAGTATTGGGGTATTGCCGAGTATTGGGGTATTGCCGAGTACTGGGGTATTGCCGAGTACTGGGGTATTGCCGAGTATTGGGGTATTGTTGAGTATTGGGGTATTGTTGAGTACTGGGGTATTGTTGAGTATTGGGGTATTGTTGAGTATTGGGGTATTGCTGAGTATTGGGGTATTGTTGAGTACTGGGGTATTGTTGAGTATTGGGGTATTGTTGAGTACTGGGGTATTGTTGAGTATTGGGGTACTGGGGTATTGTTGGGTACTGGGGGATTGCTGGGTACTGGGGGATTGCTGGGTACTGGGGATTGCAGGGTACTGGGGTACTGCAGAGCTGGGATGGATTGAGGGATGGCTGGATCTGTGACTGCATTTGTCACAGATCCAGCCACAGCTCAGCTGCTGACACCCCGCTCCCCCCCCTCTCCTCGCACTCTGTACCGAACGGTACAGAGAGGAGACGCAGGAGAGGGAGGAACCGGCGTCATCAAATGACGCCGGTTTGTTTACAAGTGATCGCGCCGTCATTCGACGGCGCGATCACGTGGTAAACGGCCGCTATCAGTGGCAATTTACCGTGATCCGTGATGCGCCGGGTCTTCTAGACCCGGCGAGCACGGACACTTTCGCGAGCGCGTCCCAGGGGACGCGCAATCGCGAAAGTGCACGACGACGTCCCAGGGACGTCGTGTCACAGTAGCTCGACCGCGCTGTAGCAGTATTTTTGCTATAGCGCGGTCGGCAAGTGGTTAAAAGCAAAATCGAAAGGATGAGGTAAGTGAAGGAGGACTGCACTAAGGTAAAGGAAGCTATTCAGTGGATTTTTTTTTACCTTTACAACCCCCTTAAGATCACAAATGTTCACTTCTGAATAATTATTTGTGTATGCAGTAATAAGTAACGTACATAAATGAATACAATTGCATGATTTTAAAAAGCTGAGCACTTGGTAAAATAAATGGTTCAGGGCACACTTTTCTGAGTCAATTACAGTTTTGAATTAGGTCATCTGCAATTTGAGAAGATATGTCCGTTTTTACTATGTGTTACCGACAATGTAATAGACTTTTCAAGAATAAAAAAAATAAAATGTTTAGCTTTTATGGGGGTCTATGATTGACTAAATTGAGATTATGAGCTTTGCTCTGTAGGAAACATTTTAAATGAGTCAATGCAGGCCATACACGTTCGAATTTTGAACAAATTTTCTTTTCAAAATCAGAACGTTTTTGTTTTTTTGATCCGATGAATATTCGGCTGACAAAACCCTCATGTTGCCGGGAATATTTGTTTCTCTCCGGGAATATTCTTTTCTCTCCGGGAATATTAGTTTCTCTCCGGGAATATTAGTTTCTCTTCGGGAATATTCTTTCCTTGCACAAGCACATTTTTTTTTCTATTACATTTCTCGCACGATTCTCATATCATTGATCAGAAAATCGTTTGTTTTTCAAAAAATTTCCAACATGACGGATTTCTCAAATTTGTTTGCCTCACGAAAATCGGCTGTTGCTGCAGCCCACTAACGGTGCGAAATACGAACAAAAATTCTTTCATACGATTTACCGAAGCAAATTATTTTGAAATCCGAACCGTGTATGGCCGCCTTTAATACATGACATATTTTATCCTTATATTCCTAAGACTCAGCACAGCATTTAAAAAAAAAAATTCTGTCACCTTGTAAAAAACTGCTTAAAAGGCACATAGAAGATATTACATAGTTAATCAGGCTGAAAAAATATTGTATATCAAGTTCAACTAATAAATGGCATATTGTTGCCAGTGTTTTTGCAGAGGTACAATCCAGGCACAAATGTTAATTGTGCCCAAGCAGTACCATGGAAAATATACATTTTGTGTGGAATTCCTCATATAAAAGAGCAGTGCATTTACTGGCATATGAATGTGCCTAGTTACTTCTGTAGATTATTTTATCTGTATATATGTAGTGTGAAATCTAAAACACTGATGCTTCTGGCTTTTAGTCTCCGGAGATTCAATGTCATTGAGGTGCTACTCACTGTTCTCCTTGCTGGATGCTCTGAAATGGAGAAGCCAAACCCTGCCAACAACAATCAGTCGTATACTGCACAAATCTGGCCTTTATGGAAGAGTGGCAAGAAGAAAGCCATTTCTTAAAGATATCCATAAAAAGTGTTGTTTAAAGTTTGCCACAAGCCACCTGGGAGACACACCAAACATGTGGAAGAAGGTGCTCTGGTCAGATGAAATCAAAATGGTTCACAAATAAACATATCCAGGTTAGAATGGCCAAGTCAAAGTCCAGACCTGAATCCAATCGAGAATCTGTGGAAAGAACGGAAAACTGCTGTTCACAAATGCTCTCCATCCAATCTCACTGAGCTCGAGCTGTTTTGCAAGGAAGAATGGGCAAAAATTGTAGTCTCTCAATGTGCAAAACTGATAGAGACATACCCCAAGCAACTTACAGCTGTAATTGCAGCAAAAGGTGGTGCTACAAAGTATTAACTTAAGGGGGCTGAATCATTTTGCATGCCCAATTTTTCCGTTTTTTAATTGTTAAAAAAGTTTAAAATATCCAATAAATTGCGTTCTATTTCATGATTGTGTCCCACTTGTTGTTGATTCTTCACAAAAAAATTACAGTTTTATATCTTTATATTTGAAGCCTGAAATGTGGAAAAAGGTCGCAAAGTTCAAGGGGGCCGAATACTTCCGCAAGGCACTATATATATATATATATATATATATATATATATATATATATATATATATATATGTATTAGCAGAGAATCTAGATAATAAAATTGCAATATTTTATGTCACGCTGTATTTGCTCAGCACAAATAAAAAAAAAAAAATAAACAGTAAAGTTAGCCTTATTGTTTTGTATGATGTGAAAGATGATGCTATGCCGCATAATAATGTCCCTAACATGTCAATTGCTCACACACGTGGAATGGCAACAAACTACAGTACCAAAAAATCCCCATAGTTGAAGCTTTAAAAATAATAATGGTTACCAGGTTAGAGTTACAGAGGAGATCTAGTGCTAAAACTATTGCTCTCACTCTGACGATCGCGGCAATACCTGACATGTGTGATTTGAACACTGTGTACAATTGCGGGCGTGACTTATGTCTATGTTTTCTTTTCTGCGTGAGCATGTGGGGATGAGGATGCTTTAAAAACTGTTTTACTATTTATTTATTTTTTTATTTTATTTTTTTACATTGTCTCTTTTAAATAAAAAAAAATATCACTTTTATTGCAGTCACAAGTAATGTAAACATCCCTTGTGACAGTAAGGCCACGTACACACGATCAGACCGGTCCGATGAGAATGTTCCGACGGACCGTTTTCATCGGGTCACCGCTGAAGTGGCCTGATGGTCTGATGTGCGTACACAACATCAGTCCAAAATCCGATCAGGTCAGAAGGCGGTGACGTAGAACACAACAACGTGCTGAAAAAAAGTTCAATGCTTCCAAGCATGCGTCGACTTGATTCTGAGCATGCGCGGGTATTTGGTCCGATGCTTTTGTGTACTATCCATCGTTTTGGTCCGATGGTCAGGCGTCTATCGGACCGATTTTAAAGCAAGTTTTAAAACTTTGGTCCGATGGACAACGGTCCGATGGGCCATACACACGATCGATTTGGTCCGATGAAACTGGCCTTAAGGCCAGTTTCATCGGACCAGTCTGATCGTGTGTACACGGCCTTATAGGTGGTGACAGGTACTCTTTATGGAGGGATCGGGTTCTCACAGACCCCAAATCCCTCCTTTGCATTATTCAGTATTCAGATCACCAAAATCAGCAATTCTCAATACTGTTGTTGTTTTTTTTTAAATTGCTGCCATTGGCTGCCATTGGCTGCCATTGGCTGCCATTGGCAGTCAAGTAAAACGGAAGTGGCGTTGTGACGTCGCTTTCAAGTTTACACATATGAGAATGGAACAAACCCATTTGCAACTTCCTTTTAGTCTCACTCTTGCCGGCGGAAGTTCCAGATCATGGATCGGGTCTCCCGGTGGACGGGAGGCCTGGGAAGAGCGGGGGAATGTCCCATCTTGCTCCTTCAGGATAACAGCTGAGCGGCTTTTAGCCGCATTGATTGTTATCCCTGAAGACCCGACTGCCCACTCTTAAAAACAGTACTGGGATGATGCCTGCAACTGAAGGCATCATCCCGGAATAACGCCTTAAATTTGAGGCTTCATATATGTGCATATATGTGTATGATCGGCGCTAAGGGGATTTATTATACAGGATTCATATAGGACCAACAGTTTGCACAGACAGTACAATTACAATACAATTCAATAGAGGAGAAGTCAAAGGGCCTTGCTCATTAGAGCTTAGGCAGGATAGGCTTCTCTGAAGAGAAAAGTTTTCAGGGATCACCAAAAAGTGGATAGATTTGGAGATAGTCTTATGCTGCGTATACATCAGAAATTCTGACAAGAAAAGGCAGATGTGAGCTGTTGGACAGAAATTTCCACTGTGTGTATGCTTCATCTGTCGGAATTTCCAGCAACAAAAGATTGAGAGCAGGTTCTCTATTTTTCCGACGGAAAAAGTTCCTGTCAGAAAATCCGCTCATCTGTATGCAATTCCGACAAAAAAACGAGCATGCTCAAAATCAAGCAGAAGAGCCAAACTGCCTATTAAACTTCATTGATCTGGGTTTGTAGTACGTCTTTTTTTTTTTGATCAATAGTTTTTATTGAATATTTTCAAGTTTACAAAAGGACAAATGAACAAATGAAGAAAAATACAAAGGAAGAAACACAGAATTAACGAGAGGGATAAAAAGAAAAACAGAATGTGAATAATATACACAGCATCAGATATACAGTATATCAACAGTGTTTGGGCCAGATGGACCAACAAACGTCAAACTTTCTGCAAGTTAGTGAATTAATAGCCAACAGTCGCTCAAATGTATAGTTCCTGTGAACCGCTCTAGTGATGTCAGAAATGTTTATGGCCTTATCGCTTTTCCAGTTGCGAAGTATCTGTAATCTTGTTTCAAGGAGAATATGGGATATTACCGGTCTGAAGTCGTGGTGAAATTTGTCTATGTTTATGTGGAGGATTGCCAGTGCAGGGTCTGGAGTAGTGATTGTGCCCGTCAGTGAAGATATCAGTCGGAATACCTGGGTCCAAAGACATTTGATATTGGGGCAGTGCCAAAGCATGTGGAGTAGGTTCCCCACTTGTCCACAATTCCGCCAACAGTTGGGGGAAGCTCCAGGGAAATATGTTGCTATTCTAAATGGGGTATAGTGCCATCTGTTCACGATTTTGATCCCCAGTTCCCAATGTCTAACGCAGTGTGAAGCTTTATGTATTTCCTTAAATGCATGTTGCCATTGATCCCCTGAGAAAGAAGATTCTAGATCCCTCTCCCACTTACTCATAGCTGTTGTTTTGGAAAATTCCATTTTGTTCTGGAACAAGTTGTAAAAGAATGATATGCCCTTCGTGGTCTGTGTAGCTGTGGTATAGAAACGCCACACCATACTAGGGATAGTCACACAAGGTGGTGGCGTGCACTTAGTGAGATGTGTAATTTGTAGGCATTGGAAGAGTTTTGTAGGTGGGAGCTTGTATTGGGTCATGAGTTCCTGCGCATGTTTATGTCTGGAGCCCTTATACAGGTCCGAAATGTAGCATATACCCCGCTCCGCCAATTCCCCAACCTGCAACGTCTGAATTTTTGCTTCGAGTAACTGCAGGGGTAAGTCAGGCCCTTTCGGTTGTGTGTGACTGTGGGTGTGGTCTAGAAGGATCCTCCATGTCGTGAGGGACGTCTGCATTGGAGGTGTCAGACCGGTCAGGCCCCAACGAACCCAACTATCACCCAGAAGTAGTAGCTTTAGGTCCTTTGTGGGTGAGATTTCTCTTTCTATGCCTACCCATAAGGGTGCGTCCTCCTCCCTAAACCAGAATTTCAGTTGGTCCAGTCTTGTAGCCCATAAATAGTCATAAATATCAACCACTCCTGCCCCCCCCCCGCTGTTTTATGGGATACCAAATTAGTCCGTGAACATCTTGGTCTCTCACCATTCCAGATGTACTTCCACCCGACATTTGATAAACTTTTGATATAGTGGTGCGGAATGGGAATTGTAAGAGTTCTAAAAATGTATAGAATTTGTGGCAAGATCATCATTTTGTAGGCAGAAATCCTGCCCATCCAAGAAATCTCTTTCTTGGCCATGTCTCCGAACTGAGCCTCCAGCTTGGCTATAAGAGGGGGTAAGTTGGCTTTGGCAAGTGTGGCAATCCTGTTCGTGAGAACTATACCCAAGTAGGTAATGCCGCCCTTGCTCCAGGTGTACGGGAATTGTTCTTGTAGCGCTGTTCTGGCATGCGTTTGGACTCCCAAGTCAAGAATTAAAGACTTAGAGTAGTTAATCTTGTAGTAGGAGATGTCTCCAAACTCGGTGAGGATATTGTGTGCAGCTTTCAGTGAAACGAGCGGATTGGATAGCATCAGGATCACATCGTCTGCGAATAAGTTAATTGTATGTTCAGTAGAGCCAAGCTGGAAGCCCGTGACCAGAGGGTGGGAGCGTATAGCCTCTGCTAGCGGTTCTATCATAAGATTAAATATGGTTGGGGACAGAGGGCACCCCTGTCTCGTCCCGTTAGAGATCGAGAAGGGAGTTGACAGGAATCCAGCAGTGTACACCTGTGCTGAGGGAGCAGAGTAAAGAGCCAGAATAGCATTCAGTATGTTTCTCTGGAAGCCAAACTTCTTTAAGACCTGGGCCATATAGGACCAATGGACTCTATCAAACGCCTTCTCTGCGTCTATTGAGAGCAACAGAGAAGGCGTTCGAGTTACCTCTGCACGATGAATTACATTGATTATGCGGCGTGTTGCATCCGAGGTTTGTCTCCCCTTCACAAATCCCATTTGGTCGCGTTGAATCAAAGAGGGTAGAATGTGCGTCAATCTTTTGGCCAACAGTTTGGCATAAATTTTGGTGTCTGTATTGAGAAGAGATATGGGCCTAAAGTTTGCTGGAATATCAGGATCTTTACCCGGTTTTGGCAGGGTCACTACAAAGGCCTTCAGCATCTCTGGAGGAAGAGTCGCTGATTTAGCTGCTTTGTTGAAAACATCAGACAAGTGGGGCGAAAGTAAATCTTTGAATAATTTAAAATATTCATTTGAGAACCCGTCGGGGCCTGGTGATTTACCGTTCGGAAGTGAGCTAATAATTTTCTCTATCTCTGGGGAGGTGATGGGCGCGTCAAGGACGCTGAGCTGCTCCTCCGACAAAGACGGAAGATGAATTTTCTTCAGGAAATCCTGAATTTTGCCCATGTCTGGTTGTGGCGTGGCGGGGTCTGAGCTCAAGTTGTACAGGGAACCGTAATATTCTGCAAACTGGTTTGCAATTTCTTGAGGATTAACAACCTTGTTTTGTGAGTTGGGGTGCTTCAGGTAGGCTATCCTGGCTTTGGTGCGGACGGCTTTCAGTCTGTTAGCTAGATATTTCCCTGCTCTATCTGCGTTGGAATAGTAGTTCAGTTTTAGCCTATTGAGGTGTTTGTCATATTGCTGGGTAAGTAGCTCCCTAAGATCTTCTCTTAAAGATCCTAGTTTGCTGGCTAAAGAGGGCGATGGGGACTGTTTGTTTTGGGATTCAATGTTCCTTAGGTCTACAAGGATTTGATTGAGTCGTTGGGCCTTTCTTTTCTTTTCTATGGCGCCTAATTGGATAAGGATTCCCCGCACACAAGCCTTATGGGCATTCCACAGGATATAAGGGTCAGTAACCGAAGTGCTATTGTCTAAAAAGTAGTTTCGGATGTGTAGTGCTATTTTTTGTTGGCAGTGTTGTTCTTGCAGTAGCCTTGTGTTGCAACGCCAAATGGGAGGTGAAGAAGAGACTCCCCTTTCCACAACGGACATAGAGATGGCAGCGTGGTCTGACCACGTAATGTCATGAATTGTTACTATCTCTACATTTTGCAGGAGCCACTTGTCAGCAAGAAACATGTCTATACGAGAGTATGTTCCATGTCTACCCGAAAAAAAGGTGTAGTCTCTCTTAGTAGAATGAAGACACCTCCAAACGTCAAACAGTTCCTCGGCATGTAACAGAGATTGAAGAGATGGCACCCTTTTAGATGTACCCGAGGAGGTGTCCAACCTGGGATCTGAGGTAATGTTGAAGTCACCGCAGATCAGGAGGCGACCATATTTCATGAGGTTCACCCTGTGTAGGACTTTCCTTAGAAATCGAATTTGGTGTGAGTTAGGCGCATACACATTGACTACCGTGTAAGGATTGGAGTTTATGTCCCCGGTAACTACAATGAACCTGCCTCCTTCGTCAATGTACGAGTCCTTAGGTTGAAAGGATATGGAGTTCTTGAAGGCCATAAGGACCCCACCTTTTTTGCCACCTGGTGTGCAGGCCGAGTATACATACGGAAAGTCTCTGTGGGAGCACCGCGGGGATTTATGCAGCTGAAAATGAGTCTCCTGCACACAGAGAATGTCCGCCCTTTGTCTACTGACTTCAGTCCACAGAGAAAATCTTTTCGCTGGGTGGTTCAGCCCCCGGGCATTGATAGACAAGAACTTAATCGTCATGATGTGCTGGGTGCGGGCATTGTTGTGTGAGGGTGGTGCGTTTACTCACTGTGTCCAAGGGGGTTGGCTCCTGGTAGAGAGGCAGTGTACCGGAACAGGAATTGGGTACAGCTGTGTCGACAACAATAGTAGCGTCTTCATCGTATATTCTGTGTATATCAAAGGAACTGAGCAAAAACAAAAACAAAAGAATAAAAAACAACATAGTCAATCGAGAACAATAAGAATTGGATCCAAAAAACAGATCCTCGTGCAGACGTAGCTGCTAGTGAGATAAGAAGGGTGAATAAGAGAAATGAACTAGAACTCTTTCTTCCGGAGAATCTTAATAGCAATGGGGTGGTAATGTTATGCGCTACCACTATGTTTCTTCTTGGTGGAGCGTTTGTGCGAAACCAGTTGCCAATCATTATCCATAGGATTTGGGCTATGGCGATGAGGATGTGGGGCAGGTTGTTCTGGGATAATACCCCATTGTTTCAAAACATTCAGACCCTCTTCCATCTTAGATACGGATACGGTGGAGCCATTGTGGGTAATGACAAGCGTAGCCGGGTACCTCCACTTGTGTGGGATACTATGGTTCCTCAATGCCTTAGTAATGGTCAGTAGATTACGGCGGCGTTGTAAGGTGTGCCGGGACAAGTCTGGCAGCATTCTAACAGTGGCGTATTGTGGAGGGAGACCCCCTGGCTTGCGTGAAGCTTGCAGGAGTTGATCTTTGATATGATAGTAATGGACTCTAAGTAGGACATCCCGGGGTGTATCATCTGGGAGGAAGGATGGCTTAGGGATCCTATGGATCCTGTCCACTACAAAGTCCTGTGCTGTTGCTTCTGGCAGCATGGTGGAGAACAGTGCACTGGTGTATTGCAGGAGCTGATTGGGAGGTACTGACTCAGGGATCCCCCTTAATTTAAGATTGTTC